>JAGDYQ010000003.1:14997892-15150392 GCA_021962125.1 Bulinus truncatus | reverse complement strand
TGATGCAGACAAGAAAAAGGGCATCCCCATCCCTTGCTACTGGCCAGGGCACCCCATCCCTTGCTACTGGCCAGGGCACCCCATCCCTTGCTACTGGCCAGGGCACCCCATCCCTTGCTACTGGCCAGGGCACCCCATCCCTTGCTACTGGCCAGGGCACCCCATCCCTTGCTACTGGCCAGGGCACCCCATCCCTTGCTACTGGCCAGGGCACCCCATCCCTTGCTAATGGCCAGGGCCCCTCCGTCCCTTGCTACTGGCCAGAACAATCGATGAAAAGAAAAACTTTTTTTATGGGTGAGTCCCCTGTGACAAATGAAGACGGTTAGATGAAACCCTGACAAAAAGAACTATTAATAACAGACAGACAGAAAGAAAGAGAGACAGACATGAAGACAGACATAAAGACATACATGAAGACATATATGAAGACAGACATAAAGACAGGCATGACGACAGAATAAAGACAGACATGGAGACAGACATGAAGACATACATAAAGACATACATAAAGATAGACATGAAGACAGACATGGAGATTGACATACAGACATACATGAAGACAGACAGTGGGAAGGAAAAACAGGCGGGTATGCAGATAAATGAATACGATAGATCATTTTTTCCCAGAGTGTGGCCCGAGTACCCCGGGGGACACGCGAGGAGTTTCTTGTAGGTACGCGCTACACGGGACAGACAACATGCACGACGACAGCGAAAATAGTGAAATGAGGGGGAAACCATGACCGTAAAACAATAGGCAAATTTTTCTTTAGTAGGGGCACTTAGTATTATGACAATAAATAAGGAGGTACACAGTTGTCAAAAGTTTGGGACAAACTGGTTTAGATTTATAGTTATAGATCTCCAGAATTGAGTTATAAATAAAATATTGTATCTCAGTTGAGCATAAACTGTTTCGAAGGGCCCGTGATATTGATACCAATGGGGAACAATATTTCTAAAAGAATGTCATTGATAAGTAAGCGGTAAAAATGTCCACAGGATAAAAAGTAACAGTAAAAATGTCAACAAGTAAAAAAAAATTGTACAGAAAAAAAATAATATAATAATTATTTTGGAAAAGGTAAAGTTTCACTTAAAAAGCCTATACATACCATGGGGGGGGGGGGGGAGTCAGATGAAAAACAGTTAATCTGTTGCTGTAGCAACGACTATTCTATGGGATTGTGCGGGTAGAACAGTGTCCAGCAGTCTTTATGTTTCCCCAACAAATGTCCGGTACCCATTAGTAAGCTGGGTGGACTCCGGGACATCAATCGGACCCGAGAAAATAAAAAAAGTCTGACATTCATCGGGGCTCAAACTGGGGACACTGCCGCCCCGGCCCTTCAAATTCTAAAAACTTTCAACAGGGTTAAACATGAACCTTATTTGGATGTGTCCTATATGCAAGCTGGACCGCACCGTTCTATTGTGCAAGGTTGTGCACAATACACCTGGCTAATGGCGTCTGAAGGGAGCAAAATCTTGCCCACGGAGGTAGACTCTTTTCTTTGGGGATATGAACTGTTTTTTTTTTTTTTTAACTTTTAATACTATACTATTAAAAAATGAGAAACGGATGGTCGAGTGGTGTTGAGCGCTCGACTGACCAACTGAGAGTCCTGGGTTCGATCCTCTTTGTGAATCATGGGGATTTTTCCAGGTCCTTTAAGTTCACCTTTAAATGGCTACCGGACAAAGACGGATTGGCATTGTGCACACAATCCCTATTACACACAATCCCTGTAATTCATATTACACAAACAATATAAATTGTGCACTTCATTTGAACTAAATGTCCACTAAGGCAAAGGGGAATTTATTTTTTTAATAAAAGAAATATTTATATTTAAAAATGTTGATTTATAAAAAAAAATCGATACTTCGTATTAACCGTTGGATGGGGGCGGGGATGGAGGGGTAGCAAGATACTGCTGGCATTCTGGGGGTAGCAAGATACTGCTGGCATTCTGGGGGTAGCAAGATACTGCTGGCATTCTGGGGGTAGCAAGATACTGCTGGCATTCTGGGGGTAGCAAGATACTGCTGGCATTCTGGGGGTAGCAAGATACTGCTGGCATTCTGGGGTAGCAAGATACTGCTGGCATTCTGGGGGTAGCAAGATACTGCTGGCATTCTGGGGGTAGCAAGATACTGCTGGCATTCTGGGGGTAGCAAGATACTGCTGGCATTCTGGGGGTAGCAAGATACTGCTGGCATTCTGGGGGTAGCAAGATACTGCTGGCATTCTGGGGGTAGCAAGATACTGCTGGCATTCTGGGGGTAGCAAGATACTGCTGGCATTCTGGGGGTAGCAAGATACTGCTGGCATTCTGGGGGTAGCAAGATACTGCTGGCATTCTGGGGGTAGCAAGATACTGCTGGCATTCTGGGGGTAGCAAGATACTGCTGGCATTCTGGGGGTAGCAAGATACTGCTGGCATTCTGGGGGGTAGCAAGATACTGCTGGCATTCTGGGGGTAGCAAGATACTGCTGGCATTCTGGGGGGCAGCAAGATACTGCTGGCATTCTGGGGGTAGCAAGATACTGCTGGCATTCTGGGGGTAGCAAGATACTGCTGGCATTCTGGGGGTAGCAAGATACTGCTGGCATTCTGGGGGTAGATAGACTAGACGCAAGTCTAGACTTATTTTTTTTTTTTTTTTTTGCAATTTTTTCAACAATAATTTTTTGGCCTGGCATCAACGAAAGTAGATGCCATAGGCATCAAAACGAGTACATGACATGGTCATAGACAGAACTACATGACATATGCACCAATAAGTGACTTCTTAACACGAGCATGAACAAAATATTTCATAACATGAGCAATAACAATGCCCGATGACAACGACACCAAAAAAAAAAATGGAAAACCCGAAAGATTATAGAGTTGTCATAATTGTTAATGCACTACAAATTCGTATTATAATGTTTGCACTCACAATGTACTGCTGTCAACCTATGTCTTTTTTCGTCCATTACTAGATTAGATACACTGTTTAGATTACGAAAAGTACAAAGATAAATGAAGAAGTAAACCTTATTGTCAGCACAATGTTATATAAATGTTTCACATGTTAATTCCATTTGCTACCTAAGTCTTTTATGAAGGTGAGGTCTCTACCTTTAAAATCAACCTCCCCCCCCCCTCAATCGCTCTCCATGGCTGTCTCTCTATTCTTTCTCCCTCCCCCCTTTACTTTTCTCATTCACATCTTCTCCAATCTCCCCCTCTCCTCTCCCGCCCCTCGCCTGGCTAGGCTATTATCTTGTTTGGGTTATGTCAGCCAGTCTGAAGTTTTGAGGACAACGAAGATTGCCCCAGATATCTCCATTTGCCTCAATGCGTTTTTTGTGTTTAGTCTTTGTGATTCCAGTGCCAAGGGAGTCAAAAAAAAAAGATAGTTACTTTGTACATCAACACCATTTCAAGGTACCAGACTTGAAAAAAAAAATGCATCCATAACCACGTATTTAATGTATTGGTTAACAATTCTTCCATTAATCACAAAAATGTTTTTCTTTTATATTTCTCTAGAGTTTGGTCTGGTTGTCCCTTAAAAACAACAACATTTTAATGTAAACTTGAAGGTCAATGATTGTGGTGTTTATGAAATAAACTTTATGAATGAAGGTCAATGATTGTGGTGTTTATAAGATAAACTTAATGAATGAAGGTCAATGTTGTGGTGTTTATGAGATAGACTTAATGAATGAAGGTCAATGTTGTGGTGTTTATAAGATAAACTTAGTTCTTCATACGGGCACGTTAGGAACTTGGTGTTTATTGTCATAGAGTCATTACAGACTGGAAATCTAGAGTCTATTGTCATAACATACAATACTGAATGCTAGACGAACAATATTGATTTCAATGATTTTGTTTTGTTTTCAAACGCCGATGGTCCTCAATTTAAAATAAACAAACACCATTAAATAAAATTTGAAAAAAAAAAATGAAAATATTTTAATACTAGCTGTACCCTGCAACCGTAGGCTTGACCGGTAGGCTAGGTTATTTTTGGTTTCGGGCAGATCAGTTTTTTTCATGATTTTCATTTCTACTGTTTACGTTTGACGATTTTAAACTGGAATACTGTTGTATTAATTCTTTACTTTCGATTTAACGCAGAACCCACACCGCTATTATTTATATAGAAATTAGCTAACAAAATATGTTGAATTAAAATAAATATGATTTTTTAAATATAATAATTGAATTTTATGAATGCTAATAAAGAAAATTATTCATGTTATTTTTTTCTAACAAAATATTATGTTGTTCTCCAGCAATTTTTGTAAACTTTTTTTCAATTAAATTTTATAAGCGGTTATTTTTTTTTTTTTAATTTCACTTCAGAAACTTCAAATACTTCATTCAAGAAACTTTTCGTTATGGTTTGCAAATATTTGGATAACAGTGTATTACCTTATTGAAAATATTTGGATAACAGTGTATTACCTTATTGAAAATATTTAGATAACAGTGTATTACCTTATTGAAAATATTGTAAGCTTTTAAAATAACGGGGAAGGAGGGGGGGGAAACTGGTTGACTACAGAGGCGTACCTAGAGTGGGGAAGGGGGGGTCCAAATTCAGAAGTCCCCAGCTTGAGGGGTGCCCCCAATTTTTTTTACATTAAATATTAAGTACATTATCTCATGTGTAGAATGTCAAAATGCAGGGGGTCCCAAAGAGGCCAAGCCACTAGGGCCTCCAAATCCCGAGGTTCGGCTCTGGTTGACTATCAACTATGTGTGCGGGTTGAGAGGGGGGGTGTGGTGTCTCTAGCACAGCACGCTTTTATGTACATAATGACATTTATTTTTCATCACAACCGTTTCACTTAGTTCTCAGCTAAAGTAAGATTTTGCTGCGGAAAAAAAAATAATAGATATATTGCCTAAAGATTGGACATATTAATTAAAAGGTCGTAGGTCACTCTTGACCATACAGGTTAAACAAAAGTATCTCCATATATCCTTTCGAAGCAATTGGCAATGCGGATGTATGTTATTTTGATTGATCGGTTTTTTTTTTTGCATATCGCCGGTAGTGAAATAAGTTAGTGCGCACTTTGACGGTATGAAATGAGAGAGTGCGCATTTTGCCGTTTGTGAAATGAGAGAGTGTGTTTTTTGCCAGCTGTGAAATGAGTTAGTGCGCACTTTGACGGCATGAAATGAGAGAGTGCGCATTTCGCCGTTTGTGAAATGAGAGAGTGTGTTTTTTGCCAGCTGTGAAATGAGTTAGTGCGCACTTTGACGGCATGAAATGAGAGAGTGCGCATTTCGCCGTTTGTGAAATGAGAGAGTGTGTTTTTTGCCAGCTGTGAAATGAGTAAGTGCGCACTTTGACGGCATGAAATGAGAGAGTGCGCATTTTGCCGTTTGTGAATGAGTAAGTGCGCACTTTGACGGCATGAAATGAGAGAGTGCGCATTTTGTCGAAATGTTTTACATCCACAGTATTTCTTCACGCTTTGTCCTACTTGCTTGTAGAAGACAATCACTTAAACAGAGTCACAATAGACACACCCAAAAAAAGTTACTCTTATTGCATGCCACGTCTCAACATCCAGTGGGAAAAAATGTTGTCTACCACAACATTTGCCAGGGGGGGAAACAATTGCTGTCTCCGGAACAGTTGCCAAGGGAAGTAACTTTCTTTAAGTGCATATCTGGCAACGCTATCTACAGTGTTAGAACAACATTCAATAAGATTTTTTGTTTCTTTCTAGATTGACTAGATTTGACTGACTAGACACAGCCGAGCTTGTCAAGAGAATGTGGGGGTAGAGGGCGGGTGAAGGTGGGGGGGGGGTGCGGACAGGGTACAGGAAAACAACATCGAGTAAGTAACAGTGGCGTCGCTAGCAACCGGAAGCCCACGTAGCAGCAATATTAGTGGGAAATGAGGGGAGGGGGGGCATCTAAATTAATTATTCCCTCGCAGGTCGTGCGCCGCTGCCTATTATTCCCAGTAAAACAACAGAAGTGTTGAGTAACATTAACTGAATCTCTGCAAATAAATTACAACATACTACATTTTGACAAAATAAATACGAATTTAGAATTTACCGTGCGTGTTTCTTTATATCTAGGTCCCTTCGGAGTCATTAAACGGGCACTAGCCCCCCCCCCCAACCCATGAACGAATATCCACGAAATTCCACTACAAACCAGACCCAAGTTTGACCTCATATTTTTTATGTACTGACTGATTAGTTGCTATGGCGAGCAAATAATAATACATTTTCCCGTTGTACTGGTCAAGATTGTAGTAAATCAACTGCGGGTTGTCTAACCGAACGGGGCGCCGAACTTGGAAAGGTGCACTGAAAGAGCGCTGTTGAATATTTTTACACATTCAGATTGCATGGGATGGAGGGCGTCAAAAACGTAACTCGCACAGGGCGCCAGACTAGCCAGCAACGGGTGTCCATGCAGTATTCACTAGTACAACGGGTGTCCATGCAGTATTCACTAGTACAACGGGTGTCCATGCAGTATTCACTAGTACAACGGGTGTCCATGCAGTATTCACAATTACAACGGGTGTCCATGCAGTATTCACAATTACAACGGGTGTCCATGCAGTATTCACTAGGACAACGGGTGTCCATGCAGTATTCACTAGTACAACGGGTGTCCATGCAGTATTCACAATTACAACGGGTGTCCATGCAGTATTCACTAGTACAACGGGTGTCCATGCAGTATTCACTAGTACAACGGGTGTCCATGCAGTATTCACAATTACAACGGGTGTCCATGCAGTAGTCACTAGTACAACGGGTGTCCATGCAGTATTCACTAGTACAACGGGTGTCCATGCAGTATTCACAATTACAACGGGTGTCCATGCAGTATTCACTAGTACAACGGGTGTCCATGCAGTAGTCACTAGTACAACGGGTGTCCATGCAGTAGTCACTAGTACAACGGGTGTCCATGCAGTATTCACTAGTACAACGGGTGTCCATGCAGTATTCACAATTACAACGGGTGTCCATGCAGTATTCACTAGTACAACGGGTGTCCATGCAGTAGTCACTAGTACAACGGGTGTCCATGCAGTAGTCACTAGTACAACGGGTGTCCATGCAGTATTCACTAGTACAACGGGTGTCCATGCAGTAGTCACTAGTACAACGGGTGTCCATGCAGTATTTACTAGTACACTTGTTCCAGAAAACTATGGATTGACACAGTCAATGCGTAAGTTATTCTTTCCGTTGTTAATTTATCTTTACTTGGTAGATGATTTTACCATGACCTATTGAATCTGTTGACCACCTCGCAACTGTAAATATCATAGTTATAAAGAGATGTACTCTTTTTTACTGAAATTATTATTGACGATGTAAAAATGTATATGATTGCTAACAAAATGGCAATTATCAAAATTAAAAAAAAAAAGAGGTAAAGTTATTTTAGCCTAAAAGGGCCACCGGGGCAGACGAGGTGTAGAATTTCACCAGAACCTATTCCCTTGGATAGAACCGGGGACTCTCACGTTGACAGTCAAGTATCAATATTTCATGTATAACACAACACATTGTACAGGCTTTAATGAGCAGTTGTTTCAACACAACACATTGTACAGGCTTTAATGAGCAGTTGTTTCAATAAAACACATTGTACAGGCTTTAATGAGCAGTTGTTTCAACACAACACATTGTACAGGCTTTAATGAGCAGTTGTTTCAACACTGTCCAGATTTCCCACTGGTTATCACTATGTTGTCCATTGTTTGTCCCTACGTTGCCCTTTAGTTGCCCCTACGTTGTCCATTGTTTGTCCCTTCGTTGCCCTTTAGTTGCCCCTATGTTGTCCATTGTTTGTCCCTAGGTTGCCCTTTAGTTGCCCCTATGTTGTCCATTGTTTGTCCCTAGGTTGCCCTTTAGTTGCCCCTATGTTGTCCATTGTTTGTCCCTAGGTTGCCCTTTAGTTGCCCCTAAGTTGTCCATTGTTTGTCCCTAGGTTGCCCTTAAGTTGCCCCTATGTTGTCCATTTTGGTCCCTACGTTGCCCTTTAGTTGCCCCTATGTTGTCCGTTGTTTGTCCCTAGCCTAGGTTGCCCTTTAGTTGCCCCTATGTTGTCCATTGTTTGTCCCTGGGTTGCCCTTTAATTGCCCCTATGTTGTCCATTGTTTGTCCCTACGTTGCCCTTTAGTTGCCCCTACGTTGTCCACGAGCATGCCCTTTAGATGCCCCTATGTTGTCCATTGTTTGTCCCTACGTTGCCCTTTAGTTGCCCCTACGTTGTCCACGAGCATGCCCTTTAGATGCCCCTATGTTGTCCATTGTTTGTCCCTACGTTGCCCTTTAGTTGCCCCTACGTTGTCCACGAGCATGCCCTTTATTTGCCCCTATGTTGTCCATTGTTTGTCCCTAGGTTGCCCTTTAGTTGCCCCTATGTTGTCCATTGTTTGTCCCTAGGTTGCCCTTTAGTTGCCCCTATGTTGTCCATTGTTTGTCCCTAGGTTGCCCTTTAGTTGCCCCTACGTTGTCCACGAGCATGCCCTTTAGATGCCCCTATGTTGTCCATTGTTTGTCCCTACGTTGCCCTTTAGTTGCCCCTACGTTGTCCACGAGCATGCCCTTTAGATGCCCCTATGTTGTCCATTGTTTGACCCTACGTTGCCCTTTAGTTGCCCCTACGTTGTCCACGAGCATGCCCTTTATTTGCCCCTATGTTGTCCATTGTTTGTCCCTACGTTGCCCTTTAGTTGCCCCTACGTTGTCCACGAGCATGCCCTTTATTTGCCCCTATGTTGTCCATTGTTTGTCCCTAGGTTGCCCTTTAGTTGCCCCTATGTTGTCCATTGTTTGTCCCTAGGTTGCCCTTTAGTTGCCCCTATGTTGTCCATTGTTTGTCCCTAGGTTGCCCTTTAGTTGCCCCTACGTTGTCCACGAGCATGCCCTTTAGATGCCCCTATGTTGTCCATTGTTTGTCCCTACGTTGCCCTTTAGTTGCCCCTACGTTGTCCACGAACATGCCCTTTAGATGCCCCTATGTTGTCCATTGTTTGTCCCTACGTTGCCCTTTAGTTGCCCCTACGTTGTTCACGAGCATGCCCTTTATTTGCCCCTATGTTGTCCATTGTTTGTCCCTACGTTGCCCTTTAGTTGCCCCTATGTTGTCCATTGTTTGTCCCTACGTTGCCCTTTAGTTGCCCCTATGTTGCCCGTTGGTTGCCGCTAGGCTTTCCATTGGTTTATCTCATTAAAAATATTCATACACACTTGTAGGTTTTATCTCCACCTTCCTCGTCTATACATCTTTCATTCAGGACTTTCTGTCACACCCTTTCATTTTGTCTTTCAATATCTGTCTGTCTTTCTATTTATCTGCCTTGTCTGTCGCTATCTTAGCTTATCAAACTTTAACTCACTACATACTTTCTACATTGGCTGCTCACCGCTTTTTTAAAAATTATTTCTTCTATTTTCTTTATATCTATTCACTCTCTCCCTCGCTTCCCCCCTACCCATCTCTCTCCTTCTCTCTTCTTCTTCTCTCTCTCTCTCTCTCTCTCTCTCTGCGCACCCCCTGTTCACCTAAAGTGACTATAACCTATCGGCGTTACTTCAATCCATGCGCCTCACCCTGTCGTTCGCCAGTCCTCACCCCCCCCCCACTCCCCTCGACACTTCGTTTACAGGGTACTGCTTACACTCGACCTACCGCATCGTTCACTTACTAGCACTCTCTCAAGGAGCGACCACTCATTCTAGCTCCTTAACTCACCGAAGGACCACCAACTGCTGACACTCATAGAAAGACCACCAACTGATGACACTCGATAAAAGACCACCAACTGCTGACGCTCGATAAAAGACCACCATCTGCTGACACTCGATAAAAGACTACCAAGTGATGACACTCGATAAAAGACCACCAACTGCTGACACTTGATACCAGACCACCAACTGGCGACACTCGATAAAAGACCACCAACTGCTGACACTCGATAAAAGACCACCAACTGCTAACACTTGATAGCAGACCACCAACTGACGACACTCGATAAAAGACCACCAACTGCTGACATTCGATAAAAAACCACCAACTACGACACTCGATAAAAGACCACCAACTGCTGACACTCGATAAAAAACCACCAACTACTGACACTCGATAAAAGACCACCAACTGCTAACACTTGATAGCAGACCACCAACTGACGACACTCGATAAAAGACCACCAACTGCTGACACTCGATAAAAAACCACCAACTACGACACTCGATAAAAGACCACCAACTGCTGACACTCGATAAAAAACCACCAACTACTGACACTCGATAAAAGACCACCAACTACTGACACTCGATAAAAGACCACCAACTGCTGACACTCGATTATAGACCACCAACTGCAGACACTCGACAAAAGACCACCAACTGCTCAAATTCATCACTGACTGCTCCATCTCATGGTGAACTCCACCAACAGCTCGCAATCCTAGAGAGACTTGCAACTTCACTTAACAAAGCGAAATCGTCAACATGACTCAAACAAGACAACCATCTTACAAACAGAACAAAAAGACCACAGACTGCTCAAAGACCACCAACCTCTCAAGTTCACTCAAAGACCACCAACCTCTCAAGCTCACTCAAAGACCACCAACCTCTCAAATTCACTCAAAGACCACCAACCTCTCAAGTTCACTCAAAGACCACCAACCTCTCGCGTTCACTCAAAGACCACCAACCTCTCACGTTCACTCAAAGACCACCAACCTCTCAAGCTCACACAAAGACCACCAACCTCTCAAGCTCACTCAAAGACCACCAACCTCTCAAGCTCACTCAAAGACCACCACCCTCTCAAGTTCACTCAAAGACCACCAGCCTCTCAAGCTCACTCAAAGACCACCAACCTCTCAAGTTCACTCAAAGACCACCAACCTCTCAAGTTCACTCAAAGACCACCAACCTCTCAAGTTCACTCAAAGACCACCAACTTCTCAAGCTCACTCAAAGACCACCAACCTCTCAAGCTCACTCAAAGACCACCAACCTCTCAAGTTCACTCAAAGACCACCAACCTCTCAAGCTAACTCAAAGACCACCAACCTCTTAGTTCACTCAGAGACCACCAGCCTCTCAAGCTCACTCAAAGACCACCAACCTCTCAAGTTCACTCAAATACCACCAACCTCTCAAGCTCACTCACAGAAGACAGACCAACTACTCACACTATTTCAAGGGAAGACCACCTCGTAGCTCTTAAATCACTCATCAGCATCGAGGGGGGGAGGGAGGAGAGGAAGAGAAAAAAAAACAACATAATAATAAAACAGAGCACGCGCGCAAGGTACGGGCTGGGGCAGGGAAGGAACAGAGTGAAGCGCACGCTGGTACAAATATAAAAAAAATTTCCCTTTTGACTTTAAGACTTGCAGAAGACGTTGAAGAGACCAGCACAAAGTAAAATAGATGTATTACGGAGCTGTTGGTTTTACGTTGGTTTTTTTTTATTTTTTTTTTCCATTTTCAAATTTACGGCACACCTCGATAAAGACCCCAGTGTTAACTTTTAATGCATTACTTGTTGGTTTGTTTGACCACCAGTGTTAACTTTTAACGCATTACTTGTTAGTTTGTTTGACCCCCAGTGTTAACTTTTAACGCATTACTTGTTGGTTTGTTTGACCCCCAGTGTTAACTTTTAACGCATTATTTGTTGGTTTGTTTGACCCCCAGTGTTAACTTTTAACGCATTACTTGTTTTTTTGTTTTGTTTCTTCTGTTGGTTTTTTTTTAATCCCATGTTTATTCATTCTCTTGAATATTTAGAGTCTGCTACATTTAATTGGAAAAAGAAAGAAAGAAACCAAGAAGATGAAAAGGAGAACTGTTTGAATCTCTTGTGAGTACGGAATAAAGATGTTTTGTACTTGATGTAGCACCTCACTCTTGTGTCTTGTATGTGGTAGATATGTGAAGTAACGATACATTACAGCCAGTGGTACAACAGATACATACATACATACATACATACATACGTACATACATACATTCATATATTCATACATACATACATACATACATAGAGGCTAGGCACACTTTGGTCTCTGGTGTATGATCAAGATGTTAAGAGAAAGGGGGAGGGGAAAAAAGAGATAACCCAACAATCAGAAATGGTGGAGGCATATTGGAAGGGGGGGGAGGGATCGGGGGACGGGGTGGGGGAAGGGGGTATACCGCTTCGGTCTTGACCCGAGTTTTTTTTTTTTTATTTTGTTAGCAGTGAGCGATTTCTTTTTTTTTTTTTGCTCAGCCTGAAACTGTCTTCCTCTTTATGCGTCAGCGCCTCGGCCCTCGACTCTGTGTGTGGCATGTCTTTTATGAACGTTGTGGAATTATTTTCATTTTTTTTTTGGTCGTTTTCATTTTACTCACGTGTAAAACGTCCGATTTATTTTTTAGCGAAGAAGACGTTTAAATTGTTTGATAATTTACTGTGTAATTTAAGTAGATCTATATACTTATATATTAATTTCATCAAACTTTTGTTTTTTCAACGTCTTTTATCAAATATTTACAGTGGAATTCAATTTTTTGTTTTTTTCAAAATAAGAAAGAAAAAGATTCGCGACAATATTTAAACTCGTCAACTGCAATATTCATAGATTAATGATGTAGTTTTAAACTTTAAAATGTTTAGGTCATTTCATCAAAGGTCAGTGTTTAGGTCATTTAATCAAAGGTCAGTGTTTAGGTCATTTCATCAAAGATCAGTGTTTAGGTCGTTTCATCAAATGTCAGTGTTTAGGTCATTTAATCAAAGATCAGTGTTTAGGTCGTTTCATCAAAGGTCAGTGCTTAGATCATTTCATCAAAGGTCGGTGTTTAGGTCATTTCATCAAAGGTCAGCATAACGTAAACTCTCCACGAACGCCTAGCGCTGATGTAATTCCTTACAGCGTTATTTAAAAAAAAATATCACTGTAAGTGTAATGAGACATGGTTGAAATTTGGTTGTTTTTATCGATCAACTGTTTACTCGATTGAGCCCTGTGATTTGTAAATAAATAAGATCTCAGTTATCTGAAATATTGCTCACATTTTAGTCTTATACTTAAAAAAAATAATACTGTTTGGTATCTTGTGTTTAAAAAAAAGTGTTTAGTATCATGTGTTTAAAAAAAAGTGTTTATAGAATGTTTACAAGTGTTTAGTTCCTGTGTAGTTCACCGAGGTTTGGATTTTTTTATATTTATTTATGGTCGTGTTTTCATGGATAACACCGTCTGATGGACACATGTAGGTCTGATATGGAGCACCAGTCGGATGGAAATACATCTAGACGACTGTGTAATTTTTTATTTTATTTTTAAAGATGTGTGTGTGTGTGTGTGTGTGTGAACTTTGTGGATGGTTGAATTTGTATTATAATTTGACATTTAAAAACGATAAAAGGTTCTAACATTTAGAAACAAATAAAAACGATTTATAATTTAACTATTTTTTTTAATGGTTTTAAACTAATGATAGATGAACAGTGGTAGAGGAGAAGACAATAACTGTGAAGTAGCATTACAATTTAATAGACACGTTTACAGTGAACTAACTCAGGATAGCTTAACGTTTTTAAATTCGTAAAAATATGGAAAGACACAGTTAGATAGATAGATATATATATAATTAGATAGATAGATAGATAGATAGATAGATAGATAGATAGATAGATAGATAGATAGATAGATAGATAGATAGATAGATAGATAGATAGATAGATAGATAGATAGATAGATAGATAGATAGATAGATAGATAGATAGATAGATAGATAGATAGATAGATAGATAGATAGATAGATAGATAGATAGATAGATAGATAGATAGATAGATAGATAGATAGATAGATAGATAGATAGATAGATAGATAGATAGATAGATAGATAGATAGATAGATAGATAGATAGATAGATAGATAGATAGATAGATAGATAGATAGATAGATAGATAGATAGATAGATAGATAGATAGATAGATAGATAGATAGATAGATAGATAGATAGATAGATAGATAGATAGATAGATAGATAGATAGATAGATAGATAGATAGATAGATAGATAGATAGATAGATAGATAGATAGATAGATAGATAGATAGATAGATAGATAGATAGATAGATAGATAGATAGATAGATAGATAGATAGATAGATAGATAGATAGATAGATAGATAGATAGATAGATAGATAGATAGATAGATAGATAGATAGATAGATAGATAGATAGATAGATAGATAGATAGATAGATAGATAGATAGATAGATAGATAGATAGATAGATAGATAGATAGATAGATAGATAGATAGATAGATAGATAGATAGATAGATAGTGAGAGAGAGAGAGAGAGACAGAGGGTAGGTGAAGAGAGAGAAGATATGCTAATAGTGGGCATGGATGATGGTAGAGAAACAGAGACAGACTGAGAGAGAGGGTAGGAGAGAGAGAGAGGGAGGGGGAACAGGGAGAAGAGAGTTAAAGATAAAAGTTTCCCCAGAGTGATACCAACCAAAATAGAAAATTTAACAATCTGAAAGCTAAAGTTGTTTAGTTTTATTATAATCATGTACCATTCATTACAATTAGCAGTATTTTATGGTTAGTTTAATCTGCTGGATGTCACTATAAAAATAAGCAAGCATTTTCATTCAAAATAATTAGCATTCATTTAGTTAGTTTTTTTTTTTACGTTAAACCGTTTTAATATAGATAATCATCTATTTTTAGAAATCGTCTTCAGTCTGCTACATGTCAGTGGCTATTTTCAGACTGCTGAACTACTGGCTGACTCATACAACACAATTATCTTAACAGCGATTTCTTTCAACTGTAATCAGCAATACATTGATGAACTAGTGACAATTAATGAATTATTGAGTTTGGAATTTTTTTAAAGGCATTTTGGTTTAATAGCAACCACGGGTAAACCATATATTTGTGAATAAATAACAACAAAATTGATATGGGTAAACAAGATTATAATTGTGATAATGGAAGAAATCAATGTTTACATTTTTTTAACAATCTTTTCAATGTTAAGTTCTGTAGAGAAAAATTACAAACAAGAAGTACTGAGAGAAATATACTGACTTTACAAGACTTATTGGGGATTAGTTCACTTTACAACCTTACCGTTAGAATTTGTTTATTTAAATGATGGCTCTAATGCAGTGGTTCCCAAAGAATTTTGTGGTGGTACGCGCCTCACGGGCTGAGAGAATTTGGGTAAACTTAGTTGGCTGAATCGAAAACATTGAAATGAGGGGAAATCCAGAACGTAATAATGGCATGTAATTTTTATTTTTTTTATTTTTACAAGGGGTACTCAGTATTAAGTAAATAGAGAAGGGATACATACATGTCTAAAGTTTGGGAATCACTGATCAGAACATTAGCGAGAGCCGCAGTTGGAATTTTTGTTTTGGTCGTATAAAAACTGCTCATTAATATTATCAACGGGAATTTGATTTTATGATTAAAACAAATTTGTTTTTAAATTTATATTTTTTTTTTCCGGTATGATGATTTTTTTTATGTTGGCGAAATGGCGACGTCATCATGGCCAGAAATGTATGGTAGTTCCTCGGGCCAAGAAATGTATGGTAGCTCCTCGGGCCAAGAAATGTATGGTAGCTCCTCGGGCCAAGAAATGTATGGTATGGTAGCCCCTCGGGCCAAGAAATGTATGGTAGCTCCTCGGGCCAAGAAATGTTTTCTCAGATTAGGGAATTCTGTTGTGTTAGAAATTGGTGTTAGATAATGTAGAAATAAACCGTTTTAAACAAAATTCCAAACTCGTTTCATTAATATAGGTCACTCTCTCTATATATATACATTATTAAATGTCTTAATGCTTTCCTTGCTAATTTTTTTAGCACCCTTTTAAATTATTAAATTTTACAAAGTTAAATTCTAAGGAGATTATTATTTAACCGTCAGCCAATAGTTCTAAAATAAAAGAATAATAATAAGACTCGTACTGTAAGTAACTGAAAGTAATGTCTAGCGATACAGTTAGATCTGCGTTCGGACAACAATTGTCGTCTGCTACGGATATTGACAAGCCAACCTCATCCCCACCCCCTCAATGTTTAGCTACAAGATGAACATAGGTATTACCGATAGTGGTCTTTTAATATCACTGATGGCATTCAATCCTTTACAGCTAGCTCATCAATTCAGCAAAATTGTAGGAATAGATGAAAATAAGATATGCATGAACTTAGAACACTAGTAAACGTAAGAAATATCAATTTAGACTACTAGCAAGCTAAAATTTATATCTAGGATAAGACTAGCATATTGTATGTCTACTTTCTGCAATGTAGCAACATAAAAAGTTAGACATTTTTAGATATATATATATAAGATCTCATTTAAAATGAAGAAAATATCTACCTCGCATTTTGTTATAATTTAAAGAATTCTCTATTTTTATTTGATAACATAAGAAAGATCTATATAGTATTTAGTAAAATTCAATATAAATATACAAACAGAATTAATTAAATTGAAAAATAAAAAAATCTAATATGTTGGTCAAATTAAGAATTATTTATACATTTGTGTCAGGGTATGGATGCGGTGGTCTCTTTTATATATTTATTTTTTTATTACTTTCTTTAACTGCACAACTTATACAAGTTCATAACACCTCCAGTTTTTAACTCGAAATCACTTTATTGAATAATCATAAGAACTAGTTATTCAATAATGAACATTAACCATTAAATCATGTCTCTACGATAAATACCAGTTGTCCGTTCTTTTAATACAATAAATACTTCCTCCTAGCTCCTCCGTTCCTTCCTTCTTCAAACTTAAAACAAAACAAAAATAGCCAAAACAATGTTCTATCTCTTTCCTCGTCAACCGTCTGTGTCTTTTCTTCCTTTTCTTTCCCCCGTTCAATAACCCGTTCATTAGGTGCGTCACCGTCTACATTAATACAATAATTAATTGTCTATCTATATAACTATCTAACAATGTGTCTGTCTAATTATCTATGTCTATGTCCTTACAATTTGTATCAACGTAAGATTTATGTATATCTAGTATTAACTTTAAAAATATCTATCAATGTTTAGCTGAAGAATTATATATCTAGTGTTAACGCAAGAAGAATATTACTAGTATAAACCTAAGAATTATCTATCTAATATTAGCTTAAGGATATTTTTTCAAGTACTAATTTAAGAATTATTCATACAGAAATAGCTTAAAAAGTATCTATCATGTATTAACTTCAGAAATAAATATCTAGTATTAACTTAAGAAGTATATAGATCTAGTATTATCTAAAGAAGTATATATTTAGTATTATCTAAAGAAGTATATATCTAGTATTATCTAAAGAAGTATATATCTAGTATTATCTAAAGAAGTATATATTTAGTATTATCTAAAGAAGTATATATCTAGTATTATCTAAAGAAGTATATATTTAGTATTATCTAAAGAAGTATATATCTAGTATTATCTAAAGAAGTATATATTTAGTATTATCTAAAGAAGTATATATCTAGTATTATCTAAAGAAGTATATATTTAGTATTATCTAAAGAAGTATATATCTAGTATTATCTCAAGAAGTATATATTTAGTATTATCTAAAGAAGTATATATTTAGTTTTATCTAAAGAAGTATATATTTAGTATTATCTAAAGAAGTATATATTTAGTATTATCTAAAGAAGTATATATTTAGTATTATCTAAAGAAGTAGGCCTATATAGATCTAGTATTATCTAAAGAAGTATATATCTAGTATTAACTTAAGAGGTATATATTTAGTATTATCTAAAGAAGTATATATCTAGTATTATCTAAAAAAAGTATATATTTAGTATTATCTAAAGAAGTATATAGATCTAGTATTAACTTAAGAAGTATATAGATCTAGTATTATCTAAAGAAGTATATATTTAGTATTATCTAAAGAAGTATATAGATCTAGTATTAACCTAAGAAGTATAACTTAGTAAAAACAAACAACAGATATCCATTGTTTAGTCAACTCAAGGTCTACCTAGAGCAATGGTCGGCAAACGTTTGGATGAGAGGGTCACAACGGGTTCTAAAATTTGACAGAATTGATGAGCGATGGGTAGATGTATGAAGTAATTGTTTTTTTTTTTTTGAACAAATCCAAATTGATTGTTAAAAGTTATTGGTGTAAGCGAGGGAAGGGGAGTGTAACGCGGGCCGGATCAAACAGCCAAACCGGATGTACTTTTACCGAGGGCCACAGTTTGATCCTATTTGACCTACAGTTTGAGAAGCCTCTTAGGAAACATGAATGTAAGAAAAGATCTGTTTAGTAAATTCATCGAGGATCATAAATAAATCTAAGTCTAATATACTTCATATAAATCTAAGTCTAATATATATATATATATATATATATATATTTATATATATATATATATATAAATTTAAGTCTAGCATATATGAGTCTAAGTTTAATATAAATAAATCTAAATGTATTATATATATATATATAGAAAGATAGATAGATAGATAGATAGATAGATAGATAGATAGATAGATAGATAGATAGATAGATAGATAGATAGATAGATGGATAGATAGACAGATGGATAGATAGATAGATAGATAGATAGATAGATAGATAGATAGATAGATAGATAGATAGATAGATAGATAGATAGATAGATAGATAGATAGATAGATAGATAGATAGATAGATAGATAGATAGATAGATAGATTCAAGTCTTACACACATCACAGTAATTGAAAACAATGTACTTCATAACAATGGTCGACCCCACCAACCCTTCCATGGCAGCTTATTCATAGAGTGAACTTTGAACTTATTCATAGAGTGAACTTTGAACTTATTCATAGAGTGAACTTTGAACTTATTCATAGAGTGAACTTTGAACTTATTCATAGAGTGAACTTTGAACTTATTCATAGAGTGAACTTTGAACTTATTCATAAAGTGAACTTTGAACTTATTCATAGAGTGAACTTTGAACTTATTCATAGAGTGAACTTTGAACTTATTCATAGAGTGAACTTTGAACTTAATTTAAGTGTTGTGCGACTGCTAATGGGGCGTGCCAGTTTTTTACTGAATGGGAAACTTTACTGTCAACATAACCAAGGCAGAGTTTATTGGTGCTGGTTAGTGCTCTCTTGTCAACATTGATAAATACTCATGTACCTAGCCTTGAGGAAAAAAAAATACTGAGTAAAAATAAAGAATGCGTTAAATCAAGAGTTTTGGTACGGTATACCAGTATATCCGCCCAATCAAACCAATTTTACTGGACACTAGACAAAAAAGTTAAAATCAGCCCAACCAAGCCAATTTTACTGGACACTAAACAACAAGTTTAAATTCGCCCAACCAAGCCAATTTTACTGGACACTAAACAAACAAAAAAAAATCCACCCAACCAAGCCAATTTTACTGGTCACTAATAAACAAGTTGAAATCCGCCCAATTTACCCATTTTTAACTTGACACTAAACATGTTTTTAAAAAAAATGATTTAATTACCTTATAATAACAGAGCCTTGTAATCTTAGCCTATACTGTGTTGGCCACGGACTATATATTGAATAGAGTGCGCATCTCTGATTTCGATAGTACTATTACATATTTACAAACAAGTCCTGAATGCCCTCCATTTCATGGTTATTATCTTCTCTGTTCCTATAGACATTTCACTTTAAAATCGAGGGCTTAATGTAAATATATATAAATCAATGAAAAAGCTTTAAAAGTATTAAAAAGTTATCATTTAATTTAAAACTCAAAATTTATTGAAAGTAGACTTTTTAGGAATTTTATTTTCAAAATATACAACCTGCACTGTAAGTTAGCAGTTAAATTATACAACCTGCACTGTTAGTTAGCAGAAAAACTATACAACCTGCAATGTAAGTTAGCAGATAAACTATACAACCTGCACTGTAAGTTAGCAGTTAAATTATACAACCTGCACTGTAAGTTAGCAGATAAACTATGCAACCTGCACTGTAAGTTAGCAGATAAACTATACAACCTGCAATGTAAGTTAGCAGATAAACTATACAACCTGCAATGTAAGTTAGCAGATAAACTATGCAACCTGCACTGTAAGTTAGCAGTTAAATTATACAACCTGCACTGTAAGTTAGCAGATAAACTATGCAACCTGCACTGTAAGTTAGCAGATAAACTATACAACCTGCACTGTAAGTTAGCGGATAAACTAGTGACAGGTTATCAATCTAGTGAGGACGTTCTCTAATTAGTATTCGGACTTACCCAAAATTTTGTCAAGATTTAAAAAAATATTATCATTGGCAGAATGGTAAAATTTTTTGTATGATATTTTTTTCTAGGTTCAGTAGTATTATTTATTAAAGTTTAGTACTAGTATTTATTATAGTTCAGTACTAGTATTTATTAAAGTTCAGTACTAATATTTATTATAGTTCAGTACTAGTATTTATTAAAGTTCAGTACTAGTATTTATTATAGTTCAGTACTAGTATTTATTAAAGTTCAGTACTAGTATTTATTATAGTTCAGTACTAGTATTTATTAAAGTTCAGTACTAGTATTTATTATAGTTCAGTACTAGTATTTATTAAAGTTCAGTACTAGTATTTATTATAGTTCAGTACTAGTATTTATTATAGTTCAGTACTTGTATTTATAATAGTTCAGTACTAGTGGTTATTATAGTTCAGTAATAGTATGTATTATAGTTCAGTACTAGTATCTATTATAGTTCAGTACTAGTATTTATTAAAGTTCAGTACTAGTATTTATTAAAGTTCAGTACTAGTATTTATTATAGTTCAGTACTAGTGGTTATTATAGTTCAGTACTAGTATCTATTATAGTTCAGTACTAGTATCTATTATAGTTCAGTACTAGTGGTTATTATAGTTCAGTAATAGTATGTATTATAGTTCAGTACTAGTATCTATTATACTTCAGTAATAGTATTTATTATAGTTCAGTAATAGTATGTATTATAGTTCAGTACTAGTATCTATTATAGTTCAGTAATAGTATGTATTATAGTTCAGTACTAGTATTTATTTTATTCTATTACTAGCATGTATTTAACTTCCAAGTCTAACGACACACATTTGTTAACATACGCAAACAGTTCAGTTGGAAACAGAAGACAATGAGATCAATAACATGACGAGGGGTTGGGGGGGGGGGATAGAAAACAAGAAACAAATATTTACTTGGATGTCTCGGGACAAATCAGAGGAAATGGCGAGGGATTGGGGGGGGGGAGAGTGAGGTCTAGGGTAGGTCGTGGCGCCCTACGTGACACAGATATGTGACACTTGAATATATTAAAATTATGGGATAGAAACTTAATATCAATGAAACATACAAATAACAAGTTTCTTGAGTCTCTTTTGTTTTTGTTTCGTTTTAGTTAGATCGTGTTTGTTTGTTTGTGTGTTTGTATGTTTGTTTGGGTGTGTTTGGGTGTGTTTGGGTGTGTTTGGGTGTGTTTGTGTGTGTGTTTGTGTTTGTCTGTGTTTTCATCAGTTTAAAAAAAATCAATAAACAAAATGCCCGCGAAAGAAGTTCTCTGGTAATAAAGTATTGATGTTAGTTTAAGAAAATTTTCTAGAGGAAAGAGGGCCGGGGGGGGGGGGAAATTGGGATCCTTCCTGATTTTACTGACTGACGTAATGAGGGCATTTCGGTTGGATCTTGATTATATCGCAGAAGGCCAAGCCCGATAAGTGAAAATTCAAATTACACAGGAACTTTCAGTAATCCCATCCATCTCCGCCCATACCTGCAGCTTTCATTCAAAACAAATTTAAAAGAAAATAATTTAACTACGGTTGGATAATTCGGAGGCCGTATAGTTTCAAGCCGGATAGACGAGAGTGCTCTTTGGCGGGGCATCGCTCTCCACCTCACTCTTGTATCAAATATATAAATATTTTTTTTTACATGGAAGGCATGCATAAACATTTATTTTTGAGTACATATTTTATAACTGAATTTATTTTTGTAAAATCAAACAATGCACACCTAATTTTGTTAATTTTTTTAAAATGTATATATATATATATATATATATATATATATATATATATATATATATACACACACACATAAATACCATCAAACTATTATTTCCTAAAGTATTCGAAAAAATAATACCATATGTAATCTTTCTCTTAGGCTGTCAAACGTTATACCTATTCAAACGTTATACCTATTCAAACGATATACCAATTCAAACGTTATAGCTATTCAAGCGTTATACCTATTCAAACGATATACCTATTCAAACGTTATACCAATTCAAACGTTATACCTATACAAACGTTATACCTATTCAAACGTTATACCTACCTATTCAAACGTTATATATATATATATATATATATATATATATATATATATATATATATATATATAATTACTGATCACAATTTAGTCATTGTGACTTAACAAAAAGAGTAGTGTAATATGTCATTTCAAAATAAAATATTTCGTTTCAGCTGTTTTTTTTTTTATTTAATTTTTTTTAATTGTCAAACATCAATAGAAGTATGGCGGCACTCTTCCATACCAACCCAGTAATGTATAAATATTTTTAAGGACTAACAACAAAGAGCATTAATGTATGTCTTATGAATGAACTATTGTTGATACAAATGTTTGAACGTGAAGCAACAGTTCTGATAAACACACACACGCACACTTTATACTAAACCAATATATGCTCAAAATGTATAATTTACTCGTTTTGTAAATCAACCTACCTAATACTAAAGTTGGATATGCAAAAACAAACCGTTGACTAGACATATTATATAATTTTATGTTTTAACAGGCTCATATATGTGGATGTGGATGTATATATATTACAAATATATATATATATATATATATATATATATATATATATAGGAAAATTTGATTTTAAATGATTGTAAAAAAACAACAGTTTAATCAGTTTAAACGAACATTACAAACTTACATCATTATTATAGTTCTGTACTAGTATTTATTATAGTTCAGTACTAGTATTTATTATAGGTCTGTACTAGTATTTATTATAGTTCTGTACTAGTATTTATTATAGTTCTGTACTAGTATTTATTATAGTTCAGTACTAGCATTTATTATAGTTCTGTACTGGCATTTATTATAGTTCTGTACTGGTATTCATTATAGTTCTGTACTGGTATTTATTATAATTCTGTACTGGTATTTATTATAGTTCTGTACTGGTATTTATTATAGTTCTGTACTAGTATTTATGATAGTTCTGTACTAGCATTTATTATAGTTCTGTACTAGCATTTATTATAGTTCTGTACTGGTATTTATTATAGTTCTGTACTGGTATTTATTATAGTTCTGTACTGGTTTTTATTATAGTTCTGTACTAGTATTTATTATAGTTCTGTACTAGTATTTATTATAGTTCTGTACTGGTATTTATTATAGTTCTGTACTAGTATTTATTATAGTTCTGTACTAATATTTATTATAGTTCTGTACTAGTATTTATTATAGTTCTGTACTAGTAGTTTTTATAGTTCTGTACTAGTATTTATTATAGTTCTGTACTAGTATTTATTATAGTTTAGTACTAGTAGTTATTATAGTTCTGTACTAGTATTTATTATAGTTCTGTACTGGTATTTATTATAGTTCAGTACTAGTAGTTATTATAGTTCTGTACTAGTATTTATTATAGTTCAGTACTAGTATTTATTATAGTTCAGTAGTAGTATTCACTATACTCTATTACTAGTATGTGTTATAGTTCTGTACTAGTATTTATTTAAGTTCAGTACTAGCATTTATTATAGTTCTGTACTGGTTTTTATTATAGTTCTGTACTGGTATTTATTATAGTTCTGTACTAGTATTTATTATAGTTCTGTACTAGTATTTATTATAGTTCTGTACTGGTATTTATTATAGTTCTGTACTAGTATTTATTATAGTTCTGAACTGGTATTTATTATAGTTCTGTACTAGTATTTATTATAGTTCTGTACTAGCATTTATTATAGTTCTGTACTGGTATTTATTATAGTTCTGTACTAGCATTTATTATAGTTCTGTACTAGCATTTATTATAGTTCTGTACTGGTATTTATTATAGTTCTATACTAGTCTTTATTATAGTTCTGTACTAGTATTTATTATAGTTCTGTACTAGTATTTATTATAGTTCTGTACTAGTATTTATTATAGTTCAGTACTAGCATTTATTATAGTTCTGTACTGGCATTTATTATAGTTCTGTACTGGTATTCATTATAGTTCTGTACTGGTATTTATTATAGTTCTGTACTGGTATTTATCATAGTTCTGTACTGGTATTTATTATAGTTCTGTACTAGTATTTATGATAGTTCTGTACTAGCATTTATTATAGTTCTGTACTAGCATTTATTATAGTTCTATACTGGTATTTATTATAGTTCTGTACTGGTATTTATTATAGTTCTGTACTGGTTTATATTATAGTTCTGTACTAGTATTTATTATAGTTCTGTACTAGTATTTATTATAGTTCTGTACTGGTATTTATTATAGTTCTGTACTAGTATTTATTATAGTTCTGAACTGGTATTTATTATAGTTCTGTACTAGTATTTATTATAGTTCTGTACTGGTATTTATTATAGTTCTGTACTAGCATTTATTATAGTTCTGTACTAGCATTTATTATAGTTCTGTACTGGTATTTATTATAGTTCTGTACTGGTATTTATTATAGTTCTGTACTAGTATTTATTATAGTTCTGTACTGGTATTTATTATAGTTCTGTACTAGTATTTATTATAGTTCTGTACTAGTATTTATTATAGTTCTATACGAGCATTTATTATAGTTCTGTACTGGTATTTATTATAGATCTGTACTAGTATTTATTATAGTTCTGTACTGGTATTTATTATAGTTCTGTACTAGTATTTATTATAGTTCTGTACTAGTATTTATTATAGTTCTGTACTGGTATTTATTATAGTTCTGTACTAGTATTTATTATAGTTCTGTACTAATATTTATTATAGTTCTGTACTAGTATTTATTATAGTTCTGTACTAGTAGTTTTTATAGTTCTGTACTAGTATTTATTATAGTTCTGTACTAGTATTTATTATAGTTTAGTACTAGTAGTTATTATAGTTCTGTACTAGTATTTATTATAGTTCTGTACTGGTATTTATTATAGTTCAGTACTAGTAGTTATTATAGTTCTGTACTAGTATTTATTATAGTTCAGTACTAGTATTTATTATAGTTCAGTAGTAGTATTCACTATACTCTATTACTAGTATGTGTTATAGTTCTGTACTAGTATTTATTTAAGTTCAGTACTAGCATTTATTATAGTTCTGTACTGGTTTTTATTATAGTTCTGTACTGGTATTTATTATAGTTCTGTACTAGTATTTATTATAGTTCTGTACTAGTATTTATTATAGTTCTGTACTGGTATTTATTATAGTTCTGTACTAGTATTTATTATAGTTCTGAACTGGTATTTATTATAGTTCTGTACTAGTATTTATTATAGTTCTGTACTAGCATTTATTATAGTTCTGTACTGGTATTTATTATAGTTCTGTACTAGCATTTATTATAGTTCTGTACTAGCATTTATTATAGTTCTGTACTGGTATTTATTATAGTTCTATACTAGTATTTATTATAGTTCTGTACTAGTATTTATTATAGTTCTGTACTAGTATATATTATAGTTCTGTACTAGTATTTATTATAGTTCTGTACTAGTATTTATTATAGTTCTGTACTGGTATTTATTATAGTTCTGTACTTGTATTTATTATAGTTCTGTACTGGTATTTATTATAGTTCTGTACTGGTATTTATTATAGTTCTGTACTGGTATTTATTATAGTTCTGTACTGGTATTTATTATAGTTCTGTACTAGTATTTATTATAGTTCTGTACTGGTATTTATTATAGTTCTGTACTAGTATTTATTATAGTTCTGTACTGGTATTTATTATAGTTCTGTACTAGTATTTATTATAGTTCTGTACTAGTATTTATTATAGTTCTGTACGAGCATTTATTATAGTTCTGTACTGGTATTTATTATAGTTCTGTACTAGTATTTATTATAGTTCTGTACTGGTATTTATTATAGTTCTGTACTGGTATTTATTATAGTTCTGTACTAGTATTTATTATAGTTCTGTACTGGTATTCATTATAGTTCTGTACTAGTATTTATTATAGTTCTGTACTAATATTTATTATAGTTCTGTACTAGTATTTATTATAGTTCTGTACTAGTAGTTTTTATAGTTCTGTACTAGTATTTATTATAGTTCTGTACTAGTATTTATTATAGTTCTGTACTGGTATTTATTATAGTTCTGTACTAGTATTTATTATAGTTCTGAACTGGTATTTATTATAGTTCTGTACTAGTATTTATTATAGTTCTGTACTAGCATTTATTATAGTTCTGTACTGGTATTTATTATAGTTCTGTACTAGTATTTATTATAGTTCTGTACTAGTATTTATTATAGTTCTGTACTGGTATTTATTATAGTTCTGTACTAGTATTTATTATAGTTCTGTACTGGTATTTATTATAGTTCTGTACTAGTATTTATTATAGTTCTGTACTGGTATTTATTATAGTTCTGTACTAGTATTTATTATAGTTCTGTACTGGTATTTATTATAGTTCTGTACTAGTATTTATTATAGTTCTGTACTAGTATTTATTATAGTTATGTACGAGCATTTATTATAGTTCTGTACTGGTATTTATTATAGTTCTGTACTAGTATTTATTATAGTTCTGTACTGGTATTTATTATAGTTCTGTACTGGTATTTATTATAGTTCTGTACTAGTATTTATTATAGTTCTGTACTGGTATTCATTATAGTTCTGTACTAGTATTTATTATAGTTCTGTACTAATATTTATTATAGTTCTGTACTAGTATTTATTATAGTTCTGTACTAGTAGTTTTTATAGTTCTGTACTAGTATTTATTATAGTTCTGTACTAGTATTTATTATAGTTCAGTACTAATAGTTATTATAGTTCTGTACTAGTATTTATTATAGTTCTGTACTGGTATTTATTATAGTTCAGTACTAGTAGTTATTATAGTTCTGTACTAGTATTTATTATAGTTCAGTACTAGTATTTATTATAGTTCAGTAGTAGTATTCACTATACTCTATTACTAGTATGTGTTATAGTTCTGTACTAGTATTTATTTAAGTTCAGTACTTGTATATTATAGTTCTATAATAGTTTTTATTTAATTGCCAAGTCTAACGGCAGACATATCACTTTATTTTTTGAAGTAACATTTGAAGAACTTAGTGCTAGTTAGAAAAACGTGTTATATGTTACAATGATTTCACAATGTAAGATCAATGCTATCATTTTATTTGTTCAAGATGTTTTTGCTATTCATTTTTTTTCCTTCTTTAGACACGTCACATTTTGTTTAATATCAACAATTTCTGTTTCACCTTGTTTGTTTATTTTAAATTTATAGTTTTATAATTATTTTTTTAGCTTATTTTATATTAGTATCTTATCGAGTATTTATTAAGATAATATTGAAGTATTTTATAATTTTATTTGTTACATAATAACAATCAGCAGAATTAGCAGAAAAAAGTTCTAATTTTTTTTAGTTATAGACAGAGAATATAATTTCATTATTTACATTTGTATTACACTGAAATGTTAATGGTATGAGTAAATTATATTAAGAAATTATATTTTATGACGAAACCGTTGACACAAAGGCAAAAAACGAAAAATACAGTAATCATAAAGAAGATTGTATTTACATCAAAGAGATATCTTGAGATAGTGTAGATTACATAGAAGCTAAAGCTGCTTAACTAATTAATAATAATATTATAATAACTAAAGTAACACATTTTTTTGTTAATTAGGGAAAGAGAAGTTGAGAGAAATACAAAAAAATAAAAGAAACCAGATGCATTCTTTCTGTTTCATTTGATAGAAATGTTACAATGTATTTATAGTGCCACAATCGTTAAGTGGGTTAGCAAGAAAATACAGAGAACGAGGGAGAGACAGACATAGATAAAGACAGACACAACAACCACATCTCACCGGAGACAGAAACTCGTGGTGTGGGCCGACGTGAAACACAGACAGACATCAATTATGTCACAGAATGTTGCACGAAGTTCTTAGACTTTAAAAAAAAATAACACCACATCCAACAACAACATTGTGAGTACTTACTTACGAATTGGGGGGTTTAATCACTCACATCGTTTCCAGCTATTGAGGAAATACCGCACTTAATTCAATAACTCCAGCCAGTTAAGTTTCCAAGATTAAAAATATTTAGAAAAAAAAAACAGGAAAATTCCGTTTGCTATTTTAACTTAGAAATCCAGAAATACTGTGGTATCGACTGGTAGGAACGTCACTGGCCTATACAATGTTTGCCTCTCCGTTTTCCTTTGGTCAAAAAAAAAAAAATGAAAAAAAAAATAAAACCTGAGGAGTTTTATAGTTTGGTGTGCGTCATTACTGCTCACGGGGCTCACAGCCCCATTGTTCACTCAACGGAATAATAAACATAATGGTATCGCATTTTGTCTACTTTGTATCAAGTTGTGGTAGATTCTTGTCGGTCGTCGCTCTCGTGGAGGGGGGGGGAACCCGGCGTGGCCCGGGATGGCAGTCAGTCTGTTTGTCAGTATTGTTCGTCAGTCTGTTTGTCAGTCTGTTTGTCAGTATTGTTTGTCTTACTGTCAGACTTGTTGTCTAATTGTCCGTCCGTCTATCAGCCTACCAATCCACCGACCGAATTACTTACATTTTAAGATAATGAATACATTCCATAACACCTGCCTACTTACGCACTTCCCTAATCTATTCCATCTAACCCGTCTATTCCGCCCACCTACTCACTTACCTAATCTATTCCCTCTAATTCTTCTTTTCCGCCCACCTACTCAGTTCCCTAATCTATTCCCTCTAACCCGGCAATCCACCCACCTACTCAGTTCCCTAATCTATTCCATCTAACTGTCTATCCGCATACCTACCCAGTTCCCTAATCTATTCCATCTAACCCGTCTATCCACATACCTACTCAGTTCCCTAATCTATTCCATCTAACCCGTCTATCCACATACCTACTCAGTTCCCTAATATATTCCATCTAACCCGTCTATCCACATACCTACTCAGTTCCCTAATCTATTCTATCTAACCCGTCTATCCACATACCTACTCACCTACCTAATTACTTCCACAGTAACCTCTGTAATGTACAAGCAGTTCGACCCATCAATGTGTTTACAATTTTTCTGTTTTCTGTCGTTCGTTCAGTCCAATTATATTTATGTGTTTGTGTCTAAAATTTTAATTTACAATACATTATTTGAAAGAACACATTGTCACTACAGTTGACTCAATATGGCCGTGTGTATATCGGATAAGTAGAGATGAATGAATGGATCCAATAGAGCCAATTGTAGGTATAAAACATGGGGAAAAAAATGAAGAAATGGGGGGGGGGGGTATTTATGAATCTGACTTCCCTGCACCATGAAATATTTTAATTCCTTCATTTCTATATCCTACTGTAAGACTCCTTTCAATATCTCTTTCTTTTACTCTCTCAGCCTAATCGATACGTTTATATTGATTCTATGATCTATCGATAATAAAATATCGATAATCTAATTAAATGATGTACAAACATTTGTATCCACTTGTTAATTCAAGTTATAAAAAGAAATAAAATAAAAAAAAAAAAAAAAAATTTCGATCAATCATTTATGAACTTTGATACAATGATAAAAAATTGCAGGTAATAATAGTTTCCAGGTAATAATAGTTTGCATAATTGATGCCTTAAGTTTGAATACCCCCATACCCCGCCTCCTGACTGGACTAGACTTACACTGGATTTACTGTAGCTCGCTTTATAAGTCGTGCAAGTAGTAGGAGAGTACAGTGGGAAACGGTGGGGTGGGGGGGAGTCAACAGATCTGGTGGTAAGTTGAGATGAAAACATACAGATAGGATGACGCATGAACAAACATACAGAGGGCGTTGGCAAGATAGACAATGTAAGTGAAGGTGTTAGGCAGTATATAGACAATGTGAAGGTGTTAGACAGTATATAGACAATGTGAAGGCGTTAGACAGTATATAGACAATGTAAGTGAAAGTGTTAGACAGTATATAGACAATGTGAAGGTGTTAGACAGTATATAGACAATGTGAAGGTGTTAGACAGTATATAGACAATGTGAAGGTGTTAGACAGTATATAGACAATGTGAAGGTGTTAGTATATAGACAATGAGAAGGTGTTAGACAGTATATAGACAATGTGAAGGTGTTAGTATATAGACAATGTGAAAGTGTTAGTATATAGACAATGTGAAGGTGTTAGTATATAGACAATGAGAAGGTGTTGGACAGTATATAGATAATGTGAAAGTGTTAGACAGTATATAGACAATGTGAAGGTGTTAGACAGTATATAGACAATGTGAAGGTGTTAGACAGTATATAGACAATGTGAAGGTGTTAGACAGTATATAGACAATGTGAAGGTGTTAGACAGTATATAGACAATGTAAGTGTTGGAGATAGTAAGAATTACATTTATCTAGCCTGCTACCGAACAAAGATATAGACCTGGACATAATATAGGTTGTTTTTTTTTAAAACTTCATAAAATTTTTTCAGGATTTTTTTTTTGTGGTCAAAAATCATTTTTTCGTATTAGTTTCACCAAAAATGCAACCCACAAATTCTACAACTCAGTTGCATACTGTCTGTTACACTGATCAATAAAAATTGACTTTTTTTTTTTTGTAATCAGATGCCAATAACTTCGGAGTTATTTTATACAAAATAAATGGAGCTGATTAAGAATAATTCATTTATTTAAAATCGCAAACATTTCTCAATTTTGTAATATTTTTTTACAAGAAAATAAATATGGCGGCCGTGACATTTTGAATTTGTGCTTTCCTTTCCCGCCCTTTTCAGTCAGACAGTGACGTTGTTTGTTTGTCTGCTTGTCTTTCACCGATTTCATGTATATTAAATAAAAATAAAAACTTTGTCTGCCCCTCGAAAATCTCATTAATCAGTAATAATCTCAGATTCTAAAACCAATCCAGACTAACCAATCTCATACTTCAGAGCAGAATGACCTCCATTCTGGTAGAATCGTTGAGAAAGATGATTGGCTAACTGTTGAGCAGTGTTATTTGTCGACTTTTAATGTCATCATTAAGCTAACTAAAATAACCCATAGCAATAAAGTCAACATTTAAACTTGTTTGTAAGGCAGCTTACAAATGAGTCACATGTAGAAGTAAATAAACAGCGCGATTGGCTTAAGTGAGGACGGGTGGTCGAGTGGTAAAGCGCTTGACTTTCAACCTGGGGAGTCTCTGGTTCGATCTCCGGTGTGGATCAATGGATATTTCAGGTCATGGCTCAAGTCCCCGCTATATCTCCCGTGGGTGCATCCGTGGCCGTTGCACTATGAGCTATGGTTGGGATGATAGAAGGGGGGGGGGACCATAAAAACCGTCCCATTAGTAATTTATAGCGGACTTCACACATAGGCTGCATGCGTCTTCCGGTACCAAAATTTCTGTAGGAATGTTTTAGAATTATCCTTGGTCATAGGCAACGAAAGTGTTAATTTAAATTAATTAAAAGCCGTTCATTTTTTTGAGCTAGAGATTTTGTATTTGTGTTTGCAGGACCGTCAATACGGTTTTGTGGATCCTGGGCAAGGGTACATATGGGAGGAGGGGGGAGGGGTCCAAGGTAAAAGTACTTTTAAAAAAACGCAGGCAAATGTACATTTAGAGACCCCTAAATAAAAACGTTGTTAAACCCACCGCTGGTTAATGTTAGGCCCCGTTATAACATGTCCAGTGCCCACCCATTATGACGGCCCTACTTATCAAATCATTTGTAGCCTGGGGCGCCTGAAAGAGCTCAGATCGCCCTTACTTGTGACCGGAAAGATAAATGTTCCTACGGCTGGTTGGGGGGGGGGCTTTCTTATCCCTTGACATGGGCCTGGTTTGCACTATTTTTTTTTTGGTCGTATGTACCGTCGTAAAAAATAGCGTACAAAATTAGGGGTGGTGGTGGTGAGTCTGTGTAAGAATCTATGTATGATAAAAAATGTCGGAGCGAAAGAAGACGGGGGGGGGGGGGGATAGATGGTTGGAATGTTTGAATGTGTGTTGATCTGAAATTGGGAAACAAAAAATTGTGGAACTCAGGTGATGAAAGAGAAGAGGCGCGGGTACACGAGTACCAATGAAATACAAACAAGAAGTTTGAGAAAAGAAACCATCTGTCTTCCAAATATAGAATTTAATTAAAACAACACAACATGTTAGTTCCGGAAAGAAAAAAAATTAAAAAAATAAAATGTTTAAATAGAGCATTCAATTGCAGCCATTAAATTTGAGTTTGAAAAAATATTTCTTAAGTGCAGCGATGGATGTTTTTTGTTTTGGAAATATTATATCTTTTTTTATGTATCCACAAATATTGAGATAGATGATGTATAAATAGAAACAAAAATTATATTTTTTTTCTTTAATTGTGCTGTTATTAAAATGTACTAAAATGTTAATATCTAAATATAAATAATAGCGGTCTCGCATCTGCTTTATATCGAAAGTGGAGATCAAGAATTCAAAATGGCGTAATGCAGGGCGTCTCGATTCGATAAATGTTTTTTTTTTAAAACTACAGTTTTGAAGAGTTTCTGCGGTTTCCAAAGATGAATGTCCAAAATGTGAAATAATTCCATCTGTTTTTTTTAACAAATTATTGATAATAAAATCGGATATGTCCGAAACCAAAAATAACCTTGCCTGCTGATTAAACCTAAGGGGATATAAATCTCTGCAAAGGTTTTGCAGAGTACAGCTAGAGCAAGAGATTTTATATTACGTTTTTTTGTGGACCCTGGGCAAGGTAAAAGTACTTTTAAAATGCAGGCAAATTTACATTTAAGGGACTTGAGCATATGTACATTTAGAGGCCTTAAATAAAAACGTTGTTAAATGCACCGCTTGTAAATGTTAGGCCCGTTATATAACATGTGCAGTGCCCACCCATGTGTAAAAATGGACAATACACAATAATAATAGTTCATTATATCAACCAACTACAGAGATAGTAGTGCTTACAAATATAGAGATAGTAGTGCTTACAAAAACAGAGATAGTAGTCCTTACAAATACAGATATAGCAGAGCTTACAAATACAGAGATAGTGGTCCTTACAAATACAGAGATAATGGTCCTTACAAATACAGATATAGTGGTCCTTACAAATACAGATATAGTAGAGCTTACAAATACAGATATAGTGGTCCTTACAAATACAGATATAGTAGAGCTTACAAATACAGATATAGTGGTCTTTACAAATACAGAGATAGTGGTCCTTACAAATACAGATATAGTGGTCCTTACAAATACAGATATAGTGGTCCTTACAGATACAGATATAGTGGTCCTTACAGATACAGATATAGTGGTCCTTACAAATACATATATAGTGGTCCTTACAAATACAGATATAGTGGTCCTTACAAATACAGATATAGTGGTCCTTACAGATACAGATATAGTGGTCCTTACAGATACAGATATAGTGGTCCTTACAGATACAGATATAGTGGTCCTTACAGATACAGATATAGTGGTCCTTACAGATACATATATAGTGGTCCTTACAGATACATATATAGTGGTCCTTACACATACAGATATAGTGGTCCTTACAGATACAGATATAGTGGTCCTTACAGATACAGATATAGTGGTCCTTACAGATACAGATATAGTGGTCCTTACAGATACATATATAGTGGTCCTTACAGATACAGATATAGTGGTCCTTACAGATACATATATAGTGGTCCTTACAGATACAGATATAGTAGTGCTTACAGATACAGATATAGTGGTCCTTACAGATACATATATAGTGGTCCTTACAGATACAGATATAGTGGTCCTTACAGATACATATATAGTGGTCCTTACAGATACATATATAGTGGTCCTTACACATACAGATATAGTGGTCCTTACAGATACAGATATAGTGGTCCTTACAGATACAGATATAGTGGTCCTTACAGATACAGATATAGTGGTCGTCACAAACAAATGTAAGCCCGGGTGCCCATCTAGTTATAAAGATTTTTTAAAAATTGTATTTCTACTTATATCAACGAAGGCACAGTCAGTCAGTCAGTCAGTCAGTCAGTCAGTCAGTTTTAATATATTGTAATCAGCCTCGCTACCAAATTTAAAGATCGATACTTCTTACTGTTCACTTTTGACTGTATTTTAAATAAAACTTGTTTTTTGAAGTTTTCTTTTTTTAAATCATTTTTTTTATGTTATAATTTTGAATTCTGAAAGCTCAAAGGTTTTTTATTGTATTCTCACACTTTAATAAAATTTTAATAGTTTGGATAGTCAGTATTAGACTAACAACATGCTTCACTATTTTGAGTATTTATGCGCCATTAATAGGGTTATTTTATTTTATTTTCGAGAAGATAATGTCAAGTGTAATTTTGTCCCATTATAAACAAGGCTAAATAGAAATTAGCATCGTAACAACAAAATTTCAATTTATGGACTCCATATCAATAAAATCGTGTATTGCCTTTACAGAATCTAAACATTCTCACTAAATTAGAACTGGTCTAAAATTTAAGTTACAAGATAACACACAACTACACACACATACAACTACACACCCAAACACACACACAAAGACACACGCACACATACACACACACAGCCACACGCAACCACATACACACACAGCCACTCACCCACAAAAAGTGTTACTGTTTAAAAGTTTCAAATCAAATCTACTTGTGTGGACGGCTAGAATCTTTCGGTTGGTCGCACGTGGCCCTCAAACTATGGTCGAACCATTGGCATAAAGGAATGTTGTAACTGCCATATATATTCATTTAAATACTAGTTGACATACACCTGGACACGGGTTAAACCCCGGGTGTGGAGTAGTCATCCCTGCTGTAAATATTCCTGATATACTTACTTTTAAACTGAAAGAACCTGTCCTCCATTTGTGTCCAGTCACTTGTCTATGTTTCCCGTATTGCCTCCATGACAAGGGAGCCATTGGCTTAGGTAGGAATAACGATGGCCACTACCTAACCGTCCCTTTTGTGGTTATCGTGGTCTAAGAGATGTACATATATTATTTATCAATCTAACACTAACTGGTGAGTCAAGATAATACATATTATATATATATATACTAGCTGTACCCTGCAAAACCTTTGCATAGGTATATCCCCCTAAGGCTTGATCAGTAGGCTAGGTTATTTTTAGTTTCGGGCAGATCCGATGATTTTTTTCACGATTGTATTTTAAACTGGGATACTGTTGTATTAATTCTTTCCTTTCGTTTTAAGGCAGAAACCAAATCGCTTTTATATATTTATTATAAAACATGTGCATGTAATTTTTGTAATTTATGCATATTGAGATGCATCTTATGACACATATATCACTAAGAATGTCTTAGATAGTAAGTTTGTGAAATTTTCATTTGGTCTAAATTTCAACTCATAAATTTTAAAACTTATGTTGATGTCAATAAAGCTAACAGGTGTTAATTCGTTTACTTTTATTTTATTTTAATAAAAAAGAGTCTTTTGATAAAAAATTCGCACCAAATACACATGCGTTCAAAAAGTGGTCACTTTTCAGTTTTATGATTTGTGCGCTCGCGATTATTAGGTCGAAATACAACCATATAGTAGATGTACACTGACCATCAACAATAATCTAGCAGACTTACACTGGTCAAACACAACCAATTACTCATTGACATAAAGTAATCATCGGACACAGCTTTTAATAATAATAAAATTCTAGCCAGAGGAAAGTAATGGTACAATTATTTTTTCCACCGCTAATCTTCTACGCTTACGCCGACCAACAAGAGCATTCTTCTAAACGTACGCTGATCAACAAGAACAATCTACAAGACGTAAGCTGGTCACCAACAATCTTCTAGACGTAATATGGTAAAAAAAGCAATCTTCTAGACATACGCTGGTCAACAAGAACAATCTTCTAAATATACGTTGGTTACCAAAAATCTTGTAAACAAGAACAATCATCTAGAATAAGATTGTCAACAAGCACAATTTTCTAGACGTAAGCTGGTCACAAAAATCTTCCAGACGTAAGCTGGTCACAAACAATCTTCCAGCCGTAAGCTGGTCACAAACAATCTTCTAGACGCAAGCTGGTCACAAACAATCTTCTAAACGTAGGCTGGTCACCTACAATTATCTACACATACGCCGGCAAACAAGAACAATCTTCTAGACCTATGAAGAGAGCGCCTACCAAATTTCCAGACAGGTATTTAATACAGACATCTTGTGCCAGACAGATTCTACTGAAAGTAGCTAGGTAGAGTACACACACACACACACACACACACACACACACTGAATGTAGGTCTAGATTGACTCTCTAACTCTTCCAAGTTATTACGGATGTCTGGGTCATTATGTTCTTTACCTTAATAGATAGTTTCAAGATGTTGGTTATTACGGGTGTCTGGGTCATTATGTTCTTTACCTTAATAGATAGTTTCAAGACGTTGGTTATTACGGATGTCTGGGTCATTATGTTCTTTACCTTAATAGATAGTTTCAAGACGTTGGTTATTACGGATGTCTGGGTCATTATGTTCTTTACCTTAATAGATAGTTTCAAGACGTTGGTTATTACGGATGTCTGGGTCATTATGTTCTTTACCTTAATAGATAGTTTCAAGACGTTGGTTATTACGGATGTCTGGGTCATTATGTTCTTTACCTTAATAGATAGTTTCAAGACGTTGGTTATTACGGATGTCTGGGTCATTATGTTCTTTACCTTAATAGATAGTTTCAAGACGTTGGTTATTACGGAGTGAAACATTTTTGTGCATCTAGGTGATTAGATTAGAATTGAGTTATGTATCTTAGTAAAAAAAACTATTTACTGATAACTTACTGCAGTTCAAAGTAATTACGGTGGAATAAAGTGAAACATTGTGCATAGATCTGAATTTCTTAACTTATTGCATAGCAAATTGTACGGCTTGTACAGTTAGACAGACCATTACATTTTTAATTATGTGATGAATTTTTTTTTTTTTGGATTTAGTGATTAATTTTTTTTATTTAGATCTTGGTTAAAGAGACTACATGTTGTTTTTTTAACACATGGGTCCTTACATTATAACACAAAGATTCAATCGTGTATACCGGGATCATTTCACGATAGTTAAGGAAATATATTGTTGGCAATCCATAATATCAAATTATAATAATTAAGTTTTATCTTTCGTAGATGTCATTATATTGTTAAAACTCTTTAAAAATTCTGTTTATAAAAATCAAAACAACACACAGGCGTGGATTCCAAGAGTATTTACTAATATCTATAAAAACAACAACAACGGCAACATGGCCACTCTCTTGCCGGCTTCTTACGTCACTGTCTCTACTGCGTCATCGCGTTCACTCTGTAGACTGTACGGCGCGCACCGAGTGGGTCGTAACACTATTATATTTGAGGAGTAATTTAGACCTATGAATAAATGGGAGCTGACAGAATGTCACCTAATGAAACATTACCCATAATTAAAATGGTACGGTGCATTATAAGTGAGATATTCAATTCTGATAAATAGGGATGTGTTGTACTCTTTAAGTGAAATACGACGTGGTATTGAAATTAATACATTAGTAAATTATATTATATTATTTGGTGTAAAGTACCACAAGACCATCCAGCTGGAAATGGGTACCTGGCATTAGTTAGAGAAGTAAAGACGATTGGACTTTATGCTAAACCACACAATCCCTACATGTGTCGAGGTTACAACAAAATGATACATGTTGATATAACTAAGTATTACATGTTGATGTAAATGATACATGTTGATATAACTAAGTATTACATGTTGATGTAAATGATACATGTTGATATAACTAAGTATTACATGTTGATGTAAATGATACATGTTGATATAACTAAGTATTACATGTTGATGTAAATGATACATGTTGATATAACTAAGTATTACATGTTGATGTAAATGATACATGTTGATATAACTAAGTATTACATGTTGATGTAAATGATACATGTTGATATAACTAAGTATTACATGTTGATGTAAATGATACATGTTGATATAACTAAGTATTACATGTTGATGTAAATGATACATGTTGATATAACTAAGTATTACATGTTGATGTAAATGATACATGTTGATATAACTAAGTATTACATGTTGATGTAAATGATACATGTTGATATAACTAAGTATTACATGTTGATGTAAATGATACATGTTGATATAACTAAGTATTACATGTTGATGTAAATGATACATGTTGATATAAATGATACCGTTGTTATAACTGATACATGTTGTTATAACTAAGTTGTACATGTTGATATAAATGAAACATGTTGATATAAATGAAACACGATGGTATAAATGAAACACGTTGATATAACTAAGTTCTACATGTTGATATAAATGAAACATGTTGATATAAATGAAACATGTTGATATAAATGAAACACGATGATATAAATGAAACACGTTGATATAACTAAGTTCTACATGTTGATATAAATGAAACATGTTGATATAAATGAAACACGTTGATATAATTAAGTGATATGTTTTGTTATAGCTAGCACATTAGATATCATTCACTAATTACGTGACACTCTTTATATATTTTCTTGCCATTCCTTATTACTTGTGTGTCACATCTTAGCACCACGACACAATTGTGTTATGTAATAGGTGAACGGCCCCTTAAGTGTTGTACTCAAGCGTTTCACTGTTAAACTACAATTAGTATAATTAAGTACATTCCTCTATTCGTGTTATTTCCATGTACTGGAAATACCCACAGGATTCGTATTCGTACAGTCGCTCTTTATACTAGTACACATTGTAATGGATTGGGGGGGGGGGGAGAATCTTTTCTTTATTAGCCAAGGATTGATTCAAAAAAGTTAGAAAAAATAAATATGCCCACCAGTTTTCAGTAATAAATGTCAGTTGTTAAATATAAAAATTCCATATTTCCGTCACACGAGTTTGATTTTTATGGTTAAAAACGTTTATTTTTTTTTAATTTCTACTGCATAATAGTTTAGTCCCTATACCACGAGATTTTACTATTCTGCCAAAGTACCGTCGTAAAAAAATAGCGTACAAAATTAGGGGGAATGGTGATCAGTAAGGTATTTATCTTTGACGTCAATGATTACTTTTGATATAAACGATTTTGACTCACTCAGAAATGAAAAAAAAAAAAGGTTTAACAAAAACTTAAAAAGATTTGTTTTTCTCCTACAAAGTGGTGTGTATATTTTTTTGTAATTATTTCTGAATCCATCACTTACTCACTACAAGACTGAACACCCCCCCCCCATGTTTTTAAATTATCCAAATTTAATAATTACATCCTCAAAAAAGTTCTATCATCACTCTGCATGCACACAACGCTTGCATTAATTACAGTCGCTGTGCCATACTTCGAAGCTATTACACCGCTAACAGTAATTCCCCCGTTACGCACATATTTTTTATCGTAATTAGCGAAATACTTCGCACGCATGTTTACCATTTAGTCCTGTATTTTTTTTTCCTTCTCTTTAAGCTTTACAGTTATCTCAGCTCTACTTCGTCCTGTCTTTCAAGAACCAAAAAAAAAATAAAAACAAGACCCCCACCCCCCCCAACCCCACCCATCCAGATCCACAGCTAATACTGGCTGCGATTATATCACAGATTTCTCTTTTTGATCACATTACAGGGTTCACCCCGCTATTCGTCCTCTCGCCGACAGTCTACCTAATTACAAACTGCAGAATCTCTGAGTGTCTTCCTATTGGGAACAGACACAAACCGTTAATGTAAAACGCCTGGTCTCTTGGCCCGGTCATAAACTATATTTAGTACCCCCCCCCTTCCCCAATTCTTTCTCCATCTCTCTCTCTCTCTCTCTCTTTCTTTTAACAGTGTACTGAGCGCGCACACATATACACATACACACACAACGCGTGCGCAAAAATGCGTACCGGTTGTAACACTCGCGATGCATCAGTGGCGCGTTCGGTCTAGGGCCATACAGACGGCGATGTTAGTCATGACAGGCGCATTGTCTTGACAGACTGCTGACATTCCGACAGAATTGACAGTGACATCAATGAATCGCATGCGTAAAGAAAAATAGAAAAACTAAAAGAAAATTAAAAACATAAATTATAATAATTAACGGAAATCTCTAAGAAAACTAGAAACATAGAGAAACAATTGGACATTGAAATTTTTACTGTGAAAATACTTTATTACAAGTTGGGCATTGCCCTCTATGTGTATATATATACATATATATATATTAAATTCCTAATACGAAAACTCCACATCAAAAGCTACTTTCTGTAATTTCTCTAAATCTCAAAAATGTTTCAAAGCCATCTCGAATGCCAGAATGTGAAGAACTCAAGAAATGTTTACAAAATGACCATGAATGTGAACTCATTTAAATTGAAGTCACAAAATGTGTTTTGTGAATTGAAAGACGTTTTCCTACAAAAATTTTATACAACTGAAAATACCACCCATGCGACACTTGACTTTCCTTTATTTCACTTTTGTTTCATAAAAAAATAAAAATTCGTCTTTTTAAAAAAAAAAAAAAAATATCTAACAATTCTATTTACTAATCATATGCAAGGATTTTCGGTCTACGGCATCTGACATTCCATGTGAATTCCAAAGCCAGGTGCTGATATAAGGAGGGGCATACTCCCCCATCCGCCCCGCCCGGACCCCCCACCACCCCAACCCACGTGCCTCGTACAAGATACAAGAGAGTCAGCGGCAGACCACCCCTTTTTGCATTAGGCAGGTTTTATTTCCCCCCCCCCCTCTTTCTAACGCCAGCATAACGACGCTTGTCTCCCCCTGATCAATGGACAGCGGTGGAAGGCCAAGACTTGTTCCACGCGTCCAACACAAAGTTGATTTTTTTTTTTCTTTCTCTTTTTTTTTTTTGTATTTTTTCGTTTGTTTTTTTTTGTTTACTCCTTTTTATACCCGATACAATTTTCTTTCGCTCTCGACCCCACATCGTCTCGATCTTTACGGCGGCCCTTCAAAAGAGAATTCTCCCTCCCTCCTCCCCCACCACCACACACCCACCCACTCACCTCTCTCCTTAAAACTAGAAAACTGAAGAAAAGCACGTTTAACCTTATGTTGACCCCTTTGACGTCATGTCCGTTTTTAGAAAATATTTAAAAATAAAAGAAATTAAAAAAAAGAACTTCAAAAAAAACGGTAATTGTTTTGAATATGAGGACTATATAAGGACTATATGAGGACTATATGATGACTATATGAGGACTATATGAGGACTATATGAGGACTATATGAGGACTATACGAGGACTATATATGAGGACCATATGAGGACTATATGAGGACTATATGAGGACTATATGAGGACTACATGATGACTATATGAGGACTATATGAGGACTATATGAGGACTGTATGAGGACTATATGAGGACTACATTAGGACTATTGACTCTTGGTGTTGTCAGACTTGGGCAGTTATTGGATTTTATCTTTTCAAAGACACTTTCAGCTCAGACACGTAAATCGAACATGATAAAAAAAATATTATTGTGTGTCCTGTAGTTTCCTTAGAACACGGTGTCGTCTCTGAAACAACAGAGAAAATATCTTGACTCAAATCATGAATGTGATGATAGACTCACGGTGCTAGAAAGAATCAAGTCTGTGGTAGACTCACGGTGCTAGAAAGAATCCAGTATGTGGTAGACTCACGGTGCTAGAAAGAATCAAGTATGTGGTAGACTCACGGTGCTAGAAAGAATCAAGTATGTGTTAAACTCACGGTGCTAGAAAGAATCAAGTATGTGTTAAACTCACGGTGCTAGAAAGAATCAAGTCTGTGGTAGACTCACGGTGCTAGAAAGAATCAAGTCTGTGGTAGACTCACGGTGCTAGAAAGAATCAAGTATGTGGTAAACTCACGGTGCTAGAAAGAATCAAGTATGTGGTAAACTCACGGTGCTAGAAAGAATCAAGTATGTGGTAGACTCACGGTGCTAGAAATAATCAAGTATATGGTAGACTCACGGTGCTAGAAAGAATCAAGTATGTGTTAAACTCACGGTGCTAGAAAGAATCAAGTATGTGGTAGACTCACGGTGCTAGAAAGAATCAAGTATGTGTTAAACTCACGGTGCTAGAAAGAATCAAGTCTGTGGTAGACTCACGGTGCTAGAAAGAATCAAGTATGTGGTAGACTCACGGTGCTAGAAAGAATCAAGTATGTGGTAATCTCACGGTGCTAGAAAGAATCAAGTATGTGGTAGACTCACGGTGCTAGAAAGAATCAAGTATGTGGTAGACTCACGGTGCTAGAAAGAATCAAGTATGTGTTAAACTCACGGTGCTAGAAAGAATCAAGTATGTGTTAAACTCACGGTGCTAGAAAGAATCAAGTCTGTGGTAGACTCACGGTGCTAGAAAGAATCAAGTCTGTGGTAGACTCACGGTGCTAGAAAGAATCAAGTATGTGGTAAACTCACGGTGCTAGAAAGAATCAAGTATGTGGTAAACTCACGGTGCTAGAAAGAATCAAGTATGTGGTAGACTCACGGTGCTAGAAAGAATCAAGTCTGTGGTAGACTCACGGTGCTAGAAAGAATCAAGTATGTGGTAAACTCACGGTGCTAGAAAGAATCAAGTATGTGGTAAACTCACGGTGCTAGAAAGAATCAAGTATGTGGTAGACTCACGGTGCTAGAAAGAATCAAGTATGTGGTAAACTCACGGTGCTAGAAAGAATCAAGTATGTGGTAAACTCACGGTGCTAGAAAGAATCAAGTCTGTGGTAGACTCACGGTGCTAGAAAGAATCAAGTCTGTGGTAGACTCACGGTGCTAGAAAGAATCAAGTATGTGGTAAACTCACGGTGCTAGAAAGAATCAAGTATGTGGTAAACTCACGGTGCTAGAAAGAATCAAGTATGTGGTAGACTCACGGTGCTAGAAATAATCAAGTATATGGTAGACTCACAGTGCTAGAAAGAATCAAGTATGTGTTAAACTCACGGTGCTAGAAAGAATCAAGTATGTGGTAGACTCACGGTGCTAGAAAGAATCAAGTATGTGTTAAACTCACGGTGCTAGAAAGAATCAAGTCTGTGGTAGACTCACGGTGCTAGAAAGAATCAAGTATGTGGTAGACTCACGGTGCTAGAAAGAATCAAGTATGTGGTAATCTCACGGTGCTAGAAAGAATCAAGTATGTGGTAGACTCACGGTGCTAGAAAGAATCAAGTATGTGGTAGACTCACGGTGCTAGAAAGCAGTTGAACTGTTTTTGACATACGTTCCAAATATATAAAGTAAAGAAATAAAAAGAATTTATTATTACCCAGATGTTGTTGTTGCTTCAAAAAAAATTTTGAAAGAGGGAAGATTAAATGATTATATAACATTTAATAAAGTTCTTTTGTTTCAGACTGCACATACACTTTGAATAGATCATTACACTGCGAATAGTTGTTACATTGTTAATAGATCTTTTGACTTAATAGATTATGACGCTGATAGGAGATTAAACACTTTTAGTAGTTTAAATAATGTTAATTGATCTTTACACTGTGAATGAAATAAACTTATAATTTCATTCAAACTGACCACTAAACTTATATATATTTCATTCAAACTGGCCACTAAACTTATATATTTCATTCAAACTGACACTAAACTTATATATTATTTCATTCAAACTGACCACTAAACTTATATATTTCATTCAAACTGACACTAAACTTATATATATTTCATTCAAACTGACCACTAAACTTATATATTTTATTCAAACTGACCACTAAACTCAAAGATTTCATTCATGTAACATACTACATCCCTGTGTAGAAATGAATAAAACCTTCTGTTGTGGGCCCTGTGGCGGAAAAAAATTTAATGGGGAGGGGGGCGCTTAAGAAATAAGAAACACGGGGGAGGGGGGAGGAATGGGGCTGCAAGTGATAAGTTTGTGTGGGGCCCTGGGTGGTTCCATCGCGACCGTCGTTAAATCAGTCGTTAAATCAGTCGTTAAATCAGTCGTTAAATCAGTCGTTAAATCAGTCGTTAAATCAGTCGTTAAATCAGTCGTTAAATCAGTCGTTAAATCAGTCGTTAAATCAGTCGTTAAATCAGTCGTTAAATCAGTCGTTAAATCAGTCGTTAAATCAGTCGTTAAATCAGTCGTTAAATCAGTCGTTAAATCAGTCGTTAAATCAGTCGTTAAATCAGTCGTTAAATCAGTCGTTAAATCAGTCGTTAAATCAGTCGTTAAATCAGTCGTTAAATCAGTCGTTAAATCAGTCGTTAAAACAGCATCTTTGAATATATAATTTATAAAAAAATATTTTTAGTGATTAAACTGCATATCGTGCCAAAACAAATTAATATGTAGGCGTAGAACGATTTGATATGTAGGCGTATAGCTATTTGATATGTTGGCGTATAGTTATTTAATATGTAGGCGTGTAGCTATTTAATATGTAGGCATAGAGCGATTTGATATAGTACTGAGGCACGCCTAATGTTTACATTTAATACCAAGACGTTTTAAATGACATACTGTAAGGGGGAGGGGGGAGGGTCGGAGACCAGCCGACAGTGGTACCAGGCCGTTTCCCGTGTTGTCCAGCCTGTTGTAGAGAGAGAGTCGTGGAATTCAACCATAAAAACCAGCAAACCATTTCGCCAGTAACCGTTTACGTGCGGGGCACGTCATAGCGACATCTTCTCAAATATTTATTAGCGACAACCTGTGAGCGGACATACAGGCGACACCCAGTCACAGTCACCGTGCTGTCTACTGTAGTCTGTCCCCCACCCCCGGGCCTGATAGATTGGCATCTCTTAGCGACACTTACTTGTTTTCTGTGTGTCACAAGCTCCCCCCTGACATCCCCCTCCCCCACCACTACACCATAACACACTCTATCCTTCTCTCTCTCTATTAATATATATATATATCTTTATTCGTGAATATAACGAGGATGACAGTGTCAAACAAAGTAAATATGATGTTTTTTTTATCTAATGATCTAAAAAATATAGATAAGATTAATCTATATAAGATTAGATTTCAGTATTGATAGATTAGATGAATAGATAGATACATTAGTTTCGATAAATGGAAAGATATTACGTGCATATATCTTTATATTAGATATATTACCATTAACAGATAGATAGATAGATAGATAGATAGATAGATAGATAGATAGATAGATAGATAGATAGATAGATAGATAGATAGATAGATAGATAGATAGATAGATAGATAGATAGATAGATAGATAGATAGATAGATAGATAGATAGATAGATAGATAGATAGATAGAAGGATTCATCACAAATATATCATTCATGTGAAGCCAGTACTTATTGTAAATTTATACACTTGGACATTATATCACACGCACATGCACATTATATCACACGTGCTCATTGTATCACACGTGCACATTATATCACAAGCACGTGCACATTATATCACACGCACGTGCAAATTATATCACACGTGCACATTGTCAATTCATAATAATAATTATTATAAAGACAGGAGCTAAAACTAATAAATCAAGGTATTAAACTAAGGTGGTAAAATAAAGAAATTATCAAAGAAAGTACATTTCAAACTCCATTAATCGAGAATGATAAACACCGCATGCGCGCACACACACACACACACCAAGTACGCCCCGAAAATGTGCACCCCTGACGCATCTCGTGGGCACCGGTCATTTCGGGCCGTCCTGTTTGAGTAATATGGTAAACAACGACTATCTACTTGTGAGAGTGTGTTATCAGTGGTGGCCCTGCCAGTGGAGATTTTCAAGGGCCCAGGATTAGTTGTCATCAGCGCAGGACACAAATAATCTCCCCGCCCCCCCCTCCCCACAAACACACCTATACATCCACACCCCACCCCTTCTCTCCTAAACACCGTATTGATCAACTCTATCAATTTCATTATTAGTTTCTATAACTATTTTACTTACAACACATTTTAACTAAAATTGTATTGTTTTTACCAAATCAGTTTAGCTACAAGGGATTTCCCCCCCCCCGCTTGTTTTCCACTTCCCTCTTTTTTTTTTTCGCCAGTGTCAAAGGTCACTAAACATCGGCAGCATCAACAGCACACACACACACACACACACACACACACACACACACCACCACCACCACCAGAAATCCCACCAAACACCTAGGTGGCTTACGTCGGTGGCAAAAAAGTTTAACATGAATATTTGACTCGTCACGTCGTGTGTTAAGAGACACACAGACAGAACAAATAGAGTTTTACTGGCGCTATGATACATTCTTCTTTCATCAACTAGGGTGTCCTGAAGAAAGAAACATCTATTAGCTAAGCTTAGAGCCTCCATATTAATAGCCAGATACTTAAATACTTTAAGGTATTTATAGACCTCCTGGCCTAGACAGCCTACGACAATACCACAGTTCACAACCCCCCGACCCCCCCCCCATCAAAAAACAACCTCACTTAGACACATTAAAAAAAAACAACAAAAAATATAGACTCGGTCCAGACAGGGGGGTGTTACACCCCCCTTCCCCCACCACAAAAGTCCTGGTAAATAAAAAAAATAATCTATCCCTAATAAGATTTTTTTTTTTTTAAATCATGTCTGTGTTTAAGATTGTGTTGGCCTCTGTTATTGAAGTTATAGCGTCGTATCACCTCCGTGTCTTGTGGGGGTGGGGGGAGGAAGGTGTTCCAGTCACGGAATGTTGGACACAGCCGAACAAAATATATTTTATAGCTCCATGTCTGGGTCACAGTCTATGTAACTTTTTTTTTAATAAGGGGTCAAATAAAGAGATGGGTTACGGCGAAAAAGGGTCCGGGTGGGGGTGGGGGGGTGGGTACGTTAAGATTGAACGAAGGGTGGAAGACGCGCCCGGGCGTCACCTATTCCGGCGGGGTATGAAAGTAGACTTAAAAGGCGGTCGGTGCCCGGCAATCACATCGCGGCATCGGTTCGTTCGTCCAATTGATGCAGGTCCGTTCTCTCTATGGGACGGGCAGGAAGTGACGGGAGGTTGGCAAAATGTTTGACGAATCGAAAGTGTCTCCTCCATAGCTAGTAGTGTCTGACGTACCCACAGTGTCTTCTCCATAGCTAGTAGTGTTTGACGTACCCTGTAGTGTCTACTCCATAGCTAGTAGTGTTTGACGTACCCACATTATCTACTCCATAGCTAGTAGTGTTTGACGTACCCTGTAGTGTCTACTCCGTAGCTAGTAGTGTTTGACGTACCCTGTAGTGTCTACTCCGTAGCTAGTAGTGTTTGACGTACCCTGTAATGTCTACTCCGTAGCTAGTAGCGTTTGACGTACCCTGTAGTGTCTACTCCATAGCTAGTAGTGTTTTCTGTACCATGTAGTGTCTACTCCATAGCTAGCAGTGTTTGACGTACCCACATTATCTACTCCATAGCTAGTAGTGTTTGACGTACCCTGTAGTGTCTACTCCATAGCTAGTAGTGTTTGATGTACCCTGTAGTGTCTACTCCATAGCTAATAGTGCTTGACGTACCCTGTAGTGTCTACTCCATAGCTAGTAGTGTCTGACGTACCCTGTAGTGTCTACTCCATAGCTGACTGGTGAAAAGCCTTTCCGTTTCCAAAGACAATCATCATTGCTATTATTAAATTGAAATCTTCGATGTCTGGTACAATAGACAAAGAGATAAATACATATCTATTTTATAAATCCACAAAAACTAACTGTTATGGACCTAAAAATAAAAAAGCTAAACGATATTTTAATTGAATTCATTGTTGCCATTTAAACAACGAAATGTTTCTATTCAATTTTAAAATCATAAATATTAATTGGTAAAAAAATATATATATTATATAATGTTTTGTATTCACGGCCGCCCATAAAATGGACTTGGGGCCGATAAAAGGGAAATGGGGCCCATCAAAGGGACATGGGGCCCAAAAAAAGGGACGTGGTGTCCATAAAAGGCAATGGGGCCCATAAAATGGACATGGGATCCGTAAAAGGGACATGGGGGTCCATAAAAGGGAAATGGGGCCAATCAAATGGACATGGGGCGTATAAAAGAGATATTGGGCCCATACAAAGGAACAAGGGGGCCCATAAAAGGGACACTGGGCCCGATTATATCCCAGGGACCCCCCCAAGCTTCAGAGGCCCCGTCTCTTTCAATATAATTTTCTATGTTTTAATTACCTGCTACATAGATGGGGCCCTTATGTAAGGAAGTGGTACAGAGGGGCGTCATTTGTCATTGTCCCTAGGTGTCTATGACTGCGACCTTTGTGCCTAGAGAGCTTGTGTGACTCTGTGAGGCACCTCTGTGTACTTACCCTGGACTTCAACATTACGACCATAACTGACGACTTCAGAATTATGAGTTACTCCGTAAGTTGATAATTAAATTACATGTAAATTTGTAAAAAAAACAAAAAACTAAAAAAAATCCTTGACTGTTAATGTTGACAAAAGAAAATTATCACACAAAAGATATGAGAGTAACAGTTGGGTAAGGATAACAGATGGGTAAGGGTAACAGTTGGGTAAGGATAACAGATGGGTGAGGGTAACAGTTAGGTAAGGATAACAGATGGGTGAGGGTAACAGTTGGGTAAGGATAACAGATGGGTGAGGGTAACAGTTGGGTAAGGATAACAGATGGGTGAGGGTAACAGTTGGGTAAGGATAACAGATGGGTGAGGGTAAAAGTTAGGTTAGGGTAAAGGGTAACAGATGGGTGAGGGTAACAGTTGGGTAAGTATAACAGATGGGTGAGGGTAAAAGTTGGGTTAAGGTAACAGTTGGGTGAGGATAACAGATGGGTGAGGATAACAGATGGGTGATGATAACAGATGGGTGAGGGTAACAGTTGGGTGAGGGTAACAGTTGGGTGAGAATAACAGATGGGTGAGGGTAACAGTTGGGTGAGGATAACAGATGGGTGAGGGTAAAAGTTGGGTTAGGGTAACAGATGGGTGAGGATAACAGATGGGTGAGGATAACAGATGGGTGAGGATAACAGTTGGGTGAGGATAACAGATGGGTGAGGGTAACAGTTGGGTGAGGATAACAGATGGGTGAGGGTAACAGTTGGGTGAGGGTAACCGATGGGTGAGGGTAACAGTTGGGTAGGGATAACAGATGGTTGAGGGTAACAGTTGGGTAAGTATAACAGATGGGTGAGGGTAACAGTTGGGTAAGTATAACAGATGGGTGAGGGTAACAGTTGGGTTAGGGTAACAGTTGGGTAAAGGGTAACAGATGGGTGAGGGTAACAGTTGGGTAAGTATAACAGATGGGTGAGGGTAAAAGTTGGGTTAAGGTAACAGTTGGGTGAGTATAACAGATGGGTGAGGGTAACAGTTGGGTGAGGATAACAGATGGGTGAGGGTAAAAGTTGGGTTAAGGTAACAGTTGGGTGAGGATAACAGATGGGTGAGGGTAACAGTTGGGTGAGGATAACAGATGGGTGAGGGTAACAGTTGGGTGAGGATAACAGTTGGGTGAGGGTAACAGTTGGGTGAGGGTAACAGTTGGGTAAGGATAACAGTTGGGTGAGGGTAACAGTTGGGTGAGGAGAACAGTTGGGTGAGGGTAACAGTTGGGTGAGGATAACAGTAGGGTGAGGGTAACGGTTGGGTGAGGATAACAGATGGGTGAGGATAACAGTTGGGTGAGGGTAACAGTTGGGTGAGGGTAACAGTTGGGTGAGGGTAACAGTCGTGTAAGGATAACATATGGGTGAGGGTAAAAGTTGGGTTAGGGTAACAGTTGGGTGAGGATAACAGTTGGGTGAGGGTAACAGTTGGGTGAGGATAACAGTTGGGTGAAGGTAACAGTTGGGTGAGGATAACAGATGGGTGAGGATAACAGTTGGGTGAGGGTAACAGTTGGGTGAGGGTAACAGTTGGGTGAGGGTAACAGTCGTGTAAGGATAACAGATGGGTGAGGGTAAAAGTTGGGTTAGGGTAACAGTTGGGTAAAGGGTAACAGATGGGTGAGGGTAACAGTTGGTTAAGGGTAACAGTTGGGTAAGGGTAACAGATGGATGAGGGTAACAGTTGGGTAAGGGTAACAGTCGTGTAAGGATAACAGATGGGTGACGGTAACAGTTGGGTAAGGGTAACAGTTGGGTGAGGGTAACAGTTGGGTGAGGATAACAGATGGGTGACGGTAACAGTTGGGTAAGGGTAACAGATGGATGAGGGCAACAGTTGGGTAAGGGTAACAGTTGGGTGAGGGTAACAGTTGGGTGAGGATAACAGATGGGTGACGGTAACAGATGGGTGAGGGTAACAGTTGGGTGAGGGTAACAGTTGGGTAAGGATAACAGATGGGTAAGGATAACGAATGGGTGAGGGTAACAGTTGGGTGAGGGTAACAGATGGGTAAGGGTAACAGTTGGGTGAGGGTAACAGTTGGGTAAGGATAACAGTTGGGTGAGGGTAACAGTTGGGTAAGGATAACTGTTTTGTGAGGGTAAAAGTTGGGTTAGGATAACAGATGTGTGAAGGTAACAATTGGGTTAAAGTAACAATAGGGTGAGTGTAACAGTTGGGGAAAAAGTAACAACAGGGTAAGGGTAACAGTTTGGTAAGGGTAACAGTTGGGTAAGGGTAACAGTTGGGGTAAAGGTATTTACATATGATGAGTTAAATAAAATAATAAAATACATGCAATGGGGGGGGGGCGGTACCAAGCATCAACAAATTTAATAATTATAAAATATTTATAAAATACAATTTAAAATTGTAAAACTAAAATGTATTGTGCAGCTTCTGTAAAACTAAAATGTATTGTGCAGCTTCTGTAAAACTAAAATGTATTGTGCAGCTTCTGTAAAACTAAAATGTATTGTGCAGCTTCTGTAAAACTAAAATGTATTGTGCAGCTTCTGTAAAACTAAAATGTATTGTGCAGCTTCTGTAAAACTAAAATGTATTGTGCAGCTTCTGTTCGTAACACGATTATGTGAAATTGAAGATTAATTTAACGACGAAGCTGTTCTAATTCTTGCTAACAAGTTTTCTTGTCAGCCTTTCACCTCAACAGCATGAACACAGATATTTCTAAGAAAAAGAAAATAATCAATCAAGTTCTAGGTCATTCATGGTATCAATTTTAGACAATTCATTGATTTGTGTTCTGAATGTATTACAGTTTGGACAATTAGAGTTGTGTGCCACTGCTAAAACTCATCAAATTAAACTGTGAATGGTGAATTTCACTTATAAGTGAAACATTCACAAATTAAAATGTGAGTTTTCAATTTCACTTATATGTGAAACATTCACTGATTAAATTGTGAGTGGTGAATTTCACTAAAAAGTGATTGGTTCATAATGTCAGTAGAAAACATTACCCATCATAGTTAAATATTTATAAGATATTTCTGTAATTTGCTTGAAGGAAAACATTTTAAAAATCCAACTTAAAACCTCAAATTGTTGAAGCAGTTTCCTATCATTTGTTGTTATATTGGACATTTGTTGTTATATTGGATATATGTTGTAATTGGACATATGTTGTTATATTGAACATATGTTGTTATATTGGACATATGTTGTTATATTGGACTTATGTGTGATTACGTTGAACATATTTATCGTTAAATGTTGGCCTTCTAGTTGTTACATTGGACGTAACAGTTGCTGTTGTAAGGGTGGAGGTATAATTCCAGCGTCCTTGATAAACAATCAAACAAAAAGAGAACAACGTCCAAAAACTCCTGATCCATAGTCAATAAAAATGTCATTTTCCAGTTCACTGTAGGGGAAATAACTGCGAAAACTATAACCCGAGTTAGCTAATACAAGAGTTACGCTTCTTGAATAAAATAAAATAAAGGTGGAAAAGAAATTTATTGTTCGACCACCATTGTTATACAATAAGAAAGAATCGCATCTTTAAAGTTTTATTGCCATGATGTACAAGAGTGTGCTATGTCGCGAAAGTGTTAAATGGAAATGACCTTATATAAAAAAAAACAGCTTCTTCCCTTTAGTGCGACACGAAGATGGTTTTCGTCTTGGAAATGTAAAAAGGCCATTCAATGTCAGCCCACTCGGAGAAGACAGATTTCTGATGGAACATATATTTCCTGATGTGAGTGCAGACAAGAGCGAGTGTTCCGGTACTGGTTGTTTAAAACTTTGACGTTAAACTGTGTCATGAATGTTTACGACTCGAGGCACGGCTAGTAAACATTCTTCACTCAAAGCTGTGGCATCTTTAGAGTGAAACTTTTATTTTACAATTGACCTCAAGATTTTATGTTTGTTACATTATACATTTTTTTTTTATTTTTATGTTTTCAATTTTTTAAATGTTAATTTCAATCTATTTGAAAGAAAGAAAAAGAAAAGAAATGAATGTTATTAAAGTCACAGGTGCAATCACGGAAATTAAAAATTTGCCACCCCATTTCCTTGCCAAACAATTATTACAGTACATGTGGCTGGGGCTATTAGGATGCAACCGTTCATCTTAATAATTCATGTTCCGGGATAGCTAAAAGCGTTCAGAGTTACGCCATTAGGAAAACTGTATATGCTACGCTTTGGTAATGGCAAAAAAGTGAAATAGTCAACTGCATAATATATATATATATATACATATATATATATATATATATATATATATATATATATATATATATATATATATATATATATATACATATCAGCGATTTGGGCTCTGCGTTAAATCGAAAGTAAAGAATTTATACAACAGTATTCCAGTTTAAAATACAACCAAGAAAAAACGGATATGCCCGAAATCAAAAAATAACCTAGCCTACCTATCAATTCCAAGGGGATATAACTCTATGCAAAAGTTTTGTAGGGTACAGCTAGTATATGTATATGATACAGAATGTGCACGTCTAATTAACACGTCCTTTACCATAGGCCATTGTTTTCTAAAATATGGAAGAGTTTGTCTAGGGTACGCGATGTATCGGGAAAAAACATGAAAACAATAAAATGAGGGGAAACCAATGGCCGTAAAATCAATATATACCAGATGTTGTTTTCTTTACTAGTAGTACTCAGTTTTACGAAAATTCGACTACACGGATGTGGAAAGTTTGGGAAACAATGTCATAGGCATATATATATATATATATATATATATATATATATATATATAACTTTCAGAACTAATAAAATGATGGTTTAGACACAGATAAGCTAGAAACAGACAGACTTACAAAACTCAGGTTTACAGACTGAGGATATCTCAACAAAATAGAAGAAAGCAAACAAAAAAAGCGTGTGAACAAATTAAAACGATAAAGAGGTAATATCCGAGAAATTCTTCTTTCAGCCAGATGCCAACTCAAAGCAAGACCCGAAGATTAACCAATGGATATCGCCCAAGTCATTAAATGAAATTCCCTTTAAGAAACTAGAATTCCGTAAACAATTACATGTAAAGCTGTAAGCCTATCGTTGATATATCTCAAAGATATTTTTACACAATATTGTTAAGAGTATCCGATGAGATGACTTAGTGTTAGTTGTATACATAGATATACAAGACTAGATCGCTTATGCTTATTTAATAGAGACCGAAAAAGTGTTGTATACGAGACCCTTACTTTAAAAAAAGAGTACAATTCTGTACAGTTCTTTATTTTTTACCGAAAAAGATTTCCTTCCTTTTAATTAAAAAAAAATCCCCATTCATGCTAGAGGTTGGCGCTTTTAAAATCAACTGATGTGTCCGAAAAAATTATATTTGACGGTTAGTAATAATATAATCAAACAACCGGGTACACAACACGAAGTCATTTTATTCAAAGTTAATTGAAAAAAAAAGTTTTTGAAAATTTTTCAAGGAAAACAATGCAAAATGTCTTCTGCTATTTATTTCGGTTACTTAAGGTTTCTATGCGTACAACGTCATCATTAGGGAGCGACCGATAATCGGATCGCTATCGGTATCGGACCGATATTGGCAATATCGGTTAATATCGGATCGGCCGATATTTGTAGGGAGCGACCGATAGTCGAACCGATATTGGCACTATGGGTTTTATATCTCAAATGTGCCTTTCCTTCCTAAAATAATACTATAGCAAGAAAGTAATCGCTCCCTTATCATTAACGCGGTTTTTTTATACCCTCCCCCCTCCGCCCAACCCAGTTTCATTTTAGACACAGCAGCACAAAGATGACGTCATTTACCAACAGGGTCGGCGAGTTGAAGGACAAATTTACTTTTAATCTTCTTTAGAAGATTTTGCTTTGCTATCTTACTATCAACTATTTGTTAAGTGTTTTAGTGAACAACAGAAAAGAAATTGTATTGTAAAATGACACTCTTTGATGTTACCGCATGGCAATTCAAAGCAAAATTTTGATCGGTCGGCTTTCATTTTTCATCTTCTGTTGTTCTTTTCTTTCTTTCGTGTGTCAACATTAAAAATTCTTTCTTTCGTCTCATTTTGGTTATAGCAACAGTTGTATCAGGGACGAGGCAGGCGTGAGTGTTTGCCGGTTTAACTCTTTTTGAAAAATCTATTGATGTTTTTATTGCTATATACAAAGCACAATCGAAAATATGCCTTTCCATCATATTGACATCGCTAGTTTCAGAACGTTAATTAATTAATAGACTTGCCAGGCAATAAACGATGCCTAGCTGTTGACAAACATTGACAAAACAATCGAAGCATAGATTTTAACTTCGTAGGCAGCAGTTGAAAGATAAGTTGGCTTCAATTAATACTATATTTACAACTGCCGATTGCTGAACGTCCATACGAAGTTTTATTGGTGTTACATTACATTAGTTAGAACCTGTGTTATTCTCTCTGGATAGCTGAATCCCAGGATAGGTCCCAGGAAATTTTCTTCTCCCGGGATATTGTTGGGTAAATAAAAGGAGGCTGGGAAAGGTACCAACCCACACAATCCCATACAATAGCCGTGGTTAGAGAATTATCATTATAAACGGGTTCATTATACGCTATAGTACCTTCACTGATACACTACAGTATATAATGTTAACTAGTGAATGAAAGTTTTCTCTTTTTACACTGACAGAGAAGGGAGCAGGAGGTGTACTTGTCGAAGGGCTAAATAACCAAAACATCTTCATTATATATTATAAGTGGGGCTTCAGTCGACATACGTGGGGGTGAGAGTGTGTGCGTAAGTGGACGGAACTTAAACTTCAAATGGTTGAGTGAAATTCTGTTATTTATCGATTTGGTGAACTTTTCGCATTTGGTCAAATTAACGCATTTAAGTGTTGCGTTAAAAATTTTAATCGCAAATTTTTTTTTGGCGCGTTAATCGCAAATTAACGCAGTTAAATAAGTAGCCCTAATTAATACATTTTTACTTTTTTAGTTTGACATGAATTATTTACAACTTTATCTTACTTTTCTGTTTGTGAACAAGTAAAAAGAAAAAAAAACAACAAATTGTTTGTTATAAGTTTAATTTTAAACAATAAACATGCAGATTTCTGAGATAATGCAGGCATGGTTTGTGTTTCTGACTTCGGTCTTTCGGTCTGTCTTTTCAAATCTTTTGTTTTTATAATCTTCTAATCATCTGCAAGACACCCTTTCATTAATAGCAAAATATCGGTATCGGTATCGGTATCGGCAAAAATGCTGGGGGAAAATATCGGTATCGGACTATCGGTAAAAAGGCATATCGGTCGCTCCCTAGTCATCATAGTTGCAAAGAATTTGTAAAAATATATAAGTTATACAGAATTGTACTCTTCTCTTTTTAAAGTTATGGTCCGCACAATATATATCTATGCATAGCCCATAAGCGATCTAGTCTTATATATCTATGGTTGTATATGTCAGTGTTATTGAAAAAAAGGGGGGTTATCTTCTCTTCATAACTTAGCCGCTTAGAAAGAGGTAAATTCAGGTAACGCTTTACGCACTGTTACGTGATACTTCTTTCGGTAAGAAATAACGAACATAAGCTAACCAGTTGTAACTATCTTTGGTTTCATCAATTGTGTATCAAGTCGGAATATTTCTCGCAGACAAAAGCACATTTCAGCATCTCCAGACAACCGCGATATTGCTATGGCCTATGACCAGACGACACAGTTCTCGACTTGGTCTCAGCAGAAGTTGGTGACGTCACTGCCATTGTAAACGGTGTCATTTTTATGGCGTAAAAAAAAAAGATATGTTTAAGTGTCGTCCTAAAGTAACAACAGAAGATTCCACACATCCCGTCCGCGCCAGGCATATTATCTAGGTGATTTAAGGTATACCGTTACACAAGCCCTAACATTGTAGGGTTGTGTACAGCTATTATGTGTCGCATTATTGATATCTTTTACTTGTCTATTATGTTTTATGGGGAACAATCATAAAAAAAAAATGAAAAGAAGTGGGTTTAAATTTTGCTCGTGAATTTTTTTTTAATTTATTTATCTGCCCCAAACAAAAAAAAAAATGTATGGATGAGAATGAACGTTCATAAAAAATGTCTCCCAATAGTGTTATAAGATTTGTGTAACTATCGCGCTGGGCGGGTTGATCTAAGGGAGATAATCATCCAGGCCTAATCCTTACTTGTGTAGCGGGGTCTCATTTTGTAATGTCCCTTGTCTGTGCTCTTTATGAACGCTTTGCTAATCTCATGATTGCCATTTTCTGTGTTATTATTTGGCTATCTCACGGGGGTAGGGTGGGGAGTTATGGTGAGGAGATAGATATTTGAGTCGTTGTGTAATTCTGTGGCGGTATAAAGAGTCGGATCAAATATATATATATATATATATATATATATATATATATATATATATATATATTCATGAGTTGAGGTATGCTTGGATGTGTTTTAAAATTCAACGCCAAATTAAAATGGTGAATCCCTCTTTCTTGCGAGGGTGGTGGTACTGTGGTCAATGAGGACTATCCGAGATTGCAGTATCCACAGCTGGCGGTGGTGACGGATGTGGTCGGCACACAATACCCTTCCACTCTGTCCCACTCAAGCACACCTGCGCAGCCTGCCATTTCGGGCTGAGGGTACAGGCACATTACACCCTCCCCTCTGTCCGAGTGGCAGGAAAAACCCCTTGCCTTGCCATTCTGGCCGATCGGCAGTACACACACCCTGCTGTTCTGGCCAGTTTAGGCAAGGAATAAAACCCATCTTTCTACCATCCCTGCAGATGATAGCGGGCACACTCCACCCGCCGCTCTGTAGGGATGGCAGCATGCATCAGCGCCGCCAACAGTGCTGGTGTGGTAGGCACACAACACCCTACCATGCTGGCAATGGCGGCGTTAAAAAAAAAGGATGTGTTTTAAAGAACTCCACTTTGTCGAACAGGAAAAACAATCTTTGCATAATATACTCAGTAATGAAACTGATAATGCACTTAGTTAATTATTTTTATTTGAAATTTTTGTGATTGAGATATTTGAAGTGTTGTTTTTTTTTTTTTTTTAACTTTTGATTGATATTTGATTGATTTAATCCTGCATTCTGTCCAGTTTATCACGACCGTGTTGAATAAGAGACTGCTTTCATCTTTGAGAGTATATTTAGTACACATTTTCTTCATTCAATAATTTTTCTTGAATAAAGAAAAAAAGTTAATGATATAAATGCTATTAAAAAATCAATCTTAAAATGTACGAAATTAAATTTATAACCCAATATAGATTGTAAAAACTTAAAATCTTTGACGTTGTTATTAATATATGTAAAATAAGACGCATCATAAAAATCTAGACATATCACACTTCAGACATATCATACTTCAGACATATCATACTTCAAACATATCATACTTCAAACATACCATACTTCAGTCATATCACACTTCAGACATATCATACTTCAGACATATCATACTTCAAACATATCACACTTCAAACATATCACACTTCAAGCATACCATACTTCAAACATATCATACTTCAAACATACCATACTTCAAACATAATATACTTCAAACATACCATACTTCAAACATACCATACTTCAAACATATCATACTTCAAACATATCACACTTCAGTCATATCATACTTCAAACATATCATACTTCAGACATATCACACTTCAAACATATCACACTTCAAACATATCATACTTCAGACATATCATACTTCAGACATATCATACTTCAAACATATCATACTTCAAACATATCATACTTCAGACATATCATACTTCAGACATATCATACTTCAAACATATCACACTTCAAACATATCATACTTCAAACATATCACACTTCAGACATATCACACTTCAGACATATCATACTTCAAACATATCATACTTCAAACATATCACACTTCAAACATATCATACTTCAAACATACCATACTTCAAACATACCATACTTCTGACATACCATACTTCAGACATATCATACTTCAAACATATCATACTTCAAACATATCACACGTCAGACATATCATACTTCAAACATATCACACTTCAGACATATCACACTTCAGACATATCATACTTCAAACATATCACACTTCAGACATATCATAATTCAGACAAATCATACTTCAAACATATCACACTTCAAACATATCATACTTCAAACATACCATACTTCAAACATACCATACTTCTGACATACCATACTTCAGACATACCATACCTCAAACATATCATACTTCAAACATATCATACTTCAGTCATACCATACTTCAAACATATCATACTTCAGACATATCATACTTCAGTCATATCATACTTCAGTCATATCATACTTCAAACATATCATACTTCAAACATATCATACTTCAAACATACCATGCTTCACACATACCATACTTCAAACATACCATACTTCAAACATATCATACTTCAGTCATATCATACTTCAAACATATCATACTTCAAGCATATCATACTTCAGACATACCATACTTCAAACATACCATACTTCAGACATATCATACTTCAAATATATCATACTTCAAACATATCATACTTCAAACATATCATACTTCAAACATATCATACTTCAAACATATCATACTTCAAACATATCATACTTCAAACATACCATACTTCAAACATATCATACTTCAGTCATATCATACTTCAAACATATCATACTTCAGTCATATCATACTTCAAACATACCATACTTCAAACATATCATACTTCAAACATACCATACTTCTGACATATCATACTTCAGTCATATCATACTTCTGACATACCATACTTCAAACATATCATACTTCAAACATACCATACTTTAAACATATCATACTTCAAACATACCATACTTCAAACATATCATACTTCTGACATACCATACTTCAAACATATCATACTTCAAACATACCATACTTCAAACATATCATACTTCTGATATATCATACTTCAGTCATATCATACTTCAAACATACCATACTTCAAACATATCATACTTCAAACATACCATACTTCAAACATACCATACTTCAGTCATATCACACTTCAGACATATCATACTTCAGACATATCATACTTCAAACATATCACACTTCAAACATATCACACTTCAAGCATACCATACTTCAAACATATCATACTTCAAACATACCATACTTCAAACATAATATACTTCAAACATACCATACTTCAAACATACCATACTTCTGACATACCATACTTCAAACATACCATACTTCTGACATACCATACTTCAGACATACCATACTTCAAACATATCATACTTCAAACATATCATACTTCAGTCATACCATACTTAAAACATATCATACTTCAAACATATCATACTTCAGTCATATCATACTTCAGTCATATCATACTTCAAACATATCATACTTCAAACATATCATACTTCAAACATACCATGCTTCACACATACCATACTTCAAACATACCATACTTCAAACATATCATACTTCAGTCATATCATACTTCAAACATATCATACTTCAAGCATATCATACTTCAGACATACCATACTTCAAACATACCATGCTTCAGACATATCATACTTCAAATATATCATACTTCAAACATATCATACTTCAAACATATCATACTTCAAACATATCATACTTCAAACATATCATACTTCAAACATATCATACTTCAAACATACCATACTTCAAACATATCATACTTCAGTCATATCATACTTCAAACATATCATACTTCAGTCATATCATACTTCAAACATACAATACTTCAAACATATCATACTTCAAACATATCATACTTCAGACATATCACACTTCGGACATACCATACTTCAAACATATCATACCTCAAACATATCATTCTTCAAACATATCATACTTCAAACATATCATACTTCAAATATATCATACTTCAAACATATCATACTTCAAACATATCATACTTCAAATATACCATACTTCAAACATACCATACTTCAAACATACCATACTTCAAACATATCATACTTCAAACATACCATACTTCAAACATACCATACTTCAAACATACCATACTTTAAACATACCATACATCGGACATATCATACTTCAAACATATCATACTTCAGACATATCATACTTCAAACATATCATACTTCAGACATATCATACTTCAAACATACCATACTTCAAACATATCATACTTCAAACATATCATACATCAGTCATATCATACTTCAGTCATATCATACTTCAGTCATATCACACTTCGGACATATCATACTTCAGACATATCATACTTCAAACATACCATACTTCTGACATATCATACTTCAGTCATATCATACTTCAAACATACCATACTTCAAACATATCATACTTCAAACATACCATACTTCTGACATATCATACTTCAGTCATATCATACTTCTGACATACCATACTTCAAACATATCATACTTCAAACATACCATACTTCAAACATATCATACTTCTGACATACCATACTTCAAACATATCATACTTCAAACATACCATACTTCAAACATATCATACTTCTGACATATCATACTTCAGTCATATCATACTTCAAACATACCATACTTCAAACATATCATACTTCAAACATACCATACTTCAAACATACCATACTTCAGTCATATCACACTTCAGACATATCATACTTCAGACATATCATACTTCAAACATATCACACTTCAAACATATCACACTTCAAGCATACCATACTTCAAACATATCATACTTCAAACATACCATACTTCAAACATAATATACTTCAAACATACCATACTTCAAACATACCATACTTCAAACATATCATACTTCAAACATATCATACTTCAAACATATCATACTTCAGACATATCATACTTCAGACATATCATACCTCAAACATATCACACTTCAAACATATCATACTTCAAACATATCACACTTCAGACATATCACACTTCAGACATATCATACTTCAAACATATCATACTTCAAACATATCACACTTCAAACATATCATACTTCAAACATACCATACTTCAAACATACCATACTTCTGACATACCATACTTCAGACATACCATACTTCAAACATATCATACTTCAAACATATCACACTTCAGACATATCATACTTCAAACATATCACACTTCAGACATATCACACTTCAGACATATCATACTTCAAACATATCACACTTCAGACATATCATACTTCAGACATATCATACTTCAAACATATCACACTTCAAACATATCATACTTCAAACATACCATACTTCAAACATACCATACTTCTGACATACCATACTTCAGACATACCATACTTCAAACATATCATACTTCAAACATATCATACTTCAGTCATACCATACTTGAAACATATCATACTTCAAACATATCATACTTCAGTCATATCATACTTCAGTCATATCATACTTCAAACATATCATACTTCAAACATATCATACTTCAAACATACCATGCTTCACACATACCATACTTCAAACATACCATACTTCAAACATATCATACTTCAGTCATATCATACTTCAAACATATCATACTTCAAGTATATCATACTTCAGACATACCATACTTCAAACATACCATACTTCAGACATATCATACTTCAAATATATCATACTTCAAACATATCATACTTCAAACATATCATTCTTCAAACATGTCATACTTCAAACATGTCATACTTTAAACATATCATACTTCAAACATATCATACTTCAAACATACCATACTTCAAACATATCATACTTCAGGCATATCATACTTCAAACATATCATACTTCAGTCATATCATACTTCAAACATACAATACTTCAAACATATCATACTTCAAACATATCATACTTCAGACATATCACACTTCGGACATACCATACTTCAAACATATCATACCTCAAACATATCATTCTTCAAACATATCATACTTCAAACATATCATACTTCAAATATATCATACTTTAAACATATCATACTTCAAACATATCATACTTCAAATATACCATACTTCAAACATACCATACTTCAAACATACCATACTTCAAACATATCATACTTCAAACATACCATACTTCAAACATACCATACTTCAAACATACCATACTTTAAACATACCATACATCGGACATATCATACTTCAAACATACCATACTTCAGACATATCATACTTCAAACATATCATACTTCAGACATATCATACTTCAGTCATATCATACTTCTGACATACCATACTTCAAACATATCATACTTCAAACATACCATACTTTAAACATATCATACTTCAAACATACCATACTTCAAACATATCATACTTCTGACATACCATGCTTCAAACATATCATACTTCAAACATACCATACTTCAAACATATCATACTTCTGACATATCATACTTCAGTCATATCATACTTCAAACATACCATACTTCAAACATATCATACTTCAAACATACCATACTTCAAACATACCATACTTCTGACATATCATACTTCAGTCATATCATACTTCAAACATACCATACTTCAAACATATCATACTTCAGTCATATCATACTTCAAACATATCATACTTCAGTCATATCATACTTCAGTCATACCATACTTCAAACATATCATACTTCAGTAATATCATACTTCAGTCATATCATACTTCAAACATATCATACTTCAGTCATACCATACTTCAAACATATCATACTTCAAACATATCATACTTCAGTCATATCATACTTCAAACATATCATAATTCAGTCATATCATACTTCAAACATACAATACTTCAAACATATCATACTTCAAACATATCATACTTCAAACATACCATACTTCAAACATACCATACTTCAAACATACCATACTTTAAACATACCATACATCGGACATATCATACTTCAAACATATCATACTTCAGACATATCATACTTCAAACATATCATACTTTAGACATATCATACTTCAAGCATACCATACTTCAAACATATCACACTTCAAACATATCATACTTCAAACATACCATACTTCAAACATACCATACTTCTGACATACCATACTTCAGACATACCATACTTCAAACATATCATACTTCAAACATATCACACTTCAGACATATCATACTTCAAACATATCACACTTCAGACATATCACACTTCAGACATATCATACTTCAAACATATCACACTTCAGACATATCATACTTCAGACATATCATACTTCAAACATATCACACTTCAAACATATCATACTTCAAACATACCATACTTCAAACATACCATACTTTTGACATACCATACTTCAGACATACCATACTTCAAACATATCATACTTCAAACATATCATACTTCAGTCATACCATACTTCAAACATATCATACTTCAAACATATCATACTTCAGTCATATCATACTTCAGTCATATCATACTTCAAACATATCATACTTCAAACATATCATACTTCAAACATACCATGCTTCACACATACCATACTTCAAACATACCATACTTCAAACATATCATACTTCAGTCATATCATACTTCAAACATATCATACTTCAAACATATCATACTTCAGACATACCATACTTCAAACATACCATACTTCAGACATATCATACTTCAAATATATCATACTTCAAACATATCATACTTCAAACATATCATACTTCAAACATATCATACTTCAAACATATCATACTTCAAACATACCATACTTCAAACATATCATACTTCAGTCATATCATACTTCAAACATATCATACTTCAGTCATATCATACTTCAAACATACAATACTTCAAACATATCATACTTCAAACATATCATACTTCAGACATATCACACTTCGGACATACCATACTTCAAACATATCATACCTCAAACATATCATTCTTCAAACATATCATACTTCAAACATATCATACTTCAAATATATCATACTTCAAACATATCATACTTCAAACATATCATACTTCAAATATACCATACTTCAAACATACCGTACTTCAAACATACCATACTTCAAACATATCATACTTCAAACATACCATACTTCAAACATACCATACTTCAAACATACCATACTTTAAACATACCATACATCGGACATATCATACTTCAAACATATCATACTTCAGACATATCATACTTCAAACATATCATACTTCAGACATATCATACTTCAAACATACCATACTTCAAACATATCATACTTCAAACATATCTTACTTCAAACATATCATACTTCAGTCATATCATACTTCAGTCATATCACACTTCGGACATATCATACTTCAGACATATCGTACTTCAAACATACCATACTTCTGACATATCATACTTCAGTCATATCATACTTCAAACATACCATACTTCAAACATATCATACTTCAAACATACCATACTTCTGACATATCATACTTCAGTCATATCATACTTCTGACATATCATACTTCAAACATACCATACTTCAAACATATCATACTTCAAACATACCATACTTCAAACATATCATACTTCTGACATACCATACTTCAAACATATCATACTTCAAACATACCATACTTCAAACATATCATACTTCTGACATATCATACTTCAGTCATATCATACTTCAAACATACCATACTTCAAACGTATCATACTTCAAACATACCATACTTCAAACATACCATACTTCTGACATATCATACTTCAGTCATATCATACTTCAGTCATATCATACTTCAAACATATCATACTTCAGTCATACCATACTTCAAACATATCATACTTCAAACATATCATACTTCAGTCATATCATACTTCAAACATATCATAATTCAGTCATATCATACTTCAAACATACAATACTTCAAACATATCATACTTCAAACATATCATACTTCAAACATACCATACTTCAAACATACCATACTTTAAACATACCATACATCGGACATATCGTACTTCAAACATATCATACTTCAGACATATCATACTTCAAACATATCATACTTCAGACATATCATACTTCAAGCATACCATACTTCAAACATATCACACTTTAAACATATCATACTTCAGTCATATCATACTTCAGTCATATCACACTTCGGACATATCATACTTCAAACATACCATACTTCTGACATATCATACTTCAGTCATATCATACTTCAAACATACCATACTTCAAACATATCATACTTCAAACATACCATACTTCTGACATATCATACTTCAGTCATATCACACTTCTGACATACCATACTTCAAACATATCATACTTCAAACATACCATACTTCAAACATATCATACTTCATACATACCATACTTCAAACATATCATACTTCTGACATACCATACTTCAAACATATCATACTTCAAACATACCATACTTCAAACATATCATACTTCTGACATATCATACTTTTGTCATATCATACTTCAAACATACCATACTTCAAACATATCATACTTGAAACATACCATACTTCAAACATACCATACTTCTGACATATCATACTTCAGTCATACCATACTTCAAACATATCATACTTCAAACATACCATACTTCAAACATACCATACTTCAAACATACCATACTTTAAACATACCATACATCGGACATATCATACTTCAAACATATCATACTTCAGACATATCATACTTCAAACATATCATACTTCAGACATATCATACTTCAAACATACCATGCTTCAAACATACCATACTTCAAACATATCATACTTCAAACATACCATACTTCAAACATATCATACTTCTGACATACCATACTTCAAACATATCATACTTCAAACATACCATACTTCAAACATATCATACTTCTGACATATCATACTTCAGTCATATCATACTTCAAACATACCATACTTCAAACATATCATACTTCAAACATACCATACTTCAAACATACCATACTTCTGACATATCATACTTCAGTCATATCATACTTCAAACATATCATAGGCCTACTTCGAGAACTTTTAAAAGAAAATAGAACACCCTCCCCCCACCATCTGTCAGGCAAATAAGTTTTTTTTTTCCATTGAACACGAAAAAAAAATGAGAAGAAATAAAACTATTGTGACTTGTTTTGAGAATCACCGTAATATGTTGTTTTCGTTATATAAAAAACATTGTAATGTTAATGAAGTATCCTACATTGTAATATTGATGAACTATTCTACATTGTAATATTGATGAACTATTCTACATTGTAATGTTGATGAAGCATCCCACATTGTAATATTGATGAACTATTCTACATTGTAATATTGATGAACTATTCTACACTGTAATGTTGATGAAGCATCCCACATTGTAATATTGATGAACTATTCTACATTGTAATGTTGATGAAGCATCCCACACTGTAATATTGATGAACTATTCTACATTGTAATGTTGATGAAGCATCCCACATTGTAATATTGATGAACTATTCTACATTGTAATATTGATGAAGCATCCCACACTGTAATATTGATGAAGCATCCAACACTGTAATATTGATGAAGCATCCCACACTGTAATGTTGATGAAGCATCCCACACTGTATTGTTGATGAAGCATCCCACACTGTAATGTTGATGAAGCATCAAGTTCTCGTTGTTGATCATTATGAACCATTTATATTTTCCTTTTTCTCTGTGGTAAATTTGATATTTTTTCTCTGTAGTGCATTTGATCTTCTATCTGTGTGGTACATTTGATCTTCATGGAAAGGAAACAACAAAACGATTCTGAACAAAAGAATGTCCCCCCTCCCCCTCCCCCGGGGTCACCTCCGCCTGGGATAATGTTCAGCCGTTCCTTTTGTTCAGCTGGACAGTACGTCGCGTGTCGTGTCCAGGTACTGGCACGTCTAGTCTTAAAGGTGGTGGGAGGGGGAGTGAGTGGGGTCAGTTTTCAGGTTCCGCCTTTCCTTCGGTACATCACCGTCCAGTGTTGACATTTAGATTGACATGGCCTGACATACAGCCAGGTGGACGGACGACTGACCAAGTTCAATTTGGGCGTCGTGTGTCAACTGTGTCGAGATATTTTGTTATCTGACAGTTCCATTTAGTACCGGAATCAGGGGGGGGGGGGTTGTTGAGTTATGAAGAATTGGAGAGTACACTTCCTTCATACCGGGGAACTGAAATATGTTTTTAAAGTAAAGTATCAAGTTACCCATATAACCGAACGTATAATACACTGTCCAGAGATAAGGTACTATCAGGGAGACTAGAAAGACTACAGTAGGGATGGGCTAACTTTTTGAACCGCGGGCAGCAATGGGCTCTCAAATTTGACAGAAGGGCCGCAAAAAAAAACAGCAGATGGATGGCGTGTTTATATGAGCTAATATAAATCGAATGTAACAGATAAAGGTGTGAACAAGCGGAGGGGAGGCGAGGGGAGCGGAGGGGAGCGGAACATTTGCCTAAGTCTTGTCTATAAATTTTAAAAAGCCGTTGTGTTGGGAGGGGGGGGCTGTGATTTAAGAGATATTTGGGGTCATTTGGGAAAAAGTGCTCGTCGGGGCCCCTAAGCCATCATATTTGATAAGAATCGGTTCTGGAATGGGAGTACTATGGTAGCCCTAGGCAAAGGGTGGGCAAACATTATGAGTCGTGGGTCACATTGGGTTCATAATTTAGACCAGGAAGCCGGACCAAGATCAGATTGAGCAGCGGGCCGGATAAAGGAGTAAAACGAGACGGATTTTACCAGCGGGCCATGGTTTCCATGGCGACCATGGGTGATCGACTAAATTAGCCTGTCTTTAAGAACGGCTTCGGCCATATGTGTAAATACACCGACAAGAACTTAAAGGGATACGGTAAAAGGTCAACAAGTAAAAATAACAGTAAAAATGTCAACAAGTAAAAGTAACAGTAACAATGTCAACAAGTAAAAATAACAATAAAAATGTCAAAAGTAAAAATAACAGTAAAAAGGTCAACAAGTAAAAGTAACAGTAAAAATGTCAACTAGTAAAAATAACAATAAAAATGTCAACAAGTAAAAATAAAAATAAAAATGTCAACAAGTAAAAATAACGATAAAAATGTCAACAACTAAAAGTAACGGTAAAAAGGTTAAAAAAAAAAAGTAACAGTGAAAGTAAAGTCCATGTGTTATGGTTTTCTTTTTACTAATCATTAGAATTTATGAAACTGCCTTTCCCCGAACTGTAAACCATTTTGTTTAAACGTGAATCTATTTCCTTCCTTTTATTTTTATATCAAGCAGTGCCGTAACTAGTCATTGTGCCGCCCTGTGCAAGTCGTATTATTCGGACGCCCTACTTTCGTTCTGAAAGATGCAATATCATCAGCTCGTTCTGTGCCCCTCCCTAGTTTGGGTCGTACAACCCGAAGTAGTGTACTACTCTACAGATAGCGAATACTTTGCTTTGATTATTTTGCACTTCATTGGACTTTTGCTGTTTATTTATGGTACTGCTAGAAAACATACGCACAGGATAAAAAAAAGAAAAACTTCCTTGTTAACTCTCTTGAATAAAAAGAAATGTTTTATCTGCAAATAGTGTTTCTTGTCTAGTGGCCAACGAATGAATGAATCAAAGTTATGTGTTAACTTGTTTAGGGGCCGACGAATGAATAAATCAAAGTTTTATGTTAACTTGTTTAGGGGCCTACGAATGAATAAATCAAAGTTTTATGTTAACTTGTTTAGGGGCCAACGAATGAATAAATCAAAGTTTTATGTTAACTTGTTTAGGGGCCAACGAATGCATAAATCAAACAGAAACTCTATTTAACAGTTTCAATTTCAATAAAATAATACACATATTAAATCATTAAAACATTTTTGTAATTAAAAAAATTAAGCGTTTTTTAATCATAGTGACATTTTACAATAGCTTAAATTTGAATCAAAATACTTTTTTTAATAGATTCCATCTCCAGCTCTCTAAATCTGATATAATAGATTCCATCTTCAGCTCTCTAAATCTGATATAATAGATTCCATCTCCAGCTCCCTAAATCTGATATAATAGATTCCATCTCCAGCTCCCTAAATCTGATATAATAGATTCCATCTCCAGCTCCCTAAATCTGATATAATAGATTCCATCTCCAGCTCCCTAAATCTGATATAATAGATTCCATCTCTAGCTCCCTAAATCTGATATAATAGATTCCATCTCTAGCTCCCTAAATCTGATATAATAGATTCCATCTCTAGCTCCCTAAATCTGATATAATAGATTCCATCTCTAGCTCCCTAAATCTGATATAATAGATTCCATCTCTAGCTCCCTAAATCTGATATAATAGATTCCATCTCTAGCTCCCTAAATCTGATATAATAGATTCCATCTCTAGCTCCCTAAATCTGATATAATAGATTCCATCTCCAACTCCAGCCCCTATCCACGAGAAATAATAATGATGACTCATCGATATATGTATATTTACACATTAAAAATATTTCTGCCTTTGTATTCCCCTCTCCCTCTCTCTCTCTCTTTCTCTCTCTCTCCCTCTCTGTCTCTTTTTCTCTCTATATATATATATATGTCTTTCTGTTCCTCTCTCTCTCTCTCTCTCTCTCTTATTGTCTCTTTTCCCTCTCTCTAAACCCACCTCTCTCTCTCCTCTCTCTCTCCCTCTCTGTCTCTTTTTCCCTCTCAATATATATATCTTTCTATTCCTCTCTCTCTCTCTCTCTCTCTCTCTCTCTTATTCTCTCTTTTCCCTCTCTCTCAATCTCTCTCTCTCTCTCTCTCTATCTATCTATCTATCTATCTATATATATATAGATATATATATCTTTATAACTTCCTGTCTTTTGTCTGTTTGCAAACTGTGTTGTTGTTTTTAGCTCATTTTATATATTTCGTTTATTTCCTATTTATATTTCCATAATTTTTTCTTCAATATTGATTTATTTCGTAGGTTTACAGGGGTTTAGATTTTTATAATTTTTTGTTTTATTATTTTATTTGTATCAAAACATTTAATTGTAAGCCCAGCTCCAGACAAGTCAGTCACAGTCTATAGTTCTCTGGAGAGTGAAGGGGTGGGGGGGGGGGGCTTGTCATCGATTTTTCTGGAAATAAACCTTGTCTAGACACTTGATTGTGTCTCACAGAGTTAGACTGGAGAATGATGCAGTACAACAGACAGAAAGAGCTAGAAAAAAAAAAAAACACAGCAGGAGACACAGGAAAAGACTTCGTCCACTTTTGACTAAAGTTTTTAAAATTATAAAATAATATATAAAAAAAAACTGCGACCATTTTTCAATTTTCATGTTTTATTATACAGATACTTTGGAAGTGTGACGATGTAACTTACGAAACAGATTTTTAAGATGAGTAATTTCTCACTCACACAAAAATCTTGAGTTAAATTGGTACACTTTGCTCATAAAACTCAAACCGCACGAATCTCTCTCTTTCTCTCTCTCTCTCTCTCTCTCTCTCTCTCTCTCTCTCTCTCTCTCTCTCTCTCTCTCTCTCTCTCTCTCACTCACTCACTCTCCCCCCCCCGCCGAACTATTTATGTATGTATGAATGTCAATTCTACACATAAGAACATTATTTTTACTTCATATAAAATAGTCCACTTCCGTATATGAGGCTAGGTGTGCAATGTTATTGGCATTTCACTGGTTACAACAAATTAGTTGTAAATAAATATCATTTCGTCTCAAAAGCCCAAGGTTTTAATATTGTTGTAGTGGGAAAATGATCAGTTATATCACAGTTTATATAATACAATCGTTGAGTTATATCACATATATTTATTACTAAAACTTTAATAAATATATGTGATATAACTCTGCGACTGTATTATATAAACTGTGATATAAACTCAATGACTGTAATATATAAACTGTGATATAACTCTGCGACTGTAATATATAAACAGTGATATAAACTCTACGACTGTAATATATAAACTGTGATATAACTCAACGACTGTAATATATAAACTGCGATATAAACTCTACGAGTGTAATATATTAACTGTGATATAAACTCAACGACTGTAATATATAAACTGTGATATAACTCAACGAATGTAATATATAAACTGTGATATAAACTCAACGACTGTAATATACAAACTGTGATATTAACTAAACGACTGTAATATATAAACTGTGATATAGCTCTACGACTGTATTATATAAACTGTGATATAACTCAACGACTGTATTATATTAACTGTGATATAACTCAACGACTGTATTATATAAACTGTGATATAAACTCAACGACTGTAATATACAATGTGACATGACCCTAGGGCTGAAGTGTACAATATGAATTTACCAGTTATGATTAAAAACAAAACAGCATCGACTGTGTCAACTGCAGGAAATGTTTGCGTGGGCAGCAGAAGACAAAGGTGAAGGTAATAACACCATCCCTATTCCATGCACGATCATGACACACCATACATCCTTTCTAGATTTCTATTTTAAGTTTTTTTTTTCTTATCCATATGATACAAAGCTTATTCTGAGAGGTTGTTTGCTATTTTCAACACATATATTGTCAATTTGAAGTTAAAACTATTATTCTGTAAGGTACTCTGTAATTTAAAGAGGTGAAATAGAGTTTAACACAGGTAGTATAATCGCTCTATCATTTAGTTTTGGCTACATAAAAAGTTTCAGTACGTCTAATGACTTAATAGTTTCTCAAACAGTTCTGCCATAGGCTCGACTACAGGCACGGGTAAGGATGAACTAACAAACAAATCGGATAAATAGATTGACAGAAGAACAGACAGATTTTCTTAAGAAAGAGTGAGAGGATAAATAGATTAACACAAAGACAGACAGACATATGTGCACTGAACTAGTTGGCCTTTACTAGTAATATCCCTTAGACTGAGTAATGCGCCCTTTAATGAAATAAATTTAATAGAAGATCATTGACTTCTTTTCCAAGGTGTGAGCCCGGTGACTCGACCTACCAGTAGAAAATATATTTGTCTGCTACACACATAGCCATCAAATAATAATAATAGTAAATTATATCTACTCACAGGCTAGAAATCATATCCACCAGACATCGCTTGAAGAATATTCTTCACTCACTGTCAAAAAACATATGTTTTTGTTGTGGGATTATTGGTTTTGTTTTTACAGAAAATAAACACATTTACTTGAATTAGGAAATAAATGCATACGTTGAACAAAACTCTGTGAATTCTTAGTAATATCTGCGAGAAAAACAAATAAGCCTGATGTGCCTAATTGTGTCCGTGCAGACAATGAATCGGTTCAAGCGGTCACGTCCCACTCCGACATTTGTTCTTTGTAGGTTTCTTAAAAATTGTAATATGTAGATCAGATGATTTAGTTCATCTCTTAACATACGCAACTAATGTTTCTATTGGACACTGTTCGAAATTGATATAAACTCGATTTCCTGTTGAAATTTCTCACATTAAATCTTTTCTGAATTTGTTTGTGTAAATATTCTTGGTCAGAAGGCCACAGGGAGTGTTGTAAAGTTATGTCCCTTTCCTTTAACAAAGTTACTCCCCTTGTTTCATAGTGCCTCAGTATTTAAGTAGATACGGTTATCGCAGACTATTCTATTTCTTAACCGGGTTGGTGTAACTTGATTTCAAGCCTGGCATTTCATCTGCCTCAGTGCGAAATTCCGCATCGAATCACTCTCTTCCCCCCCCCTACCTCCCCACCCCCACACCCCACATCTCACACTTTCTCCCATTTCTACCCATTTTAATTTGCCTACAGATAAGATTATTCATTCATTCTTTTTTTTTAACCACCTTTATCCAATGTGTGAGCAATTTTTAACTTTGCGAACATTAACGTTCACTTACCTCTACAATTAATTCCGCACCCCCCCCCCCACGTCAGCTCCCCTCCCCCAGCTGAAACAGGATAACGATACTACAGGCGATAGGAAGAAGGAAAGGAAGGGAGGGGGAAGGGGTGGGGGGTGGGCTAGAGTAGGACATTTTATTTTAATGATTTGATTTCAAAGTCACTGAATCCGCCAACGTACCAAAATAGTCCTGACCTTTAATTTATGTCAATTTACTTCGTTTTTTTAGAAGAAAAAGATGTGTCTTGCCTTTCAGAATTGTTGATTACACTTTTACATTTTGTGATTACCTATTTATGACATTTGGAGATTATACTTTTACGACATTTGGTGATTATACATTTACGACATTTAGCGATTATACTTTTACGACATTTGGTGATTATACTTTTACAACATTGTGTGGTTATACCTTTACGACATTTGGTGATTATATTTTTATTACAATTGGCGATTATACTTTTTTGACATTTGGTTATTATACTTTTACGACATTTGGTGATTATACCTTTACGACATTTGGTGATTATACTTTTTTGACAATTGGTGATTATATTTTAACAACATTTTTTCGATTATACTTTTAGGACATTATGTGATTATACGATATTTTGGGAATTATACTTTTACAATTGATGATTATACCTTTACGAGCTTTGGAGACTATACTTTGACGACATTTGCGGATTATACTATTACAATATTCGGGGATTAAACTTTTACGACATTTGCTAATAATACTTTTAAAACATTTTGTTACATTTTGTTTACGAGTTTCAATTGCATTAAAATTAGCTATTAATTATTATTTTTAACGTAAGGTACTTTTCAGTTCAATTTATTTGAAGACATTAACTTTTAAGTCCAATTTTACTACGTCACTTTGTGTGCTCTGTCATATCATTCTATGTTATATAATTTGTCCATTACTTATAATGTCACGATCTAATAGAGTGGACAGTCTGTTTTATATTTAGTTAAATGGTCATTGTCATCATTTTAAATTATATTTACGGTTACTGTTATATTTATACAACTTTAGGTTGGGTTATAACTTTTTCTTTCATGCTTATGGGACATTTTCATCCATTATGTCTGGGTCCAAACAAACTGGATTTTTCTCTTAAAATATTACTTTGTAAATAACAAACTTAAAACTTAAAAGCATCATTTACAGTAAATTCAAATTCACTCTTTAAAAAAAATGCACAATCTATCTCACTTGTGTACATCCTGTGTACATCAGTAGAAGTCATCCTAAAAAAAAACGTTATACTCACTGAAATTTAAAGGACCTTACTCACCAGTACTTATGGATAAAATATTTCAAATCAAATCACACTCACCGAAGAAGAAAAAAAAAATATCAGAACTCAAAAACAGCATGATCTTAACAACTTGAAGCCAGAGATTGAACCTTCCTACAGAACGTGCCCGACTCCAAGCCCTATTTTTTTTTTTCTTTTCTGTGCCACCCGCCGCCGCCCTCCTTGCCCCACTCCCTGTCCCCACCCCCCTCCCCCCCATCCCTATCGCTAAACTTAGTAGCACATTTTAATTCAGTATTAGGTTCTTCCCGCAGCACCAGATCGATACTCTATCAATGGGGCTTTGATGAGTTCAGTAACTATAGCATCGGCTTGTCGAGTACAGTTTTATAGTTGGCTCAGCAGTTTCAGCGTGAAGTCAGACTGACCAGTACACGTCGTAAAGGCGAGGCAACACTGTGATGTGTACTGTAGGCAGTTAACAGTAATGTTCATCTGTATGCAGTTAACAGTTATGGTCGTCTGTATGTAGTTAACAGTAATATTCGTCTGTATGTAGTTAACAGTAATATTCGTCTGTATGCAGTTAACAGTAATATTCGTCTGTAAGCAGTTAACAGTATTATTCGTCTGTATGCAGTTAACAGTAATATTCATCTGTATGCAGTTAACAGTAATGTTCGTCTGTATGCAGTTAACAGTAATATTCATCTGTATGCAGTTAACAGTAATGTTCGTCTGTATGCAGTTAACAGTAATATTCGTCTGTATGCAGTTAACAGTAATGTTCGTCTGTATGCAGTTAACAGTAATGTTCGTCTGTATGCAGTTAACAGTAATGGTCGTCTGTATGCAGTTAACAGTAATGTTCGTCTGTATGCAGTTAACAGTAATGGTCGTCTGTATGCAGTTAACAGTATTATTCGTCTGTATGCAGTTAACAGTAATATTCGTCTGTATGCAGTTAACAGTAATGGTCGTCTGTATGCAGTTAACAGTAATGTTCGTATGGCTTGTCTGGAATAATGTTTTTTCTGTCTGGCTGTCCTTTTTTTTTTTCTTAATACCAACATTCATTGTTATAGCAACACAAATTTCAGTGTTACTACTGCTGGAATAACATTTTTTGTTGTAAAAATAAATATTTTAACAGCAATGATGTTGTAGTTTTACAACATATTACAATTCATATTATGGTAATTTTGTAACAAAACGAACTGTTGTACAAATAACAATTGTTGTAGTTGTATTGGTCGCTGTAATAATGCATCGTGTTGTATAAGTACGTAATGTATTACTTATGTATTACTTATGTATTACTTATGTATTACTCATAAATTAGGCCACAGGGAAAAATTAAAGTAAATAGGAAAGAAACAGGAAAACAAATCATTTGAAACTAAAAACCGTAAATTTCATTAATTCGATAAAAATGAAACGTCTTTACTCTCTCGGAATAAACGTTCGATGTGAATAAATCAATATATGTAAGGTGTGGGGGGGCACATTGCAGGCCATTTAAATAAAACAGAAATGTGAACGCATTCTAACAGTGTCCAGCAATCGCAAGATTCACTCAACCGTAAAGATACTGGGTGTTTTAAAAAAATCACATTCTTTATAATTCTAAAGTGTAGAAGATAAGACAGTACGTAATATCAATTATTTTTAGTCATTGGTAGTGGACATTTGAAACAGCGAGGCAATTTATGTATTGATATATATCTAAAAAAAAAAGTAAAGTTCCCTTAGCCCTAGCGGGCCATCAGGCTAGATGAAGTGTAGAATTCATCTGTTTCTATAACCTCGGCATATGAAGGGATTGTGTGGTTAGCTGCCTTTACTTCCCCAACTTAAGTCAGGTACCCATTTAAAGCTGGGTGGACTTGTGGGACGACTTTGAAACACATTTCACCTGGAAAAATTCCCATGGTTCTCACCGAGGATCGAACCCAGGACTCTCAGGTCGACAGTCGAGTATCTACACCACTCGGCCAATCGTCCCACTATATCTAAGGATTTCACACACAAAAAAAGATATTCATGTATTTATAGTTTTTAAAATGCGAATCACAGAAAATGACATGACAAGCCTTTCAAAATGTCCGTAATTTATGGTGGAGTCGAGATTTTTTTTTGTTTGTTTTGCGAAAATCTATACATTTAAATGTTGTCCCGACCCAACCTATACTCACTCATCATACAACCCACAAGTGAGTTCTTGTGACACACCCACCTTCAGAACATTGAGAACCGCTTTGAAGAACCCACCCCCCACCCCCGTATTGGGAAATCAAGGTCAAAGGAATCTCATTTTTGTATACTTTGTAAAAACTTTGAAATATTCCATTGGCAATCCAAGAAATTATTGAGAAAACTTGTAATAGATTTGAAATGTATGATTCACTTGTTTTACCAGAACAACACAATGGCTTAAAAAGAAAAAGAAAATGTAATGGTTGGCGTATGATGACGTCATTAGAAAACTATTTAACAGAAACGTACAGCGATGTCCGCCTTGGTTGCTTTCAACAAGAGGAATGCTGAAACGTGCGTAATTATAAATTTGTGGATATCAAATATTCAAGCTACATGTAGCACACACATACATACTGATACAAATACAGATCCCCCCCCACACACATATATTGCTATATGATTATAAAGACAAGCTACATCCCGCGGGTCAAATCTGGCTTGTTAACTTGTTAGCCAGGCCCGCGCTCTGCCCATCATTACCCCCCCCCATTCCCATGGTTCATATTAATTAATTTTACACTTAATTATTCTTTTCATATAAACACCCCATCAATACTGCCCCCTGGTTTGGCCTTGCTGTACTGTGTGTAAATACATAAAGCACTATAGAACTAAATGTAATGTACTGTGTGTAAATACATAAAGCACTATAGAACTAAATGTAATGTACTGTGTGTAAATACATAAAGCACTATAGAACTAAATGCAATGTACTGTATGTAAATATCTAAAGCATTATACAACTAAGTGCAGTGCACTGTATATAAATACATAAAGCACTATACAACTAAGTGCAGTGCACTGTATATAAATACATAAAGCACTATACAACTAAGTGCAGTGCACTGGACGGCCGTCTGTATCCACCACCACTACTATAGTTTCACATTTCTTACTCGGATGATCTCCACAGCCTTACAGTAAAGGGAGACAACTGAGATCTACAAGTATCGCAAGTAACAAATAAGACATTCGATACTCTTACTGCCATTAGGCCAGCACTTTTGTTTCCTTTTTAAGTCTGTACTAACACTTCCTAATTCTCTCCCTTTAGATAACTGTATCCCATTGTATTTCGAGTCAGAGAAAATGGTCGATTCTATAGGTAAATACCTAAATAGTATTAAACATCAAACAAAGACTAGTTTTAGAAAAGCTTTAAAAAACACTATGGCAATATGCTGTAATGTAAAAAAAATTTGTAGCAAATGAAAAGCGAAATTTTAATAAACAAAAATTTTAATTTAACAAAATAACTTTCATAATTAGTATATCCAAATGTTAAGTTTTAATCGAAACAATATATACCTTAAAATTAAGTAGATTAAAATGTGTTACATACATCTGAAACATATCCGCCAAACGTAAACACATTAGAGGCCCTATGGAATCTCATAGGGCTCCAACCCGAGGCAAGTATTGCTCTAAATCCACTGACCACAACACTTCAGAATCTAGGACACAACATTTCACAGAGAAATAGATTTTAAGTCTACTTATAGTGAAACATTTTTATCTTTTTTTTTTTAAATGGACTGCAAGAAATCATATCGATAATTGGTTGCTGTTTATTTTTCTTTAATTTGTTTTAAAAACAAACAAAAAAATAAAATGAACTATTTTAGAAATGTAAGAAACGAACTAAATTGTTTTCATTCTTTCACGCTTCGTCACAATGCTGTAAACGCTTGTATGTGTGATGTTATCTGTGTATATGTGGGTTCATCTGTATATATGTGTGTGTATATCCTTTTTAAACACTGCGTCTTATCGTGTGAATTGCCACGAATAACTATTTCACACACACACACACACACACACACACAGACACACAAATTTAAATAACAGTTAAAAAAAAATCACTTAGCCAGCGCCAGAGTTATTAATTCGCCATCTCCAGGGGAGTGTACCCCCCAGCACAATGCATCACTTAAAGAAGCTAATTGTTCGTGTCTCGAGATCTCCGACATCAACCTGACCACGGTAAACCCTTAAAACTTTGGATACAGGGCACAACAGAAAGAAAAATAAAGCGATCACTATATATATATATATATATATATATATATATATATATATATATATGAAACTAGTCAGACTTTTGCATGTAAAAAGGGGAACGGTTTCATTTCAAAAGGGGAACGGTTTCATTTCAAAAGGGGAACGGTTTCATTTCAAAAGGGGAACGGTTTCATTTCAAAAGGGGAACGGTTTCATTTCAAAAGGGGAACGGTTTCATTTCAAAAGGGGAACGGTTTCATTTCAAAAGGGGAACGGTTTCATTTCAAAGCTAAGCAGTGGTTCTCAAAGAGTGAATTAGTTGTGTAATCCCCCACACGTGACACTGATGACGAAACGGGGGGAAAAAGCACGGAAGCACAGATTCGCTGAAAGGAGGGAACCACGGAACCACAGAATCGCTGAAAGGAGGGAACCACGGAACAGAACTGAAAGGAGGGATCCAAAGAACAGAAGAACTGAAAGGAGAGATCCACGGAACTGAGGCACTGAGATGAGGGATCCACGGAACCACAGATTAGCTGAAAGGAGGGAACCACGGAACCACAGAATCGCTGAAAGGAGGGAAGCACGGAACAGAACTGAAAGGAGGGATCCAAAGAACAGAAGAACTGAAAGGAGGGATCCACGGAACCGATGCACTGAGATGAGGGAACCACGGAACTGAAGCACTAAAATGGGGTAACCACGGAACAGAAGAACTGAAAGGAAGGAATAACGGGACAGAATAACTGAAAGGAGGGAACTACATAACAGAAGAACTGAAAGAAAGAAACCACAAAACAGTAGAAACGAAAGAAAGAGAGCCACAGAACAGTAGCACTATAAAAACCAGTCATCACAATTAGGTTACGAGGAATCTGATTGGTGATAATATAACTTCACGTATAACTTCACAAATAACTTATATAATCTTAGCCGCTGTCCTAGTTTTGGTTACAGTGTGACTCACTGTCTAAGTTAACGTAGTCCTATTTTTTGCAGACAGAAAAAGACTATCGGAAGAATAAAGTTTTTAGTAAATTTTAGTTTTCAAAATATTTTGAGAAATTGATACTTGTATAAATTATTCTATGAATACAAATATTATTGATTAAAGTCCTTGAAAACAATGTGTAACATTAGTTTCATTTTTGTTTGTTTTGTTGATTTGATAAAGTATTTTCTAACTAGCTGTGCCCTGCAAAACCTTTGCATAGAGTTATATTCCCTTTGTATTAGACTATCAGTGGCTATGTTATTTTTGATTTCGGACAGATCCGATTTTTTCATGATTCTATTACAATTTAAAGATGCAGTATGTTGTAGAAATTTAATGGAATTATTTCACATTTTGGCCTTTAGGTTTCAAGTTTGAAAATCGCAGAAACTTTTCAAAACTGTAGATTTAAAAAAAAAAACATTAATCGAATCTGCAAGACGCCATTTTGAATTCTTGATTTCCACTTTCGATATAACGCAGAAGCGAGGCTGCTATTATTATATTAGATTATTAAAATCTCAAAAGAATTTAAAACATTAGTTTTAACATATAAACTTTGCTTTTGGTGCCAGGAAGTAGATATTTTAAAATCATGCCCTATATCTACATGTTGTTTGACTATGTTTGGGACTTCTCTTGAAACTTCTACCGTCTAGATCTTTATAGTGTCAAGAGGTAAGTAGAATATTCTAGGCATCTGGCTATTTACTATATAAGCTCTCATACAAAAGAATACTCAAGGGGTAGCTCCGAGGTGAAAGAAGAGCCATGAAATTGGCTCTCTGACCACTCTAACTGCTATTTCTGCTTGGTCAAATCGCTCCAAATGGCGAAGCGGCAAGATTGCTCCTCCATAGGCATTACCTGACATCCAATCATTATAAAAGCTCCAGCATCACAAAGCACGGAGCTGCCTATACCTGCACGTCCTGATATAAAGCAGCTATCACCTGTAGTCAATTTACATCAGATTTAGACATAAAAAATCTCACCCACTGTTTATAATTGACATTAGGCATACCTTTAGAACGGCCAATTATTTATATTTGACATTAGGCATACCTTTAGAACGGCCATTTATTTATATTTGACATTAGGCATACTTTTAGAACGGCCATTTATTTATATTTAACATTTGGCATACTTTTAGAACGGCCATTTATTTATAATTGACATTAGGCATACCTTTAGAACGGCCATTTATTTATATTTGACATTAGGCATACCTTTAGAACGGCCATTTATTTATAATTGACATTAGGCATACCTTTAGAACGGCCATTTATTTAAAACATTTTTTTTTATATTTCACAGTTGGCGATAATCTGAAATGAATCTCTGTCCACATATATTTCATTTGGTCTCATTCTTGTGACGTTATTTCTGTAAATTGTGTAACACAACCAACTATGTTGCAGATATCTTTATTTTTTTTTTATTTTCCTCCAGACTCGACGTCATGTTTCACTCTCAGCGTGGGTCCTGGACAATCTATAGCCCGTCATCCTGTGATCTGGGGGGCTCAACAGTTTCAGAGCCGCAGATCGCTGGATTCTGCCCGGCATTGTGAAATGTACAATGTTGGAAACAAGGGAGAGAGATCTTTGCGTCTCTGGTTACACTTACAGAGTTGTGGTTATTGGAAGAAGGACAAAACTAGAAATAATAATAATAATGGCTATTATTCCCCATATTTAATCACTCACAATAACTTGAAGTGGCTCATAGTGGCTCATGTTACTCAAGTCCTCGAGCACACGATATGATTAAAGAAAGAAGAAGAAAAATTGTAGGTAGAAGAGAATTTAGAAAAAAAAAAAAACTACGGGAGTCCGCTGATGTCATTGAATGAGTTTCTGTTTAAGCCAGCAATTATCGCAGCATTCTGTAAGTTAAGAAAATCTAGATGAATAAATTATATTTCTTCTTCTTTACATTTATTAAAATAGTCAGTCTGCTAAAAAAAAATTCGTTAAAGTTGGATCTTTAAATATAAATTTGGAGTAATAAAAGAGACGCAATTTTTTTTTTCTAAAGGAGGAGTAAAAATATTTCAAAGATAGAATTGACACAACACCGTGTACAGCACAGAAAAACACGTTGTATTATTTTTACTATTTTATATAGCAGTAAATATTCTTCTTGTACAACCCATAGATCCAAGTACGATCAGATAAATTGTAGAATTCACAAGTTTATCACGACAGATCTAGGGAATGTTTGGATAGGACAATGGCCAGTAAACTACAGCTTCACCACAGCCAGGTGAATATGAGCCTATAGTTCCACCACTGTAAGGTGCCCATTAACCTATAGTTCCACCACTGTTAGGTGCCCATTAACCTATAGTTCCACCACTGTAAGGTGCCCATTAACCTATAGTTCCACCACTGTAAGGTGCCCATTAACCTATAGTTCCACCACTGTTAGGTGCCCATTAACCTATAGTTCCACCACTGTTAGGTGCCCATTAACCTATAGTTCCACCACTGTAAGGTGCCCATTAGCCTATAGTTCCACCACTGTAAGGTGCCCATTAGCCTATAGTTCCATCACTGTAAGATGCCCATTAGGCTATAACTCCAACATATGTGCTCAGTAGATCCAGCTCTGCCACTGTAAATTCCTTTCAAGTGCATGAATATTGGAAAGTACATACCTTACAAGTAGATGAATATTTTAGGACACAACCTACAAGTAAATGAATATTTTAAGTGCATACGTTACAATAAATAAAAAAAGTAAATTAATGTTTTAATCTCTTTATTTATGTCAAATAATAGCGAGATGTTAAGCCGAATCTTTAAGTTCGATTTTTTTTTTCAATTCTATTGCAAAGATTTTTTTTCAGAAGTTCATGAAGTCTTTTCACACAGTTTCAGTTTGGAAGTTCTTGATTTTTTTTTTTTTTTTGCCTAATCTAGAACTATAGTGGCCATGCATGTTCTCATGGGGTCCAAAGATCGTGTCTCTTGTGACACAGCTGCAAGGGGTCGATAGAACTGGCGTCGAATAGATAAAAACTCGCTTCCTAAATCTTGAGGATTATAGAGGCAATTTTACTGTCACCATGGAACATTTTTTTTTTTTGCAACCGGGAACTAAAAAGTGTATATTTTTTAAAGAACATCTAGTAAGTATAAAATATTGCCCATGAATTATAAAGACAGCTAGTAAGTATAAAATATTGCCCATAAATTATAAAGACAGCTAGTAAGTATAAAATATTGCCCATAAATTATAAAGACAGCTAGTAAGTATAAAATATTGCCAATAAATTATAAAGACAAAAGTAAGTATAAAATATTGCCCATAAATTATAAAGACAGCTAGTAAGTATAAAATATTGCCAATAAATTATAAAGACAGCTAGTAAGTATAAAATATTGCCCATAAATTATAAAGACAGCTAGTAAGTGTAAAATATTGCCAATAAATTATAAAGACAGCTAGTAAGTGTAAAATATTGCCCATAAATTATAAAGACAAAAGTAAAAATTAACAAAAAAATGCAGAAATCTATTACAATGTACCGTCACAGCGTTTTCTTTGAGATTTCATCTGTGAACGACCAAACAATATAGATGTGTGATACACACAGTCAGTGGCATTACTAGGGTTGGTGTCACCCGGTGCGGTAACTCATGGTGTCACCCCTCTCATGACACCCCGGTCTCCATATTTTTTTTTCCAGAGACCATTTATATGTGCGCATGCGCGACATTATTATTTTTTTTCCGTTTCCGGATATTTATAGGTCAGTGCAAGTATACCAATAATTTCATTAAAATAATTAATAATAAAAAGTACGCAGTGTCTGTTAATAATCGGAGATATTTTCATATTTGGCATTAATTTTTTCGAAGCCTTATAAAGTCATTTGCTGTTAATAATCGGAGATATTTTTATTTATTTTTAAAAATTAAATACGGCTTTGAATTATTTTAAATTACAAAATAAGTATATAGGCCTTAAAGAAGATATTTTGCATTTTTGGTGTCACCCCTTGTGAGGGTGTCACCCGGTGCGATCCGCACCCCCCTAGTGACGCCACTGCACACAGTGCAATGACTGCAACAACCAATACGTTAACAGTATGTATGCACTATTGAAAGCATTGCATTTAACTGAAGCAGTTAATGATATAATTCGATACAAGAACTGGTGTATACATAGATCAAAACAATTGTGTTAGACCTTGAAACAGAAGAACTGTGGAATACCTCGTCACAGAGCAATTGTGTGTTAGTTTTTGATATACACCTGTAGTAGATTTAGAGACAAATAGCTTTGATACACAGCTGTAGTAGATTTAGAGACAAATAGCTTTGATACACAGCTGTAGTAGATTTAGTGACAAATAGCTTTGATACACAGCTGTAGTAGATTTAGTGACAAATAGCTTTGATACACAGCTGTAGTAGATTTAGTGACAAATAGCTTTGATACACAGCTGTAGTAGATTTAGTGACAAATAGCTTTGATATACAGCTGTAGTAGATTTAGTGACAAATAGCTTTGATACACAGCTGTAGTAGATTTAGTAACAAATAGCTTTGATACACAGCTGTAGTAGATTTAGTGACAAATAGCTTTGATACACAGCTGTAGTAGATTTAGGGACAAATAGCTTTGATACACAGCTGTAGTAGATTTAGTGACAAATAGCTTTGCTGGGAGTAAGATTCACTGATTAAATGCCAGGGTGTAGTGTGCCTACCACACTTGACATAAACGACAGGCTGCGACTCTTGTACTTTGAATTAGCAGTGAGAGTGAATGGATTAGCGTGCCTTAAAACACCGCAATGAAGGCCAGGGTCTTGATAGTACCTCATTGACAATGGCACCCCCACAGCGCAAAAAGTGTGGGTTTTTTTTAGCCTAGCCAGGAGACGCCGAAGATCTTCCCCCCACCCCCAAAGGATTATGGTATATATATCTACCAGACCAGGTAATGAACTCCGAAAAATCACTATAACAGTATGATTTTGAAATGCGTGACAACAATACATGAACATGAATAGATAAACATCATAAGATACAGAAACACTGTGGAATACTTCGCCAAAGAACAATTCTGTTAGACTTCGATACACAGCTGTAGTAGATACAGTCACTCAATTAATCTAGATGGACGAATACGATGACGTTTTTACTAATGGTAACTTAGAATTACACCAATATTTGTATTGTTTAAATAATTCATTTTTACTTTTATTTTAAAGAATTTAAAATATATATTATCTAAATAAAAAATGTTTTTTTTTATTATACGCGTTTATTTAAATCATAGTTGTAAGGTGTAGCATGACAAAACCAACATAAATTTTGTTTGCGTTAATGTTGCATTGGATCTTCTGGTCTGCTCAATCAAAGACTATAGCCTTTTTGTCGAAAGATGAAGTCCGTAAAAGTGAAGAGAAAAATATATAAAATTTTCTCTATTTTGAAACTTGATTTCAAAATCACATATGTTTAACACAGAAAATTATATAAAATGAAGTTATGTTGTGTCGAACGATTTAATCTGGACAGATGGAGAAATTTATAGCTGTTGTTTTTAGAGCATTTTCGAAAAAAAATTGCTCTATTGTCCCAGTTTTGTTTGTCTGTCTGTCCGTCATCTCCCTACATCTCAACAACCATAAGTCCTAGACCCATGATGTATATATCATTTTGTAGGTCTTGGCCTGCCATGTGAGCATCAAAAGTACATTTAGCGATCTGACCTCTCAGGGCCGGGATTCAGGGTTTCTTAGGGTACTATATATGGCTTATATAATATATATAGATTATAAGCTAAACAAAGGGGCGTAATCATTTTAACAGTTATTAAACATGACTTACTTCCCTCTCTATTTATACATGAAAATGCTCTAAAACGTCCTGTTTTTACAGGCTTAATTTTTGCTTGTTTTTAATATCTCGATTTATAGCCATAAATATAAATGACAGATAGACAGACATATAGATAGATAGATAGATAGATAGATAGATAGATAGATAGATAGATATAGATAGATAGATAGATAGATAGATAGATAGATAGATAGATAGATAGATAGATAGATAGATAGATAGATAGATAGATAGATAGATAGATAGATAGATAGATAGATAGATAGATAGATAGATAGATAGATGGATGGATGGATGGATGGATGGATGGATGGATGGATGGATGGATGGATGGATGGATGGATGGATGGATGGATGGATGGATGGATGGATGGATGGATGGATTAATACTATCAAGTACTAACATAGAAGCTACATTACAGATTGAAAGTATTTAAAAACCGGCGTCGAAAAAAAATATTTTTTTTACAAAGAAATTCAAAGGATTCGAAAACCGGTGTTTTAAGCGTTGGAAACCGGTTTCAAAGGCCTAGACATACATGTTGAACAATTTCACTAAAGTACAGAAAAGATTTTGGCAACACTATGACTTTAAGTTGACCTCCACTATCTCTCTCTCTCTCTCTCTCTCTCTCTCTCTCTCTCTCTCTCTCTCTCTCTCTCTCTCTCTCTATCTGTCTCTCTGTCTCTCTCTTTATAATGTCCCTGTAAGGATATATTATGACCGGTTGTATGGTGCACTTCATTCATGTCCGCCATAGCCGATATTAAAATGGCCGTGGAGGCAGCACGGGAGACATTGTTAAGTGACTGGACATACCGGAAGTTGAACTCCCGCCTACCCACAGTACGCAGATCACGCTACAACAACCAGTCACTACCAAATGGCCACCCGGCCACCCAACTCGCCGTCAGACAGACAGATTTGTCAGACAGACACATTTCTGCTGTCGTTGTTAGAAAGTAAATGTTTAGCTGTACATGAGAGTTGGCGTGGTCAACCGGTGCAAGGTTGAAATGAGAGGTCAAGGGCACTCATGGGTGAGGTGGAGAGATCTGTTGTATATATATTTACTAGACAAGGACACTGGTCGATGTTGACTACAATGTTTACAAGGAACGGCAAATTTTTTTGTCCAGCAATAATTGGGGGGGGGGGGGGGTGGAACAAACAGCTGTTAACTTGAGCTGAGCATTGAGCAATAAGACTGAAAACTATCATTCCATTGAAACTGAATAGAGGTGTATGGATTGGATACTCGGTATCTGTTTAAATACTATAAATCACAAAGGGGACGGTTGTGTAGTGCCCTTCTATCATCACCACTATAGCATATAATTCAATGAACGTGGAGGCACTACGGGAAACATAAAAAGGTGACTGGACACAGCGGGAGTTGAGCCCGCAACGTCAGATTCGTTCAGTTTATCACAAAGTAAAAAGGGAGGTAAGAAATATTTAAAGCAGGGATGACCACTCCAGCCCTTAGGGGCGCTAATACTTTCTATAATCCACTACAAATTGCCAGGTAGTTGATGGAAGGGGTCCCAGATTATTATTGACTGTGAGGGGCTTGTCAGATGCCCAAGACTTTTTTTGGAAACGCCCCTGCCATTCTGGCATCCTCCCACATCAAAAGTTTTTCAGACAGTGGAAAACAATTCCTTTAATATATTCATTTTTTTTGTAAAGTATTTCGAATAATTAATAATTAATTTATTTATAGTGATTCATTTCATAATATTCAATATTACCATTAATATAATTAACTATTGTGATGATTCAGACTTATGTAACTGAAAAAAATAGTAATATCATGTCAGCCCTTACTTAAATAAAAATAATACAACTAGTGTATCATTCCCCACCCCCATTACCACACATTGACGGTTATCAGAGTCATACCTTATCAACGCTTGACTTGCATTTTTTTTTAAAAAACATTCACTCTGCTGTTACATTTTATAAAACAATTCCGAAATTTCAACTCACCACAATGTATTTTTACACATCCGAGCATATTTATAGAAAGGGTATCTTAAGCAAAATGATTATTATATATTTATGTATATAACAAATTATGTCGACATATAGCGCTTAATGGGTACCTGACTTAAGTTGGTGAAGTAAAGACGGCTGTGCGTTGTGCTAACCACACAATCCCTTCATATACCGTGGTTTCAGAAACAGATAAATTCTAAATTTCATCTGCCCCGATGGCTCTTTAACGCTAAGGAAACTATTGTTTAGTCAACATACAAGCTAGATATCCTGTTGATCTTCTTGTTTACTGATATCTGGAGGATTTCATTTCATTGACATGCCAAAGTTCAGCTAGCAAAAAAAGTTACACTATTACAAATACTGTTCACCATCGTCATTCAATTCAAGACTTTACCGTGATTGGTGAATTCAAGACTTTACCGTGATTGGTGAATTCAAGACTTTACCGGGATTGGTCAATTTCCTCGAAAAAAGGATACTTTAATTATGAATGCAATAGTTTCATCTTCAGATGTCAGAACACGGGGCATGTGTTTACTATCCTCCTCTAAGTACGACTTTAACATTATTAGAGTCATTGAGATGTTTAATGTAAAACTATTTGATACAACTTTACATTACTAAGAGTCCTTTAGATGTGTTAAGTCAAACTACTCAATAAGTTACATCAAACTTAAGAGGATTAATCAGAAATGGTGCTAATATCATATTATTATTTTCTAAAGATTTAAATGTATACATCTGTAGCTATTAAGCCTATATAATCTGTGTAGAAACCTATCATATAAGCCTATATAATCTGTGTAAAAACCTATCATATAAGCCTATATAATCTGTGTAAAAACCTATCATATAAGCCTATATAATCTGTGTAAAAACATATCATATAAAGCCGATATAATCTGTATAAAAAAACCTATCATATAAAGCCTATATAATCTGTGTAATAAGCCTATCATATAAAGCCTATATAATCTGTGTAAAAAAAACCTATCATATAAAGGCCTATATAATCTGTGTAAAAAAACCTATCATATAAAGCCGATATAATCTGTGTAAAAAAACCTATCATATAAAGCCGATATAATCTGTGTAAAAAACCTATCATATAAAGCTGATATAATCTGTGTAAAAAACCTATCATCATATAAAGCCGATATAATCTGTGTAAAAAACCTATCATATAAAGCCGATATTATCTGTGTAAAAAACCTATCATATAAAGCCGATATGATCTGTGTAAAAAACCTATCATATAAAGCCGATTTAATCTGTGTAAAAAACCTATCATATAAAGCCGATATAATCTGTGTTAAATTTATCCAAAAAATGCACTAAAATAAAGTGAAGCAGCAAAAGTCGAGGCGTGCGACTTCTGTATGACAAACAAAAGTCACCTACTAAGCAGCAAAAACTTACCTTGAGTGATAAGAGCTTTCAAAAAAATCAAGAATACTGTTGTATGATTTGTGTTTAGCCAACGGAATAATCAAATAATCCAAATGTTTCTGTTAAATCAAGACATCTTGAACAGATTGCACAGAAATCCTCCAACACAGCCATCTCAGAAGATAAAAACACATTAGCGTGCAATAACATATGAAATACTTCAAAATGCACTTGTGTATCTTTGAACTCCTTGATTTGTTTTGTTTCGCTATAAGCCATGCATTCACACAGAGCTACGTGTATGTGTTATAGGGACACCATGCCTATGTGAAGATTGTATTTCACATTCAACGTTTAATAGCAACAAAGTATTCCGGTACAGATTTTTTTTTTTTGCGGTGACAAAAAGAAATATCAGACAATGGAAAGTCGAACCACGGAAACCCTTGTGTTACCCGCGGACTATTTACAACACGATGACAAATAAAACATGAAAACCACCTCCCGGCATTTGACGGTACACATCGTAACACTATGTGAACATACTTAGACACAAATTACTGCCGTTTCATAGAGTGCCGTAAATATGGCAAAAGATCGTCAAATAAAAAAAAAATGTTGGTAATTTAAGAGGTAAATTAAGGGAAGGGGGGAGCAATGGAGGTTGGATTCTAATGGAAGGGGGAGGGTATGTTTTGTACTTCTACTTTACCTTCTGTAACCCTCCTTTTTACCCCGCACTTCTGCGCCTCTATTTTTTTTCCTCTCTGCTCGTCTGCTCAGAGTCGTAAAAAAAAAAAACTTGTCGTAAAAACATAAAATTTAATATAAATACCATAAAAAAAACATGAGACCGGCCTATATAATCCGAAGTTTTTTTTGTACAGCAGTCTTAATGAAGTCATCGGCTGTTAGGCTCCGACCTGTGTTATTTAATACATATGTAAAGGCCGGGATAATGGCTCTTTTATGGGGGGTATCATATTTGGTGCCCTTTAAGAGAAGTTGACAAGCTAAAGCCTGAACCTCTGACACAGGCTTGGTGCAGGGTGCGCGGTGCCGTCGCGTGGGCCCAAGGAACTTATGACAAAACAAGGGGAAATAACTCCTGCTAGTCTAACCATATAAAACATCTGGAACAAAGTGTTACTTAAATTAGTCATTTGGTGAGATTGGGGGGGGGAGGTATAGTGTATATATATATATATATATATATATATATATATATAAACACAAGGTCTGTGTGTGTATGTGTGTGTGTGTGTGTGGCGGACTGTTTTGTTAATTCCCTCAGGTAAATCCCTTGGTTAATAAAGACTCTGAATCATGGAATGCCCTAATCACTTCCGAAGTTCAATTCTGCTTCCAGACCCGTTCCTAGGGGTCTGAGGGACAAATACAGCTTGTGGAAAAGTAAATTATCGAAATGAATATTCCACTGCTTTCGAACTGTTAATGAATGTCAAGATAAGAAGAAAATAGGATTAATAGGCAACGAAATTTTGAACACTCGCAATCAACTTCAATCGTCTCTTCAACAATATTTTCCATCACTGGACATCGACGAATGTTCTTGGGTGATCAGTCCGTTTTGCAGTCTGCGAGGAAGGCAAATTGACGACCGAAGATATACTAACGACCGAAATATATAGATCTTGAAACAATCATACAAACTTTCAAGATACTCCGTTTTTTAATAGTAACTAGTAACGTATATTTCAAAATAAACAAAAAGTTTGAATTATTTGTGTACCCATTGACTATTCTTAACGTCGTCATTACTGTCCCATTTTATGAGACTCTCCCACTTAAGTAGATTGCCTAGTTTAACTATACAATGGGGTTTCCCCCATTTCATGTGTAGTACGCGTACTTTGAATAGGTCAAAGGTCATATAGTTTACAACTTTTCTGATTTCAACGGCTTCATCTTAGTGTATTAAAACAAAAAAAGATTTTAAAAAATCATTTCGCCACAGAGTAATGACAATCAGCTGTTTTCTGGAGTATGCATATTTGATAAATAATGGTGCACTGTGCATCCATTTTTGACTATATTAAATCAGATTGAAGAGGGCAACAAGTGGATTGAGCTTTTTGACTAATCTACTGACTGACTCACTGACTGATCTACTAAGTGACCTACTAACTAATCTACTGACTAGCACACTGATTAACCTGCTGACCTACTAACGGACCTACTGACGTATCTGCTGACTAACCTAATGACTGATTTACTGACCAACCTACTGACTGACCCCATGATAATCTACTGACCTATTTTATTGAATCTACTGACTGACCTACTGATTGACCTATTGACTAATCTACTGACTAACCAACTGACTTGACCTCATGATAATATACTGATTGACCTACTGATCAACCTACCGACTGACCTACTGATTGACCTATTGACTAATCTACTGACCAACCAACTGACTTGACCTCATGATAATATACTGATTGACCTACTGATCAACCTACCGACTGACTTACTGAATGATCTATTAACTAATCTACTGACTAACCTACTGACTGACCTCATGATAATATACTGATTGACCTACTGATCAAGCTACTGACTGACTTACTGACTAATCTACTGACTAACCTACCAACTGACCTAATATGCTCATTAAGAGGATCATCAAGGAAGAACCAACTGACTAACCTACCTATGTTAAATCAGAGGAGCAGGCAGTCAGAACCTACTGACAAGCCTACTGATTAATCTAATGCCCTACTGACTAACCTACTGACTGACATATTGACTGCCTGATCGACTTATTAAGATAGGTCAGTAATTCTTAACAAGATAGGTCAGTAATTCTTAACAAGATAGGTCAGTAATTCTTAACAAGATAGGTCAGTAATTCTTAACATGATAGGTCAGTAATTCTTAACATGATAGGTCAGTAATTCTTAACTTCATAGGTCAGTAATTCTTAATAAGACAGATTAGATTTCTATTTTGTGCATCTATGCACCGGCGCAATGCTTCTAATATACTATAACATGATCACGCATATCAAGGCAAATATTTTCCTTTCTTAAAAATTACTCGAAAGTAATTCACTTCAGAACTCATTAACGTGAAAGTATTAAAATCATGCACTATCGTGTAGAATCTACTCGTGTGACCGATCTGAGTCTTCTCACTGTAGAAGAACAGATCCAAAATTGAGTTACAAATTTGAGAACACAGCCATAAACCCAACCCAAGATATCGAAACAAATTAAAAGCTCATATAAAACTCCTCGGTGGGGCCGCCTCTGGTCTATTCAGGGGCGTACCTAGGATGAGGGGGTCAAAATTCGAAAGTCCCCTAAAAAATTTGTTTACATTACATATTAAGTACATTTTCTCATGTCATGGTGTCGAATGTCAAAATGCAGGGGCCCCCAAAGAGGTCAAGCCCCCGTGCCCCCAAAATCCCTAGGTTCGGCAATGGGTCTATGACATCTCGACGTTTGGGGTAAAAAAATATGACTTCGTTGAAATCAGTTATCAATAATATCACATCATTTAATTTTGTAAACAGTAACATGTTGATAAAGTTAGCAAAAAGCAATAATTACTACTGGTCCTTTTTTTTGGTCAAGACATTAACAAAATGTCTCCACTAATGTTAACACTAGCATATATTGCACTGCACTATATATTTGAATCTCCTCACAGTGAACAAATTTTTTAAAAAATTGACGGAGAAACAAAAAAAATATCAAACCAAGTCCGACAATCAGTTCCAGCAAGTGAAATGAACTTGTCAAGATTTGTTTTGTTTTTTATCTCCCCGTGGTCATTGCATTTATCTCCTCTTGGATCGACCCAGCCGATGATGGGGCACATACAGCCCAGCACACACACAACAAAAACATCCACACACACAAACACACAAATACGCTCACACACAAACACACACACTCACACAAGAGCGTGCACGCAAACACATACATACACATGTCTGGAAAAATGTCTACAAATTACAAAATAAATGGGAGAGAGGGTGGGGTGAATGTAAAGTCAGAGACAGAGACCCTCAGACAGTTTTGTTTTTGTACTCATAAGCAAACACTTGTACCTTCACTATACATACTCTCTCTCTCTCTCTCTCTCTCTCTCTCTCTCTCTCTCTCTCTCTCTCTCTTTCTCTCTCTTTCTCCGTCTCTCTTTCACACACACACACATACACACACAGACTTACATAGCAACGAAAATAATGACATTTAGGCGGTTTGTTTAGGTTTTAAATTTCAAATGGAGAATCTGCAGGGAAGGAGGGAGGTGCCGGGGGGGAGGGGGTAAAATGAAAGGGGGTGTAAGGGGAGGAAGGTTTGTGTGGTAGTTATCGCTGTAACAAAAAAAAATTAAAAAAAATACATTTCAAGATCCAGTGTGTCTGAGTGACAGACATACAAATAAGCAGACATTGTTATAGCTAAAAGTGTGTGTGTGTGTGTGTCACTCTCTCTGTGATTGGTAGACATGTTTACAACGACAAGTGTGTAGGTGTGTGTGTCCCTCTATTTGTGATTGGTAGACATTGTTGCAGCTACAAATGTGTGTGTCGATCTATCTGTGATTGGTAGACATGTTTACATCGACAAGTGTGTGTGTGTGTGTGTGTCCATCTATCTGTGATTGGTAGCCATCGATACAGCAACGAATGTGTGTGTGTGTCACTCTATTTGTGATTGGTAGACAAGTTTACAATGACAAGTGTGTGTGTATGTCACTATATCTGTGGTTGGTAGACATTGTTACAGCAACGACAAGTGTTTGTGCAGGTCACTCTATTTGTGATTGGTAGACAAGTTTACAATGACAAGTGTGTGTGTATGCCACTCTATTTGTGATTGGTAGACGTTGTTACAGTAAAAAGTGTGTGTGTGTGTGTGTGTGTGTGTGTGTGTGTGTGTGTTCATCTATCTGTGATTGCTAAACATTGTTACAGTAAGACGTGTGTGTGTGTGTGTGTGTTTGTGTGTGTGTGTATTCATTTATCTGTGATTGCTAGACATTGTTACAGTAACACGTGTGTGTGTGTGTTTGTGTGTGTGTGTTCATCTATCTGTGATTGCTAGACATTGTTACAGTAACACGTGTGTGTGTGTGTGTCACTCTATCTGTGATTGCTAGACATTGTTACAGTAACACGTGTGTTTGTGTGTGTGTGTTCATCTATCTGTGATAGCTAGACATTGCTACAGTAACACGTGTGTGTGTGTTCATCTATCTGTGATTGCTAGACATTGTTACAGTAACACGTGTGTGTGTGTGTGTGTTCCTCTATCTGTGATTGCTAGACATTGTTACACCAACAAGTGTCTGACTGTACATTTCTGTCAGCGTGTCTCTCATTGTAAATGGAATAGAGAAGGACGACAGACACACTCACACAGACTCACATGTAACCCACCTCCCCAGTACAGTCTGTGATGACTCAGAATGCCCTGGTCCAGACGGTCAAATGTCCCAGCGGACAAGAAATACAGGACGGCATTAATACTTTCAGTTAAGTACTATTCAAAACTGTCAGTAAAGTACTACTCAATACTGTCAGCAAAGTGCTATATAATACTGTCAGTAAAGTACTATCTAATAATGTCAGTAAAGTGCTATCTAATACTGTCAGTAAAGTACTATCTAATACTGTCAGTAAAGTTCTATCTAATACTGTCAGTAAAGTACTATCTAATACTGTCAGTAAAGTACTATCTAATACTGTCAGTACAGTACTATTCAATACTGTCAGTAAAGTACTATTCAATACTGTCAGTACAGTACTGTTCAATACTGTCAGTAATGTACTATTAAATACTGTCAGTAAAGTACTATTCAATACTGTCAATAAAGTACTACCTAATACTGTCTAGATTATTGCATAATGATCTTAAAAAACCCCAGAAAATCAAGAAAGACTTCGGTTTACTTGGAGTAGAGAGTTTTACTTAGAAAGCACAAAAAAAAAATCAATTGTATAATAAAATAAATCAGATCGGAATCTTATAGCCCTAAAACAATGGCATTAAAATTTTACTTTAGTTGAACTCTGTGTGGCTATACTATATAAGTAGTTTATTTTATTTTCCATTACTTCATAATTTTTAATTCACTAAATCTTGTAAATTTGGCAGTCCAACATCAGAAACCTGATTTTTGATCTCATTAAAGTATTCCGTGGACACCAATAGCCAATAACATCTTTGTTACTATTAATACGAATATTGCTGCATGCCTTGTTTTGGGATGCGATCGCTGCCTTGGGATGCGATCGATGCTTTGGGATGCGATCGATGCTTTGGGATGCGATCGATGCCTTGGGATGCGAACGATGCCTTAGAATCCCTTTACCACAAAATATTATTTTAAGTTAATTAGATATTAAATAATATTGTGAAAAGAATTCTAAATTTAATGTCTGGTTCTTGCAGAAATTGTAAAATTTGATCCTGCAAGAATAGAACTGAATAGATTACACCTATCCCACCACAGAAAAACAAAACATAGAATAGCAGTTAAGTTTGATAATATATGGGTTCTATTTACAACAGCACTTTGGTTTGAAGATCTAGAGCTATATGGGCAATCGCACTTAATTATGATGAGACAGAGCTCTGTGGACGATAGTACTTTAGCTCGATAATCTATGGGCTGTACAGAGAATAGTACTTTAGTCTCAAGATCTAGGGCTCTACGGACATATCGAAATCGATGTTGAAAAAATTAATTACTTCGGACAACGGAGTCAGAAATTCGAAATCTATGATGGGTGTCCGTCTGTGTCTGTCTGTGTCTGTCTGTGTCTGTCTGTCTTTGTATGTCTTTGTCTGTTTTATCTCTGTTTGGCTCTCTGTGCTATCTGCGTCTGTCTGTGTCTATTTTAAACCTTTTTGAACGTCAAAAAGAATTATATGTTTTTGTATGTGATAATAGTTCTCATTCCATATGTCTGACCTCACTACAATTGTGTAAAAGGGGTGAGTAAACTTTCCGATGGTCCCTTTGTTTCATTACATTTGGCAGAAGAGTCTGACAAAGATCAGAAGAGTCTGACAAAGATCAGAAGAGCCTGACAAAGATCAGAAGAGCCTGACAAAGATCAAAATTACTCAGCATCTATATGAGCTAACGTATGTTGAATCAGAAAGGCCATTGACGCGAACGACCGGAGTAGAGTGCGGGCCAGATCAAAATACATTGATGAGACACACTTGGCCCGCGGGCCGTTGTATTCTTGGTTGTTGTTGTTTTGTAAACCTGTGAGGATTTGTTCTCACCTGAGAACGAAGTTGTCCTTCCGTGTCCCTGTCCCCTATGAACGCGTCCGTCGTTCCCAGTCAAGTTAGTTGAGTCACATTCTCGACCATTGTGACTCAACCGCATTCCTCACTACTGTCCTAAAGTTATTAAAAGAAACAAACAAACAAAAAAAAAACGTCACAATATATCAGACCATTCTACGTCTGGCAGGTCACACTCTAACATAGTCCCTCAATCTGGGGGGGTCAGATATCATTTGGTTAATTATTTGTTTATTGGAGGAGGGGGGAGGGGGACTGAATCAACAGAGGCGTATACCGTCTCAAGAACTGGGGGCCACATATCAAATGTACATGATTCAAAACACTTCGTGGGCTAATGAAAAAAAAAACCTTTAAAATGTTTTATAACCACTGTTCTGTTAACAGGGACGAGATATCAAAATGAATTTTAAGAAAAAATTATTTTAATGATAAATCAACAGTTATTATATAAAATAAAATGAAATATGCACCCTTTTAAGAACACAGGGGAGTGCTTCCGAACATTTATTTGTGCCATTGTGAACACCAAAACTATAAAACCGTCCCCTCGCAACATCCGTGGGGCATGGGCTCCACATCGGTAAACCCTGGCTAACATGAAGGAGGGGGGGGGGATGAATTCCACGTCATACACAAGAAAACTTTATAACGGGGACCTTGTTGCCTTCAAAATGTGAAGTGGGCCGGGGAAGGGTTACAAACAACCCCAACCCCGTTGTCATAGTTTGCTAGGGGGGCCTCAGATTTCCTGGCTGCGGCTGCCCTGTAGGCCCAGCACAATGTCCAGCCACTGTTACGGTCAGACGTATGGTACTGGCAACTAGCAGACAGTCGCACTATTTCAATACACATACGTATTAGCGGACAGACATTTATCAAAGATAGACAGATATTTATGATGATAAAACAGATGAACCTTTATGAATGCAGACAGACTGACCAAAGACATACATAAAACATATATAAATGCTCAGTCATATGTACAGAAAAACAGCTTTATACACAAGCATATATAGATCTATACACCCAGATAGATAGATAGATAGATAGATAGATAGATAGATAGATAGATAGATAGATAGATAGATAGATAGATAGATAGATAGATAGATAGATAGATAGATAGATAGATAGATAGATAGATAGATAGATAGATAGATAGATAGATAGATAGATAGATAGATAGATAGATAGATAGATAGATAGATAGATAGATAGATAGATAGATAGATAGATAGATAGATAGATAGATAGATTAAAGGGTCCATCAGGTATTATATGTCCAATAATTTTAAAACATGAAAGTAATTTGAGGAAGTAAATATTTTACAAAATTATTCGATGTATTTTAATTTTCTAATGGCCTACTACTTGAGGCGCTGGGATTTGTCACGGTGACCTTGGATGTGTTACGCCCCTGCAAGGGTGAGATAAAATCTCTTAGATCCCACAAACCACTAAGTGGACGGGTTTTGCAGTGCCCTACTTTCATCTCCACCATAACCGATGGTGCAATGACCATGGAGGCACCACGGGAGACATAGCGGGGACTTAAGCCATTCCCTGAAAAATTCTCTTAGTCCTTACCGATGATCGAACCCGGTACCTTCAGGTAGACAGTCGAGCTCTTAACCACACGACCGTGTTTGATAGAGATTAACATGCGGCCAGACCGGCAGACTTAAAGAGTAGCTGATACAATCTGGATCTAATTTTCTCTACATTCATAAATATATCTAGATTGTCCTACAGTTAGACTGAGAGACATATATAAAGACAAGTATACAGGCAGACATCTACAAATAAACAGTTTTGATCACTTTTTCCGACAGCCGCGTTATTAGCTGTACAAGAAGTCTAATAACTAAGTAATTCCGACAAGTTACTTGACCCTTGGATATCATCGAGTATCTCCTAATATTTCAGCGGCAAGGTCACTGACAATAATGTAATTTAGTTTTCCTAATGGTGGACATACATTTTGATTAGCAAGTCTATCGTTAAATTTTTAATGTGGTATATATTTTTTTTGATTGACCGAAATTGTTTCCAGAATACATTGTTGATAAATCAATTTGTCAGAAGTCTTTTATTTGGAATATACGACTATTATTTATATCGATATTTATGTGCTAAAAATTCAAGGCGTTGCATTAAATTTTTTAAACTTTGGTAAAAGTCTTTTTAAAAAGCCATGTGTATTCTTTATAAAAGTTCCCTCAGCCCCACTGGGCCATCGGGCCACTGGGCCATCGGGCCAGATGAAGTGTAAAATTCACCTGTTTCTTTAACCTCGGCATGTGAAGGGATTGTGTGGTTAGCACAACGCCCAGCCGCCTTTACTCCCCCCAACTTAAGTCAGGTACCCATTTATAGCTGTGAGGACTTTTGGGACGACTTTGCAACAAATAGCACCTGGAAAAAAGTCCAAGGTTCTCACAGAGTATCGAACCCATGATTCTCAGATCAACAGTCGAGTTACTATTCTTTATAATTTAATTATCTTAGCTGGGCCACAGACATCCTAACATTTTCATGTACTCCATAACGCAGTAGAGTCCATAGAATATATATATATATATATATATATATATATATATATATATATATATATATATATATATATATATATAAAGAGAGAGAGAGAGAGAGAGAGAGAGAGAGATTGAGAGAATATAGATATTCATTCAACTACCTTTTTTTAAAGATCCACAATATGAATGATACAGTATAGATAATATAGATAATATTGATAATATTGATAACCATAACATATAAAATTAACGCAGTGGCTACGGTTCCAAGGAACGGGACTTTGTACTATTTTTCTCCGGGGGATCAAACTATAGATGCGCATGCGCTCTAGCGCTCTAGACGGACTTTATTTTTTACGCAATAGCCGGACTCCGAATTTTTTTTATTGCTCCTAACCCTATCCATAACCCTAAATCTATACCTATCCCTAACCCCTAACCCTAATCCAATCCTAACCAAAACCCTATTTCTAACCCTAGCCCCGAAAACAAAAAATATGCAATAATATGCAGTCCGTCTGCCGCACATCTAGCTGGACCCCGGAAAAAAATAATACGGAGTCCCCGTTACTTGGAACCGTAGCCACTTCCTAAAATTAAATGTCAAACCGAAGACCATGGAGACCTATTAAAAAAATGTGTGTACCTTCCAATAAATTATAGATTATTTTAGTTCGCTTTGCCCTTTCCTTACAAACTAACTGCCCAATAAACAATCACTACACTGTAACAAGCATTGATTTATTCAAATATTTTTAATAAATTGTTCTTTTGTTTGCTTTAAGGTTCGATCCAGTTCAACAGCTTTAGGGAAATGTCAAACTGTCATGTGTGTGTGTGTGTGTGTGTTTGTGAATATCAATGTGTATGTGTGTATGTGGGCATGTGTGTATGCGTGTGATGCTGTTGTTGTTAGTGTATGTGAGCAACTCAATGGGCTGATTGTTGCTGTCCCGTCTCTCTGGAGTACATGTTGAGTTAATCGCAGCAATCAACATTTTTGGTGACAGCAAGTAAGAACATGGACTTTACATATTGCCGATGAACTGAAAATGTGAACACACCCCTCTCTTATATTGCTAATGTTTTTGTTTCAGTATGATCTAATTTACGTATGTTAACATATTAATTATTGATTTTATTAGTCGAAAGCAGTTTTTATGTTTTAAGGTCCCAAAGCAAAGGTAAATGTGTAGGCCATAGGCAAAGGTAAATGTGTAGGCCATAGGAAAAGGTATATGTGTGGGCCCTAGGCTACGGTATATTTGTGGGCCCTAGGCTAAGGTATATTTGTGGGCCCTAGGCTAAGGTATATGTGTGGGCCATATGCACCGATATATTAAGGCGTCTCACGTAAAAACGCTGAAAAATGTTTCTGCCTGTAAACATGGGTCGTAAAAGATCATTGAAAATGCCTAGGGGTAGACTGTATTGAAAAAGTCGTTTAAAAATATGTCCGTGTTTGTCTTTGTCAAATTAGGGGAATTTATAATTTACTAATAAAAGTTTTCAACATTTTATACGCACAATCTATTTTCATTTGTTGGAAGTTTTTTTTTTTTTTTTTTAAAACATTTTACCTTGAAGATATTATAAATCTTGGTATATTACAGACAAACAGCTTTATGGCTGTAGATACATTTGTAAAAAATAGTTCGTAGCCGATCATATTAATGTGTGATGTTAAAACGTGTTGGTGCTCTGTACACTGAATGTGATCATTAATTGTATTGTACTGTATTAATCCATTTGTCGAGTGAACATTTATAACGGCACTCCTTTTATTTTTTAGCAAATCACTGTAGACATCATAAATATTTTGAACGTTTTTCATGTTAAAAAGTGTATTATCAAATCTTAAGCTTCAGCAATCCATTAAGATATTTTATAATCACACTTCCAACACGTAGAAATGCTCCACTCACCACCGTAAGGCATTAAGTTGGTATGAGTGTAAAAAAAAAGACCAACTGGCGATCTAAATGCAATTAACGCAATAATATATATATATATATATATATATATATATATATATATATATATATATATATATATATATATATAAGCGATTTGGGTTCTGCGTTAAATCGAAAGTAAAAAATTGATACAACAGTATTCCAGTTTAAAATACTATCATGAAAAAATCGGATCTGCCCGAAACCAAAAAATAACCTAGCCTACCGATCAAGCCTAAGGGGATATTACTCTATGCAAAGATTTTGCAGGGTGCACCTAGTATCTAATATTTCTTAGAAATTAATACGCTTCAGTTTAAGGTGATTTGATGTTTGAAATATTTCAAAGCGTGAAACTTTAATATTAACCTTTATTTAAATTAAGTCAGGAAATATTAACGAGGAAATTTCTTTCAAGATTACATTATCCAATAAAAAGATGAAAAATGTACTGAACAATCGTTTCGAATTCTTATTTTTCAATCGAACAACTTAGTATGACAAATTCAAACAAACAACTTGGTATAACAAATTCAAACAGGCAACTTAGTATAACAAATTCAAACAAACAACTAGGTATAACAAATTCAAACAATCAACTTAGTATAACAAATTCAAACAAACAACTTGGTATAACAAATTCAAACAAACAACTTGGTATATAGAATTCATTCTGCCAACGATACAGATATCGGTAAGTTGTGAAAAAAAGGAAGAAGAAAGAATAAAAAGTACCCAATAACTGATCTACCAGATATCTTTGAAATTTATCGAATTGATCTCCTATCATGGTTGGTTGACAGGGCTAATCGAATTGTGTGTATCGGACCAAACTTTGACTAAAGACAACTCTGACTGACACAATGTATCAGAGAAAGACGGGAAGAGTGACGTAGTCTGATTGAATCTTGAATCTCTTTTAGCTATGATGAAAATATTATACGTTCAGAAAACTATCTGTCTATTTTATCTTTCTATCTGTCTATTTAATCCATCTATCTATTTTATCTATCTGTCTATTTAATCCATCTATCTATTTTATCTATCTATTTATGTTACCTATATATCTATTTTATCTGTCCATTTATTTAATATACATATCTGCCTATTTTATTTATTGGTCTATTTATTTTACGTATCTATCTGTCTATTTTATCTATCTATTCTATCTGTCGGTCTTTTTTATCTATCTATTTATTTTATCTACCAATCTATTTTATCCATTTCTCTAACCGTGTTTGTGTTTCTGTGTGTCTAATCATCTGTCTATCTATATATTGAACAGATTTATTATCAAACAGATTTATTAACACTCAATCAGTAATAGGAAGAAAAAGCATACAGTAAAAAAATGAATTAGATACAAATGTCACAAAAAGTAAAATCGACCCATAAGCCAGCAATTAAAATATTGGTAATATAATTTTTAACGAATTTCTGATAACTGAATCGGAGAATTCTATTTGTGTCTTTTAGTGTTTCAGTGGAGCTGTGTTTGCGAACCGTAGGCTTTGCCAATTATCCATAACACCCTGTGCTGCCTCTTAGGCTGATGCAGCTCTGACTAGATCCGAAACTATAAAACTTTCCCTGACGATCAAGAATACAGAAGAGAAAGTGATATTACTGACTGAGTGTTATATATTCCTATAGAAATATCACTGTCTCTGTGCTCTGTATCATCAGTTGTTGTTTTTTTTTTAAAGAATATTATTGTTAAATTATTTATTTGTTTCTGATTCAGTTGTTGACTCTTCAAATTAGTCTTCACCTCATAAAAACAAAACAAAAGTCCCGTCTAAGTCATTGATAAACGATTAGATCATTTTACATAACAAACAACAACATAGCCACAGCATGTCATGTTAATCTTATGCCAAAGTTCTAAGTATTAGATTTCGAGCCCGTTCTGTATAATAGGCCAGATGAGTTAGTCTGACGAACTTCTATTTTAACAGTGTGACTAACACTAGTTACTGAACTCTGACCTACCTCACTACACCTCCCCCTCCCCCCCCCCCACTCTTTCTGCCTACGTTGGTGACCAGCATGGTCTCAAATTACGTCCCCTTTTGTTCAACTCAATTAATTCCTCTTGAAAAAAAAAATTATTTTCTTTCAACGGTTTATCCCCACCACTCCCCCTACCCCCTTTGTCGCGAGCTATTCACTCAGCGGCCAGGGAGATGGCAGACGTCATTCAACATCTCGTCTGATGGAGCCACCAGACATCCTGTTAATTTGTCCAAATCTTGAGACGAAAAAAAAAATGTAGACTTGATCTGACCCAACGACATTTCGTGAGTGAATCAAATCTTGATTATTTTGTCCTCACTCGTGTGTGTGTGTGTGTGTGATGTTGTAATGAAATCTTGATTATTTTGTCCTCACTCGTGTGTGTGTGTGTGTGTGATGTTGTAATGAAATCTTGATTATTTTGTCCTCACTCGTGTGTGTGTGTGTGATATTGTAATGAAATCTTGATTTATTCTGTACTCACTCGTGTGTGTGTGTGATGTTGTAATGAAATCTTGATTATTCTGTCCTCACACCTGTGTGTGTGTGTGTGTGTGTTGTAAGCAAATCTTGATTGTTCTGTGATTTGAAACAGACATATTGTATGACAGACAAGATTTGATACAGACACATTGTGTGAACAGACAAGATGTAAGACAGACTAATTGTGTGATAGGCATATATTAGAAAGACAAAAAAAAAAGAGACAGACAGACAAGCTGTTAGGATAACAACATTGGAGACAGGAATTTTAAAAAAGGAATCTGACAGAAATGTTTACATTTATCACGTGTCATCTCTGAATATTGACTCCAATTAAAAAAAACAACATGGCTGTAAACTGTATGACATTTAATAAAAGAACATTTTCTAGATTCAGGTCATAACTGTTTTCTTCTCTTTTAAATATTCATCTCGGATGAACAATGTATGCAAAAATCTCAAGCCGTTGTTATTGTTGTAAAGAAATGTAAATATTACCGCCAGAAATACTGTCATACATTCTGTTCAGCTGATAGTATTTCAAAAGCCTTCCTATTTGTGTTGTTTGTATTACAAGGGCGTCGTACGGAGGTGGCGCATCATATTGTGGCCAAGCGATCATAGTGGATATACACCTTTCTCAAAAAGTAGTCCCCTTACTGAATTGTTTGTTTAAATGGACAAGATACACTTCCGGTACCAATTAATGTACGCGAATTTGCGAATAATAAATTTCTGTTGCCGCTATTCTTTTAATTTTAATCATGAAAATCAAATAATCAAAATTTAATATATTTTTCAGTGTGATTATTTATTATTATTATCTTAAAAGTTGAAGATAAAAAGTAGAATGGTTAAAAAATAATATCATTGAACATCACCTCATCATAATGAGGTAGTAGTTTCAAACCTTTTACTACCGATTTTAATTACTATCTATCGCACAATATATGCTAACCAAAAATATACTGTTTTACATATGACCCTACATAAGTCCCTACATAAGTCCCTACATATGACCCTACATAAGTCCCTACATTAATCCCTACATAAGTACCTACATAAGTCCCTACATATGACCCTACATAAGTCCCTACATATGACCCTACATATGACCCTACATTAGTCCCTACATATGACCCTACATAAGTCCCTACATTAATCCCTACATAAGTACCTACATAAGTCTCTATATAATATATGTCTCTACATATGTCCCTACATATGACCCTACACAAGTCTCTATATATGACCCTACATAAGTCCCTACATAAGTACCTACATAAGTCTCTACATAATCTGAAATCGGGACATTTTGTGACTTTAAAAACTTGTCAACTTCAGAAAAATTCAATTTTGGTAATAAATTTAAACTCATTATATCTTAGATTAGACGAAAATGTAGAAAAAATAATCGAAAATTAATAGAATTTATCGAGCTAAGTCAGGGGCGCCGAGAGCCAACAAGGGCCCCAGGGCAGGACATCATTGCGGCCCCCTTAATAAACAATGAGTCGTGAAAAAATTGACATGGTCGGGGTGGCCGGGCCCCCTTACAGATGCGGGCCCCCTGGCAATGACCCCGCCTGAGCTAAGTATTAATCAAGTATATAAATATCAATAACACAAAGCGACCGGAAGCCCATTATGATCTTTTCACAAAGACAGCTGACGCGCAGGAATACATGTGAGAAAGGTCTATACGAGGCCGGTCCCATTACCATGACAGAAAATACTAAGGTGGTGTAGACACTTCGTCTAGTTACTTTATTAATGTAAACATTACCCTTTCTCCACATACAGCAGCAACCCATCGTTCTGGACAAATTGAATTTTTATTGTATTGTGTAATAATACAACATAATATATTAGAAACAACTGTACAAAGCTGAGATATGATACTTAGAATATTAATTTTTTTTTAGTTTTCTCTGTATTATTGTTGTTATGCATGTTTGTTCTATACATACATACATTTATTTGTTTAAAATATACACACATTATTTGTAATTTTTTAACAATAAATAAACAATAGTGTACTTATATAAAAAAAAGTTATACAACATTGCTGGATCTAACAATTTTAATTGAATTTGTGAAATAAATATCATGTAAACCGAAATTTATTTATACACTTTATGAAATACATAAAAAAAATCTAGTTTTTTTTTTCTTAATTATTTCTCAAGTAATAAAGAATTTTATATTTAAATCACAGCTCTAAAATATCTACATGTGTTATTTATAGAATTGTATTTATATCCAGATATCCCCATTTGTTGAGCAAAATTTTAAATATAGAATGAATCACTCCAGTTTCATTTACTGATACGTTCGTTATTCACAGCTAGTTAAAAAAATAAAACTTTTAAAAAATATAAACATTTGTAAAAACAAATCATAGTTGGTAACTTTTGCAATATTATTTAAGCTTTACTTTTTTTTTATACTAGGTAAATATTGGAACCTGCAGGGCCGATCTTAGGCCGATTTGACCGATTGCTCCAAATTGGGCTCCGCGCCTGGCAGGGGTCCCGCAATTTACATTTAGCATTAAAAGTAATACTTGTTATTGTAAAACAAATTAGAAAAGGGGCCTCGCAAGCATCCGTTAAATTGGGCCCCGCAGTTTGTAAGGCCGGTCCTGTGAGCCGGTAACTCCCTCAGTTAGTTATAACATTCACAGCTGTCAAACTGACGTAAAATAAAATATTTCATTGTATGAAAGCTATAATATCAATGTACCCAGTGAACTGAAGCACTTACAGCAAACTGTAGCACTTACAGAAAGCCGTAACAGTTACAGCAAACTTTAGCACTTACAGCCAACTGTTGACTTACAGCTAACTGTAGCACTTAAAGCAAACTGTAGCACTTACAGCATACTGTAGTTTTACGTTTTTAGTTGCTGTTCTGTAGATCGATTAATTTTTTTTAGGTTTTCAGATTTATTTTCTTTCACCTTCAAATGACAACTTTCTATTGTCTTGAAAATGCGAAAATCAAATCTTAGGTAGTAAATAGAAAATAGCCATTATTATGGGATAGAGACACTGTCTTTTACCTCCAACCCCCAAAAGTACATTTCCTAAAGTGTACTAAAAGTACCTATGCTTAAGGCAACTAACTACGAAAGAAAGGCAATGAATGTATTTATCATACATGATTTGTGTATTACATATTGTTTTGAAAGGCAATGTCTGTATTTATCATACATGATTTGTGTATTACATATTGTTTTGAAAGGCAACGTCTGTATTTATCAAACATGATTTCTGTATTACATATTGTTATCTTTTAAATAACAAATCCAAATACTAATAAATTAGTATTATAGTTTTCGGTTTTTTTTATTGTTATTTTTAATTATTGTTTTTATAATATATACACAGTGATACATCATGTCTATGGTAACTGTTCGGTTTTTACGGGGTGGGAAGGGTGCAGTTTCGGTAGATGATGTTTGGATCTTTGGTGTACTTTCTCTTTTATTTTGTTTTTACACAATATTTATCATTTATTAATACATTTTTTCTTATTCAAAAAACCCGTAACAAAAAACAACTGGTGTGACATTTTCGGGGCTGGAACAGATTAATGCCCTTTCAACTAATTTCAATTGGGAACATCGCTCTGAGATATCAGATATGAACAAATTGACATATGGTCAAAGTTTCGGAACGAATTAAATTCGTATCTCGGGGTACCACTGTATACATGGGCGTATTCATGAGGGGGGCAAGGGTGGGGGGGAGCAAGGGGGGAGCAAATGCCCCCCCTACATTTTGAAAAAATGTCATATAAGAGTGGGGCATTTGCTCCCCCCCCCTTACATTTAAAAAAATGTCATAAAGCTGTTATTTGCCCCCCCCTGGAAAAATTCCTAGCGACGCCCATGACTGTATATATAGCTTGCATGTACCAACTAATGTAAAAGGAATTTTCTGTAAGCCCATCAGTGCTCATCGGGGCAGATGAAGTTTAGAATTCATCTGTTTTTTGCATAAAATGGGATTGTGTGGTTAGCACAACACCCAGCTACCTTTACTTCCCCAAATGAATGTAAAGTACCCAATTAAAACTAGGTTGGGCTTGGGGACTTTCAACTGGACCTGAAAAAAATCCCGAGGTTCTCAATGAGGTTCGAACCCGGGACCCTTCCGGCCGACAGTAGAGCGCTATACACTGCACGACCATACGTACCCTATTTACTAATGTACTTGTGTATGAAATATAATTTCCCTCCGATAGATTAACAAATAATACATATTTAAAATAAATAGCTAACAAGGGACTTAACTGCATTAACTCATAAATATTGTGTAGCTTAATTTCCTCCCGTAATAGTGCATGGTGCACATTAACGTAGGTGTGGGTACTGCTGACCGATTTCTAGAAGTGCTTGCTATTATTTCCGTTGTGCAACCCACGATGAAGTCTTTCCGATTTTCGCAGACCACGCACATAGTAAAACACGAATAAGAGAAGCAAAGTAAAAGCATAACATTTATCAAACATATCCATCTGAAGCATTTATGATAAATAGTTTTCATTGTTGTCTATATATATCTATATATATATATATATATATATAGATAGATAGATAGATAGATAGATAGATAGATAGATAGATAGATAGATAGATAGATAGATAGATAGATAGATAGATAGATAGATAGATAGATAGATAGATAGATAGATAGATAGATAGATAGATAGATAGATATATGTGTGTGTGTGTGTGTTACTTAGTTACATAGTTAATGTTAACAATTAGCATGCTTTCTGTTTTATTTTGCAACATATTTCACACCTTTTTTTAAATGTATTCATTCTGAGGCGAAGAAAATTTGGTGACTTTAGATTATCATTTTTTTTTTTAATTTAATTGCTTGTTTTCTTTCAGTCGACAATCAGAACTGTTCAAATTTCATGAGGTCAGACAATAGTCGATGCAAAATATTCCAACAAGTCGAGTCATCCACAATGCGACTTCAACAAAAATCGGTAATTTAAACTAAACATTATTTTAAACAGATGTTTCTAGTGAATGTCTGGAAGACCGGAAAGAGTGCCTCAGTCCTTGAGAGAGCACTCCAGAAGGACCTGACTACGGTCGGCTGTTATACTAGGATGTGGGGGCTAGAGTTTAACGTCTCGAAGACCGTCTACTCGCTGTTTACCATGGGCACGAGTATCCTTAAGGAACCATTTAGACTGGAGGTAGAGGGTGAGGTTCTTGCTCTGGAACCTAAGCCCAAGTACCTGGGAGTTACACTTGACAGAAAGCTTACTCTCTGCACACATCTTTCAGAGGTTGCCCGCTGCGCCAATGATAGACTGAATATTGTCAAAAAGTTGGCGAGCACGTCCTGGGGGGCTCGAGCAGATGTCCTGAGGTCACTGTACATGGGTGCAGTAAGGTCTCAGATAGATTATATCCAGGTTGTGCAGGTCTTTGGGTCTAAGTCCTCTTTAGAGGCCCTAGATGTTGTACAAAACCAGGCTCTCCGGCTGATCACAGGCACTTTTCGAACGGCACCCACAGCAGCGGTGGAAATCATGGCAAATGTGCCACCTCTGGGTATCCGTAGAGAGCAAGCCGTTATAACCGCGTATGAGCGGTTTAAACGGCAGGAGGAGACCTCTGACCTAAGGGAGATGGTCGATGGCTGGGTGGAAAGGAAGCGGCTCTCGATGCAGTCTTTTATGCACCACGCAGTAAGACTTGCCTCCGAGATCAAGCTGCCGACTGACCGCCTTATGCTAGAGACAGTCTCTAGGGTCCCTCCTGGCTAGGCTTTCTACATGCCCGAGGTACGCACGACCCTGGTCGAAACCAATGCTGGGAACGCAAAGGATCACCGAACCATCACGGATGTGGCTATGGAGATGATTGGAACCTATTCGGGAACGCTATACTGGACTATACTGATGCCTCTGTATCCAGTAGAGGCGGCCGGACAAGCGCCTCGTTTGGGGCCCACATCACTCTCCCACAAACTGGCTTTGTGAAAGACCATGCTGGCCTATGTGGGTCGCTCTGTGCTTACGAGGCAGAGATGACAGCCATTACTGAGGCAGTGGACCACATAGGGGAGCTAATCAGTGGGGGTACTTTGCCTGCTACAGACATTGTCATTCTCACTAACGCGCTCTCTGTTCTCCAAGCTGTAAAAGGGACAGGAGAATGGCCGCTTCTGCTGGAAGCCATGCTGATGGCAATACAGGGTCTTGTGTCCCAACATCACGTGCATGTGACCCTCCAATGGGTTCCCGGGCATGCGGACGTGCCCGGAAATGAAAGAGCAGACGGCATTGTCAAGGCAATAGTCCAGTCGACAGATTCCCAAGTGCTGCCCGTGAGTGCAAGAAAGAGCTCATTCGAGGCAGCACGTTCCAAGATCTGCCTCTTTGGACAATTGAAGTGGTTCTCGGGCTGGGCTCATGGGGTGAACGGAGTTAACGTCCGAAAGTTTCTGGAGCGGCCGTCCAAAACTGACCCGTGGTGAAAGCTTAGGCGTGTCGAGCAGGCGCTAATTCCGAACTTGGCACTGTCCTATTGGCGCGTACTTTGGGAGGTTGAGGCCCAATGTCGACACCCTTTGCAGACACTACAGGGAAGTGGAGGAAACCGTAGATCATTTGCTTTTCGAGTGCCCCGGCTGGCGGACCACAGGGTGGACCAGTCCGGAAGCTTGCTGGCCATCGGGCTCTATGGCAGTCTCCAGATGTTGAGAGACACATCAAGTCTGATCTCACGGGCTCTAAGAGACTAAGTCTCAGCCCGCAGATTACTGAGAGAGTTCAAAGAGAGAGAGAGAGAGTGAATGTTTATCTTTGTTCCTATTTTTATTCACTCCTAGCCATCAATCCGTATATATAAGAACAGCATGTAAGTAAGAAATTAAGAAAGAAAGAAAGAAGCCGAATCGAACTTGCGCACGGGTGCTGTATCGTGCCACACCTACTTGCCTTTGTGCTGCAAAATGGCAGAGAAAAATTTTTTTTATCATCATTGCAATACTTCGTTTTGATTTTAACATTGAGAGAATTAATAACTGTTGAAACATGTCATTCTTAGACTAGCTAGACCAACCATGAGCAGACTAATGTCATGCCATGTCATTCTCAGACTAGCTAGACCAACCATGAGCAAACTAATGTCATGCCATGTCATTCTCAGACTAGCTAGACCAACCATGAGCAAACTAATGTCATGTCATGTAATTCTCAGAATAGCTAGCTGCTAGATCAACCATAAGCAAACTAAGCAATGGCAGTTAATTTAGACGCGTTTTCCTTTTTGTTTGCTATGATCTGTTGCGCTCAATTTCTGTTGACTTTGCTTTTGAGAAAACTATTCGAAAGTGTTTCTGATTGAGATTTTAATCACTTATCCATGTATCGACTCATTTTTATTATGTGCTGCAGTATATTCATTATGTGCTGCAGTATATTCATTATGTGCTGCAGTATATATTCATTTTGTGCTGCAGTATATATTCATTATGTGCTGCAGTATATTCATTATGTGCTGCAGTATATTCATTATATTATCAGATTGAGATACTTTGAGAATCACTGTAGGATAAAACTTAATCTTCCACGCTCGCAGTTCATACGACATGTCTTGTAATCCCACGATTAATGCAGCTTTCAATCTGTCGTCACACCATTTACACGTACAGCTATAACAACAACACAAAAAAAACTATGATAAAAAACTAGGCAAAAACCAACTAATGACGGCAGGTTGATTGACCCGTGCACCTGGGAACCGTTGTGACACCTGGGGACGCGCGGGTCAGTTAATTGAGTTCTGCAAACGAGATGACATCGCGGTAGAGTAATGTGAAACGTTGGTCTCGACTGACAGGTGCACATAGATAGTAAACATTGACTAATCGTCAGGTAGATTACAAACACACACACACACATCACACACACACACACACACACACACACACACAAGAGACGATTAACAATGAGGTAATATCACTTCTGGGGTCATCAAAGGCTCCACCACAATGAATAACTAAGGGATAATACACTGGCGGCGGAGTAGGGGGGCGGGGAGGCAGCGCCCCCCCCCTTGAATTTCCAGTCTGCCCCCCTCCTAAAATTTTAACTTAGTTTAACTTTTTTAACTTTGTAATTTATTTTAGTTTATATGTATCATTTTCATTTTCATAATTCATTTGATTTATTTCTTAAATTTAATATTTGAAATAAATTATAATTAATTTACATTTTACTGTAATCACGTTATTGAAAGTTGTTGTGGCATATTTTAAAACTAGTTGCAAGTACCCGCTTTTCCCGGGTTTAAAATGAGGTTTTCTGTTTATTTATGAAGCGTAATTTGACGTTTGATTAAGATTTAAAATAAGACGCGTAAAAAAGGGTTTATTTGCATGCAATAAAAGGGTACATTTATCTTAAAGCAATGTGATACACAACATTTTTGGCAGTTCCTCTCTCTCTCTCTCTCTCTCTCTCTCTCTCTCCTCTCTCTCTCTCTTTCTCCCTCCCTCCGTCTTCCCCTCCCTCCCCCCTCTCTCTCCCTCTCTCCCTCCCTCTCTCCCTCTCTCCCTCCCCCTCCCTCCCTCCCCCTCCCTCTCTCCCTCCCTTTCTCTCTCTCTCTCTTTCTTAGGCATGAGTGTAGCAAAAGATGACAATTCCTATGGATGAAGGAATGAAATGTAATAATATAGTAAGTAATGTGGTATTTGGTTCCCCGTACCGATCATATTTATAGTAAGTTAGCTATGTGGGAGAGAAGCTCGTAAAACCTGAAATCGGGGTAAAAGTTTGCCAATTTTCATGTCTTTGATATCCAAAATAATTAATTACAATTAAAGTACCCATTGAGATGGAACGAAACCTGTTTAAGAACATTCCCCATGTAATTTTGTGTATGTTTACCAAATTTCACGTTATTTGGTTGTCTGGGTCTTGAGTTTTAACTTAAAACTTTTAAGGGAACAGACAGACAGACAGCAAATGCGTCTTATAAGTATAGAGATGTATTGTCATCTACCGAATGACGAAGGCAAATGTAATTTTTAAAGAAAATACAATTATTTATTATCTTTTCATAAATTACTTTTTGTTTATTGAGTTTCCCGTTTCCGGTTTCAGTTTCATGTTCAACATCATTCATGATAATTATCAGTAATTTTCTGATCTAATTTCAGTATTAAATTTGTAAACAAACTGACATTACGAATCAGTTGACGACAGAAGTGCTCAATGTTCATTTTTATTTTTTTTTAATATATTATTTTTTTAATAATATCGATTAAATACTTGCTACATAATTACTATATTCTATTATTGAAATAAGGGGGTGAAGTTTGTCTTTCGGTCATATTTTGTCTTGCCCCCCTTAAATTTTGACTTGCCCCACCTTAATATATTTCCTGGGATTATCAAAGGCGTCACCACAATGAATAACTAAGGGGTAAAATCATTTCTGGGGGTCATCACCGGCGTCACCATGATGCAAGGTAAAAGGGAAGCAGTTGTATTGAGGACAGCCACGTAGGGTCAGGGGTTCAAATCAGTCATAGAGTATCTAGTGAAACATACAAATTAGACCACTGGTCCTCAATGAGTGTATGCTGGCTGTAGGCTTTTTATTTTGTAAATGAAATAAACATGTTTTGATTGTGCTCTGATAAAGTATATAGTCCTTAAGGACTTTTAGTAAAATCCGATTCATAGTCTTTTTTTAGTAAGTTAATACATAGTTCTGCAATAAAAGTGTTGCGATACTTAAATCAGTAATGGTTGGTGAGTGGTGGGGTGTGGGGGGGCCTAAAGAAGTGTGGAGCTAGATTGGGGAAAAATGAATATGCAGTAGGTTGTACTTTTATATTGCAATATCTTTTTTTTTTGGAGTTCATTTTATATATAACGTTGAGAGTGCGCTGGGTTGGTCCGCTTGTTTATAAGGGTCAGTTATCTTGGGAGAGGTGACCACAGCTAGACAAGTGATTAGTAAATAATAAAATGATTACAAAAAAAATATTTAATTAGATAGATTTGGGTAAAGAATTTAAGTTTTAATTTTCTCTTTAATGGATTTTTTAAAATTTAATTATTTTAAAATTTCGCGTTTTTTTTAACTTATGGACGGTCCCTAAGCATTTTGACAACCCGACCCTCTCTAAGTCTGGTCGTGACTAATCGGTCAAATCTCAGTGTGTACGAATTGTTAATGTGTGTGTGAGGAAACATTTTGTCTGTATTAACAATGAGTGAGTCAGAGGCGTACCTAGGTTGGGGGGAGGGGGCCCAAAATCGAAAGTCCCCTCGGGCCCCAGCATTGGGGGCCCTAAATTGTTTTTTGCATTAAATATTAAGTACATTATCTCATGTCAGGGGATCGAATGTCAAAATGCAAGGGATCCCCAAGAGGGCCAAGTTCCCCCCCCCCCGCCACCAAATTCCTTCGCTCGGCACTGGTGTGAGCGATGGCACATGTTTGTCTGTAATTATAAGTATTCAGTTGAATGGGGGTGTGATATATTATATATGTTTCTGAATATTGATTCCTTAGATTGTAGGGGGGGGATACAAAAACTGTGTTGAATAATTTTCTTGACCGATGGCTCAACAGAAAGTTGGATGGTTTCTTAGTTTGGTAAATAATTGAGTTACAGTGGTCCCCAACCCCCGGGCCGCGGACCGGTATCGGTCCTTGTATCAAATGGTACCGGGCCGCCCATTGTATCTATGTGTGGTGTATATCTCCCGGGATCGTGCGACTATGTAGGAGAGGTTAGCCGTGATCTGAGTGGCTACAAGCAGCAGTGAAGAATCGATCTCGTCCTCCGCTGAAGACATTTGCGGTGACCAACTAGGAGAGGTTAACCGTGAGCTGAGTGGCTGCAAGCAGCAGTGAAGGATCGATCTTGTCCTCCACTGAAGACATTTGCGGTGACCAACTAGGAGAGGTTAACCGTGAGCTGAGTGGCTACAAGCAGAAGTGAAGAATCGATCTTGTCCTCCGCTGAAGACATTTGCGGTGACCAACTAGGAGAGGCTGCTGTCAAGACGACAGTACATGTGGCTTTGTCGGCTAGCACTGTGATATCAGGCGCATTTAGGAAAAAAGCTGAAGACGTTGAGACACAATAGCAGGCACTGCAGATATCGACAGCGTTGACGGATGGTCGTGTGGTAAAGTGCCCGACTGTCGACCTGAGGGTCCCTGGTTCGATCTCCGGTGATGACCAATGGATATTTCAGGTCATGGTTTAGGTCCCCATTATGTCTCCCGTGGTGCCTCCATGGCCATTACACTATCGTCTATGGTAGGAATGAAAGAAAGGGGACAATAAAAACTGTCCCATTGCATCCTTACAGGGATATCGACAACAAGGCAATACTTGTCTGTGTGCGATATCTTTGCCAACTACCACCACTGGATCAGAACAGTTCAAGTCACTGGATATCAGGACAGCTAAAACGGTCTTTTGTGTCAGAATATGTACAGACGGAGCACTTTAATCCCCAATGCCATTTCCAACATCCTATCCGTGTGAAGCTGTGTTTTCTGCAATTACAGCAACCAAAACAAAACAACGAAATGAACTAATATTAATATTACCTCCAGATGGAACCGTCTCATTGCAGAGAAACAAGTTCAGAGTTCTCATTGATGTAGAGTTCTAGTGATTTAAATTTAAACAACATTATATTGATTTTTTGTTGAAACTATATTTGATTTTGAATGCGCTAAATACAATTAAATTAAAAAAAAAACAATCTAAAATATGTACACTGAACTTTCCCTCCCCTTAATAGTGGGCCGCTGTAAAATTATCAAACATTGACCGGTCGGCGGCGAGAGAAAGGTTGGGGACCACTGATTTAGTAGATAATTGTTTACCAGTGAGTGATTTATTTGACAAAATTATTGAGTAAATGTGAGAACGATATATTATCTTTGGTAAATGGTAAATGATTGAATAATTCTGTTGACTTTGAATGATTTCTTTATTTAACTAATGAACTGTGAATTCCACTTCAATCAGTACTTTGTTGACATTCATTAACAGCAATTTTACTTTGATCTAATCTTCCACCGACTTTTGACACAAGCTAGAATGTTTGCAACCACATTTCATACCTTCCATCTCCACTGCCTTGTCTGTTTAAAAAAAAAATCCTGCTGCCTTCTTTGTGAAATACTAAATCTCGCCCACCACTTCAAAACCATTGACCTCTGGTGTGGACAGCTGTTGTGTCCAAGTCGTGGCGCGTGCACCCACTCCACCAACCCATCCACCCCCCACTCAGTTTCATACCCGCATCACTCAGGATCACAATAACTCCCCTAACTGGTGCTGAAGTGGTGGAGTTGATTTTAAAGTTGAGGGGTGACAGTTCGTAAGTAAGGCATAGTATGAGCTACTTTTCGCAAATGCACTACAAAAAAAAAGAAAGTTCCAAAGTAGCGCAAAATTTTATTATGCAAAGTTAAAAAGATCTAAACATGTGTGCACAATGTTGTGCTACTTCTATTTAGATATTGTTATTATATGGTCCAAAAGTTTCTAGCAGCACTGGTAAGGTACTCTCATGTTAGACACAGAAGGGACTTTGATGAGTTTTAAGTGGAAAAAAAAATAATCATTATAGAACTATATCAATATTTTTAAACGAAATCTACGTTCATTATAATTTCGTTGGGGGGGGGGGGGTAAAAATATTTAAAAGATAAAAAAAACAGTTGTCAAAGTGATTCGCGAAAACCAAACAGTTGTTTTAGTTGGTCACCAGCCCCGTTGCGTGAAAATTCTACAGCACGGGCCAGGCCAATAGCAAAAAAAAGGGGGGGGCAGGAAATAAATGTTACTAAGTAAAGCAAACAAGCAGAGGGGATCAGGCAAAACGCAGGGGGGGCGCCCTCCTGGCCCCCTGCACCCCCCGCACGCTACGGGCCTGCTGGTCACTAAGTGCAAACGTTTAACTTTTCTAGATTAAATGAAATGTACGCGGCACCTAGTATGTATAAATTATTAAATTACATTTGTTTCCTTAAATCTTGATAAGTTGACAATTTAGTGGATCTTAAATGTAATTTTAACAAAAATTTAAAAAGTGTGATTTTGTTTTCAAAAGTTATTTTAATTATATAAAACGTGAGGGCTCTCTTGGATATGATGATCATGGCTCTCATGGATACGATGGCTCTCATGGATATGATGGCTCTCTTGGATAACATGGCTCTCTTGGATATGATGGCTCTCTTGGATATGATGGCTCTCATGGATATGATGGCTCTCTTGGATATGATGGCTCTCATGGATACGATGGCTCTCTTGGATTGATGGCTCTCTTGGATATGATGGCTCTCTTGGATATGATGGCTCTCTTGGATTGATGGCTCTCTTGGATATGATGGCTCTTATAGATATGATGGCTCTCTTGTATTCAGACAAAGCTCATTAAAGAGGCGCATGTGGCTCTCAGGTCACCATAGATCTATTTTGCCACACGTACTCTGACTAACTCTTAAGATATCAATGGGTGGTTGCGGTAGTGAACTAGACAGATGTCACGCAGGTCAAATGTTCGCATTCGGCAACGCCAGTTATCTATTATCTACGTTGTGCATTATTGGATATGACAGTATTGTATAGGGCAGTATTGCATACTACTAGCTAGGGCTGTATTGGATAGGGCAGTATTGTACACTATTGGCTAAGGCAGTATTGGATAGGGCAGTATTGTACACTATTGGCTGGGGCAGTATTGTACACTATTGGCTAGGGCAGTATTCGATAGGGCAGTATTGTACACTATTGGATAGGGCAGTATTGGACAGGGCAGTATTGTACACTTTTGGCTGGGGCAGTATTGTACATTATTGGATAAGGCAGTATTGGACAGGGCAGTATTGGATAGAGCGAGGGCTCTAATGTGGTTGGTGTGTGGAACCAATAATACCAGAACCGTTTTAATTGTCGTTATTTCCTCAGGCTACTAACTTCAAACATTGTTTACTTATAATAATATATGTAGGATGAGGCCCCGGGTGTGGAGATTTTCGGTCTCTAAAAAAGATGTGGAGGGGGGGCACTCGTATTATTACATTAACGTTGTAAAGTTAACTTATAATTATTTTAGCCCTTTAAAAAGTCAGGGTGTAGTGTGCCCACCAAACAATCCACCGCTGGTTACATGTACTACCAATCTTTTATAGGAAATTAAAATCGCTAAACGAAATTCTACAATATACCCTTCAATTATTTATTTTTTCTTTTGTAAATAAGTCGATATTGGACAGTCACTTCACATGAACCTAAAAGTGTTCACCCTCAAGACTTCTAGAGCAGCCACATACAAAACCACATCACGCTGGCCGAATTCGCACCGTTTAATCCAGCCCGCAACGTGTTTAAATGTACTAGCCATTTACGCGGGCCGAACTCGCACCGTTTAATCCAGCCCGCAACTAGTTTAAATGTACTAGCCATTTACGCGGGCCAAATTCGCACCGTTTAATCCAGCCCGCCACTAGTTTAAGTGTACCGTACTAGCCATTTACGTCATGCCGTTTAGACCTGATTAATACAGTATTAATACTAGTCCATATCAACACTGTATCCATCTGCTTTTGGTCAGGTCCCTCGAGTTTTATTTTCCAGCCAAATATTAGCCCGCGTCCCGCGACTCCTAAAAAAAAATGTTTTACCCACCTCCCCAGAGTTTCACGCCCGTCTGCCATGTATCGCTCCCTTTTACTCGTGTTACAACAGGAAGACAAATCAGGGGAGAGCAATCACTTTACAAGTTGCCAACCACTGTTCAACCCAGGGTGAAGCTTAGGGACTTTTATAACATTTCAGCATCGCATTCCTTGCATAGCTTAAACAACAGACGAAAAAAATTCTTTTTTCAGAATGACCCCCCCCCCCTCCGTTTCGTTTTATTTCCTTTCACAATACCTAATAACAATCCCCCCTCTTCCCCACACCAGATTACCCCCACTCCCATTCGACACCACTCCACCCCCCCCCACTGTTCCTCTCCTGTTCTCTTTTCAAAAAGAACGTCCTGTGAAACATACTTATGTAATGCTCTGGACACTAACTAAGTGACTGACCATGACCTTCGCATTCAGAGAAGTCGTAGATCACGCCCATCTTGTCAGTGCTTGCACATTAACACCTATCTCACCCCTCTCCACCCCCTCCCACACACACACACCCTTCGGTTTACGTGTGTCTCACCTGGGAAGGTGTTTCCTCCTCGGAGATATCCCTGCCCGGCTCAGGTATGAACATGGTCACACCCCACCACCTCCTCCACCACCCCCCACACACACACACATACACACGAATGGACTGAGTCTGAATAGACAACAGTATTTGATATGAATCTAAAAATACATCGCCTAGGGTATCTCTTTCTTCCTTCTCCCCCTCCCCCCCCGCCCCTCTCCACCATCCCTTAACTCGACCAATGTCCCCAACCCCCCCCACCCCCCAATCAAACTCCCCGCTTGCTGATTCTGCTCTCTACTTGGGTGTCTTCCTTGGGCGGTTTATGACCATCCTCTACAAATTTTGTTTGCCCTGCCTCCATTGACTCAATAGTTCACATCAAACTCCTGGTTTCCTTCTTCTTCTCTTCGGATCTTCTTTTTATTGCATCTTCCCCTCTTTTCCTTTGTACGTGAACTTTAACCCAATTGTTACTCTGTGTGTGTGTGTTTTCCTACGGTCTTTTAAAAAAAAGCGAGGTGTGAACGAGGGTTGAAATGGACGTAAAATTTGTGTTGTGTGTGTGTGTGGTTTTTTTTTTTTCAAAGTTTCCAGAAGATGCACCACTGCAGCCCGATTGTCAAGTTCACTTTAAACGTCTGTCGCTCATCACCTTCCCGTCCACATTTCATCCCGGCCGGTGTTGACTTTTGTTGCCTGGTAATGGATTCCAGAGCCGCGTATGTGGCGGTGGCGAAGTGGAGGGGGTGGGCGAAGAAACCAACAATTGTAAGGTTTGAAGGCCTGCTGAGAACAACAAGAGGATCACTCGGGACAAGAGACAATGCCACACTGTGCCTGTTAATACCCCATTAGTTGAGGCACCCCCCAACGCCATAACCTCTAGGACATCCCATCCCCTCCCCGCCACAGGCACACACACACACACACACACAAATTTCTCTTCTTCATTTTCACAACGACACGACAGTGGGGCAATAGTGTACTGTTAAGGTGATGTCAATGCAACCGAGTGGAGGGTGACAGTATCGGGAAAGGAAGGCAGGGGATTGAGCCCCAGGGGTGGGGAGGGGGGGAGTCTGCAGAGGCAAGCGGGTTTGAAAATAGATGAGAGCGGAACATCTTAAACGGCTTAATTTCTTGAACTCAGCGAGGAAATGTCATGATGGAAGATGGGAGAAATACCGTATTTTTCGAACCATAAGACGCATCTGACCATAAGGTGCACCAGAATTTAGAGAAGAGAAATGCAGAAAAAAATATTTTGAAAGATTTTTATTTAAGATTTTGAAACAAATAGTGTCCTAAAATATTTTATGTGCATTAAAAACCGTAATTTATTTCTGTGATTTACCGTAGCAATAACATTTACAGTACTGTCCAACAGTGTAGAACACTTCCCAGCCTCTCACAAGGCTAAAAGCTGTCAGGAAAGTTCAGTGTTACCACTACAATGTTTACAGTAAATACGGTACCCATAAATCATGTAGAGATTTTCTATGCTTTCGTTGCATGGTTTATGGGTATCTATGGTACGCATTGTAGTGAGAGAAGAGGCTGGAGAGTGTTTTACACTTTGACCTTTGACACATTATGGTTATCAGCCTAACCCTAACCCTAACCTTTTTTTTTCTACATCGTCCGAAAAATACGGTAGCTATAAGATGGGAGAAATAGCTACATGTTACAGCAATGTCCTGATGGATGATGGAAGAAATAGCACAAGTTACAGCAATGTCCTGATGGAAGATGGGAGAAATAGCTACAAGTTACAGCAATGTCCTGATGGCAGATGGGAGAAATAGATACAAGTTACTGCAATGTCTAGATGGGAACCCACGCTTATGATATTTTACGTCATATTATGCATTTTATTCAAAAAGCTTTTTTTTTTTAGTTTTCTTTTAATTTAATACAAAATATAATACATTATTTTTTTTAATGGAAGTAAATTTTTACATTTACTATCAATGTTAATTATCCTGCTGGATTTTTAAATTTTCTTTTTACTCCTCCATTGCCATCATGATAGGGTGTAGTGTGCCAACCACACCAGCATTTTTGGCGGCGCTGATACATGTCTGCCATGCCTACAGAGCGGTGAGGTCAGTGTGTCCGCTAATATCTGCCGGGATGGCTGAAAAAAGGGTTTTAAGACCTGCCCAGACTGACCAGACCAGACTAGCGGGGGGTGGATGGGGGGATGTACTGCTGATCGGCCAGAATGGCATGGCAAGGGTTTGTTTTTTTTCTTTTAACTTGCTGGTTGTTAACGGATTTCTTATGTAGTTTTTACTGTTTTTGTCCAAAAACATCTAGCAGCACTGGCAGATTGTGACAAGGGCGGCCACTGAGAATTCGAATATTGTTACCACAGATTTAAGAGGGGCCGCATGGTTGTGTGGTAAAGCGCTCGACTGTCGACCTGAAGGTACCTGGTTCGATCACAGGTCTTGGCTCAAGTTCCCGATATATCTCACGTGGTGTCTCCATGAACATTGCACTGTCAGCTATGGTGGGGAAGAAAGAAGAGCACCATAAAAACCATCCCATTAGTGGTCTATAAGATCTAAGAGATTTCATCTCATCCTTACGGGGACTTCACACACCACTGATTTAAAGTATTTGATTCTAGTTTCTCTTATTTAATCCTAAAACGGAATTATCTTCACTGCAAGCTATTTCGAACATTTTAAAATTGGGCTTAATGGTATTGTACCTTATTTTATCGGCAGAAGTGACTAAAGACCAAACTTGAATTAAAACTATGTTAAAAAGAAATTTAAGTATTTTTTTTGGTTTTAATGTTTATATTACCTTTTTAGGTTCTGGATGTAGAAATGAAAGTCTCATGTAAAAACCTAGTTTAAATTAAAATGTTTGAAAAAGATCAATTTACTTTATTTTATTTATTTATATTTTTGCCATAGTTACTCTTTACGACAGCAAAATTATACATATGATAGAGATATTGATTTGTTTGTTCCATCGGCCATGACAGCTGCATCACGGCAGCGTCCTACTATAGCGAACGTCACTTCCTCTTTTAACGAAAAAAAAAACCCACCATTTGGATGCTTGTAATCGATCTAGTACTTTATATCTATGATTATTCCCCTTTATTTAAAATATTTAATTTAATTGCTTAAAGTTCGAATGTACAAAAATGTATTTTTCGATGATAGTGTATTTTAATCATCCGCTTAAAAAATGGGCTCTATTTTGAACAAACTGATAGATTTTAGACTACTTGAAGCAAAATAAACTAAAAGTTATGTTTAACTTCTTAATTGGTTGTATATCTACATCTGATATCTCAACGTATGTAAGTGTATTACTGTAAACTTTGTCATGTTTAATAAGTAGCTGAGGTGACGGGCACATTGACCGGCTACACAGTTCACAATAACAGTTGCACTCTCCCGGGATACAGCCATGATACATGTGTAATAAAAAAAAGTGGATTTCAGTTGTCAACTCATGAATATACTCTGTCTATGTATGTATGTATGTATGTATGTATGTATGTATGTATGTATGTATGTATGTATGTATGTGTGTGTGTATGTATGTATGTATGTATGTCTATATGTATTTATGTATGTATGTATGTATGTATGTATGTAATGTATATATGTATGTATGTATGTATGTATGTAATGTATGTATGTATGTATGTATGTAATATATGTATGTAATGTATGTATGTATGTATGTATGTAATATATGTATGTAATGTATGTATGTATGTATGTAATGTATGTATGTATGTATGTATTTGCGTTGGAGGTCAAGGCATGTCAATAGAGGTCGCGTGATTAACGAGACCACAATAAATTCATCCGGCGATAATTTTTTTTTATGTTAACAAAAAAAAAAAGAGGATAGGGTGGGGGTTAGGGGGTAGGTGTCAACATTTCCCTCCAACCCCCCCCCCCAACCCTCCTGACGAACCAGTGGTGGCACCGCGATCGCCTAAATAGAGGCAATTATCACCTCATTGTTCTGACCGCTGGGGTACATCGTACAAACGTCTGTCATTAGACACGTAGTACGATAGTACAATTCTGTGTGTGTGTGTGTGTGTGTGTGTGTTGGGGGGAGGGGAGAGAGAATGCATATAAATGTATGAGTGTTTGCGTGTGTGTGTGTGTGTTTGTGGTTTTTAGGTATAAGGATTTTACCAACAACGGAATCGTTTACCAAAATTTTGGAGGGGAAGGGGGTAACAGGGATAGGTGGGTGTGGGGGGGGGGAAGCGACAGCTACAGATATCACTTTACAAGAAGTATTTTTTTTTTAATAATATAACAGTACAATTTTGGAGTGTCTAGCGATACGCGGCAATTTATTTTGGTTGGTAATAGAAAGGTACCGAAGGTTGGGGTGAGGGGTAGGGGGAAGGGCACAATAAATGCAGGGGCGTCTTATAGTATGGGATCTCCCTGAGGCCCCCACAAGTACAACGAGCTAATCAATCAGTTGTATTTCTGATACAGGTGTATTGTTACGCCTCTGATACAGGTGTATTGTTATGCCTCTGATACAGGTACATTGTTACGCCTCTGATACAGATGTATTATTACGCCTCTGATACAGGTACATTGTTACGCCTCTGATACAGATGTATTATTACGCCTCTGATACAGATGTATTATTACGCCTCTGATACAGGTACATTTTTATGCCTCTGATACAGGTATATTGTTACGCCTCTGATACAGGTACATTGTTACGCCTCTGATACAGGTACATTGTTACGCCTCTGATACAGGTACATTGTTACGCCTTTGATACAGTATATTGTTACGCCTCTGATACAGGTACATTGTTACGCCTCTGATACAAGTACATTGTTACGCCTCTGATACAGGTACATTGTTACGCCTCTGATACAGGTATATTGTTACACCTCTGATACAGGTGTATTGTTACACCTCTGATACAGGTGTATTGTTACACCTCTGATACATGTGTATTGTTACGCCGTTCAGCTCCCTGTTAAACTCTCGTCCATGGAGACTTTCACGATCCCGAGATAGATATACTACAAATAATAATACAAAAAAAAAAGGAAACAATTTAATGTCTCTTAGGCGGCCCGGTACCCTTTGAACCACGGACCAGTACCGGTCCACGATCCCAGGGCTGGGGACCACTGGTCTATATGAATCCATGCTAGAATAAACTGTAACTGACGGTCCCTGAAACAGATTTCAACAGCATGATTTGACGGGAGACACATGGGGCATACCCTGGGTCAGTGCTTCTCAAACTTTTTGAAGTCACGGCCCCCCTTGGAACGTCAATCAATATGTCGCGGCCCCCTGCCCTATTTTTTTTTTGGTTTAAGATTGCCTAAATTTATAATTTTAAACTTCTATATGCAAACTTTTGCTAGTCAATACATGCTTTTTCTAATGTTAACAATGAAAGAGTGAAATGATACAACATATATTAATACTATTTACATACAATACATTAGTTTAATTATATTTTATGTGTCACATTTACCGAAAATCCACGCCCCCCCCGGACAGTCCACGGCCCCCTAGGGGGCCGCGGCCCACCACTTTGAGAAGCACTGCCCTGGGTCACTGACTCTGGTAAGTACAGTAAAACACCTACTTAACACCTTTATAGTTATTCCCCCCCCCCCCTATCAATGCCGCTATGGGTTTTGTACGTGGGGGCGGGGGGAGTAGGTTGACTGCTGGGTTTTGTCCGCTGATGAATTTGTCCGCTGATGAATTTGTCCGCTGATGAATTTGTCCGCTGATGAATTTGTCCGCTGATGAATTTGTCCGCTGATGAATTTGTCCGCTGATGAATTTGTCCGCTGATGAATTTGTCCGCTGATGAATTTGTCCGCTGATGAATTTGTCCGCTGATGAATTTGAGTGGCAGGCCACATCCGGTTTATAAATTTGACCGGTGGGCCAAACCAAGAACAGATGGATGGCGCGCTAAAAAGAAATAATTCAATAAAAAGTAACCGTCATACAATACAAGGTTAGTGCTGTGCTTCACTCTGAAACGGGTGTTGGGATTAAACAGTCCGACGGACCGGAGGCGTTCCGCGGGCCAAAGTTTTCCCCGTGCCTGGTCTAGATACATGTAGTAGGAATAAAATTTAAAATGCAAAAATCAATGTAGAAAGTAACATATGTGGATGCTCCTTGTCCTAATCTAATTAACGATTTAAATAGAACAATTAAAGTACGGTAATTCATAAGTTTTGCATTTGGGTTTTTTTTTTATTGTACTAATGCAATTTCTAATGGTAGCATTAAAGTTATTCGATACATATGTCAAATATGTTGTCGAGTGGTCTCAAACTTTTGGAAACCCCCCCAGGTGACTTACTGACTGTGAATTTGTGAGGTCAAGCCACCCATCCACCTTCCTCCCCTCCTATCCAGGCACGCCGAGAGGGGGGGGCAGGGGGGCATAGCCAGGGGGCCCGCATCTGTAAAGGGGCCCGGCCGCCCTGACCATGTCAATTTTTCACGACTTATTGTTTATTAAGGGGCCCGCAATGATGTCCTGCCCTGGGGCCCGTGTTGGCTCTCGGCGCCAATGCTCCTATCACCACCACCACATTACACCTCCACTACATATACCCCACAGAAGTGCACTCTTATTTTATACTCTCTCGATGTTTCTAAATATAGTTTGTAAAGTCATTGAAGCGACCTCGTGGGAAAGTCTATCGGTATTTCCACGATTATTAATTAGCTGGCCAGATTTTTTTTTCGACTTTTTTTTTAATTTGGTTACTTACTGGCAACTTACTGGCTCGATTGTTTACTTAATTTATCACGGCTCTCAGGGGCGGCAATTTAGTGCACTTTAAAAAAATATATAGAAGAATAGTTGAGAGATATATCATTATAAAGTGTTATAGTTAGACAGGGAGCACAAACATATATCATAAACTGATAAATTAATACGGTATTTCTTCATAAGTAAATCACATGAGTAACTCGGTGGGGGGTTGGGTTTGTGCGTTTGGCAAGCTCTAAGTCCTAGCTCATTTATTTATTTTTATTTTGGTATTTTTTCATCGGAAGAACCCATGATACATATGAATAGAATAATCCTTGTCAAGACGTGCAGTGTTCTGATTGGTCTTCCAATGAGTTGTAAGAATGAGTCATCAGTATTAGTGTATCGTCATCAGTATTACTGTAGAGATCAGTTGAAGTTAGATTTGGAATTTATTAGAATGGTGATGTAAGTTTTGCAGAAATATTAGTTAGAGAAGAACTAGAACTTCTAGTTTAGAAGTTTAGATTTAATATTCAATTATTTAACACCATCAGGTCTAAAAATAAACATCTTTTTGAACTTTGTTTTGTTTTGGATTATAATTCATGTATTGTACAGACGATACCATTGAAAGTGTCCACCCACACCCCACATTAATATAATCGTTACATAACGCTAGTCTCATGTATCTCAGTTCATGTAAGTCTAGTCTCTCATGTCTCTGCCTAACTCAGACAGACAGGAAGGCAGGCAGGCTGGCTGGCTGATAGACAAATAGACAGGAAGGAAATCAGGCTGACAGACAGACAGGCGTACAGACTGAAAGACAGATGGGGATACAGGCCGAAAGACAGACATATAGTTTAGGCTGACAGACAGAGCCAGACAGACAGAGACATGCATACAGGCTGACAGATAGGCAAACAGGCAGGCAGGTATATAGGCTGATAGACAGACAGGCATACAGGCTGACAGACAGGCAGGCAGGCTTCCTGGCTGTCAGATAGACAAACAGGCAGGCATACACGCTGACAGACAGAGACAGATGATAGATAGATAGAAACAGATAGATACTGATAGATAGATAGATAGATAGAATTCATTTTAAAATTTTACCTTACAAAGACTATTAAAGGTTAAATAATAATAATAATATATATATATATATATATATATATATATATATATATATAGGCCGAGTCAATTTTAAACTCCGCAATAAGAAAAAAAACTTGGATCACCTTTGGCAGCAGATATTCACCTTGCCCCCCCCCCCCCCACACAACAAACTCTCCCATCCCCACCCCCGCGAACGAAGGAAATCGAAACTCAGTTCCGCCGATGACAGTGCTGATCTGCAGGCAACACTTACATAGATACACAAGTGTGAAGTGACGTACGAAACAAAAGATTGTAAATATTTCTCTCTACGGAGCGTCTTGTAGAATAAACCAATGGGATCACCCATGTCCCACTTTAGATGCATCAGCACAGTGCATTCTCTTCGTTGTTTAGTCTAACCTCCAGCAGACACTTAGCAGGGAGTTTATTTGGCATTCCTGAAGTTTGTCTCCACAATGGCTGCATCCTCTAGAGAAATCTGGTTACTTTAAAAAACAAAATGGTGGCAGACAAGAAAATCGATTACGTGATTGGTGGCAGGTAGAGACGACGTGCTGGGTTTGAGATTTGGTTACAAAAGAAATAGAATCTGGTCACATGTCACACAGAGAATCCTTATTCATGTAATACTTATTTAAGTGAAGGATACTAAAAAGTATAGTGGACTGATGGTCGTGCGTGAAAACGCCCGACTGTCGACCTGAAGTTCCCTGATTTATTTTTTTAGAAATAGCAATTTTTCACCTGTAATGTTATTTTTTTCTGTGATGCTTTTTTTTTTTGTTCAGCAAAATCATTCTCAAATCACAGTGTTTTATAAGGGGTTGTGTATATATACTTTAAATATGTTTTCAGATGATTTATAATTTCAACAGTTTTTAGTATTTTCAGGCAAGGAAATAAAACGAACCAAGGTCATGCCGTGTACTGAGGGCCGGCCGCATCGGGCGGTACCTTGAGGTGCGAAAAGGGGTAAGGTGGGGCGTCTAAGTCTTGCATCATTCTGAGAAAATCTACCGCACGCCACTTGGACATAGTTCACTAAAATTATGGAATATTTGAACTTTTATATTCTGCGCGTGTGTGTGTGTGTGTCTTTTGTTTAAATAAAGTTTGGAGACAACAATGGCAGCACTAGCATGACTATATGGGAGGGGGGGAGGTAGTAATGTATACCACATATTGGTGGCACCGACCAGTTGTTGGCATAATTGTTTTTAAAACAATGGAATATTCGGCGGGAGTTTTCTCTGTGGTTGGCCAATTTGTGTGTGGAAGGGACGCTTTAACCATTGCATAGGTGAACACGACGGCCCTGATGAAAGTATTGATACAATTACACTCTGAACAGGACTGCACATTACTGGCCAGTCATTATATCTACACGTACAGGTCTACATGCTATAGAATAAAATAATGTAATCAAATGATCAAACCAAAAAAAAAAAAAATTACTCACCACAGCCTTCTTGAAATCTTGTGACGTAGTAGGCAGACCTGTTACCTCCGTGTTTGTTCTTACGCGTACAACAAATAATCCAGACATTCTAGTCTATGATAACATAGTAACTTTCACCGTATGAAGTCAATTTAGTGCACCAAAAGGAAGGGTGAAAATCCAGCCCACGCTGTTTACGTAAACATGAATGTAATATGAAGCATATCAATAGCAACTTTGGCTTTTTACTTCAAAAAAAAAAGAAATATTTGAGGTTACTGGCAGTATAGCTCCACTGCTACTTAAATCTGGGGGATCTAATATCCCGAATCCCGACTGTGTCTACCTTTTAGTCCGTACCCCTACAAACATCTGCTCAATGAATAATAGTTATAGTTTAATATGGGGCAGCAAAAAAAAAGTTATTTCTCACAGTTAGTGGCCGCTGTTTGTGGGGGGGGGGGGTGGAAGGGGTAGCGGCAGGCTAGTGGAGCTGATGGGAAAGGAAAGGGTGGGGCTAGGGGGAGGGGGGTAGGGGAGGTGATGAATGAATGTTAATCTAAACAAACACAAGCATTGTCCGAATCAATTATCTGCCCCTGTCCTGCCTTTTCTTTTTTTTTTTCACTTTTTATTTTGGACAGTCATCACCTGACTCGATACCTGACATTAAATTGAAAGGGGGGGGGAGTTAGTGGGGAGACGAAACTTGGAATAAGGTGGGGGGGCGGTGGGGGAGGGGCGGTGGGGGAGGGGCGGCGGGCGGGCTCGGGAGGGGTGCGAGGGGGTGAAATGATGACGTGTTAGCGTCGCGCATGGACAGTTTAAAGAAAATCTGAAATGGACATTTTTTTTTTTCCTTTTTTATAATTCTAAAAACTGACCAGATCAGGTAATTGAGTTAGATTTTGTGGAACAATAGAAGAAAATCTACCTGTCAATCAAAAGGCACAGTGAGCCGGCCTTAACATGTGATACCCGGATGTAGGGGCGTATCGAGTGGGGGGATGCTCCATGGAGCACACAACCAAAGTAGAGAAAAAAAAATTGGGTGGTTGGCGTAAGGTATATATTTATTTAATTTACATCAGTGAGCAGTAGATGAATTGGGGGAGGAGGGTGGAACACAGTGGTATGGGGGGTTTGTGGGGGGCGACAAATGAACATTGAATACATGTGTCAATCAGAGGGACATTGTCTTTATTGATTGGACGGTTAGGTTCATATGGACTCGGCCTTAGTAGCACCAGATTTCGTTGGTGTGGGCAGAGAGAGGGGGGGGGTGGGTTGGGGGGTGGATGGAGATGGAAGTCGTCGTCTAGGTTTAATTCAAAGTTGATGCTCGGGGTAATTGAAGGATTTATTTTGTTGTCAAATCTGAAACTTAATACTGTATTTGGTCTGATTCGCTAGTTGTTTATATTCGTTTAGGTCTGTCTGTTTTCTGTCCATTGTCTGTCAGTTTGTCTGTCTGATGTGTCTTTCGTCTGTCTATTGTCTCGTATGTACCCCCCCCACACACGCACGTTTTTATTTCTTTACTACCTATAAAACTGTCAGAGGCGGATCTAGGTCTGTTATCAATCGTTTGGCCATGAGTAAAGGTTCCAAGTAGGGTATGATTGCATCCCCATCCTCTCAATGTGGAATATCGTCACATTCTTGAGGGGGTGGGGGTCTGATGGGGCCCTGCTATTTCCCTGATCTTAAATATATAATGCTCATCCAAATATGCGATCAGTAATTATAGAAAGCAGGTGCACACAACTTGAGGTCCGCGAACGATTCAGATTTCGCGAGAAAATTTTAGACGTCAGTAGAAATATTTGGATTCTTTAAAATATTTTGCTAAAAAATAAAACAAACTAAAAAATGTTATTATAAAGTTTTTTTATTCATTACAGAGGCCAGTTGTGTGGCCAGTTGTTTGACCAGTTGTGTGGCCAGTTGTGTGGCCGGTTGTGTGACCAATTGTGTGGCCAGTTGTGTGACCAGTTGTGTGGCCAATTGTATGACCATTTGTGTGACCAGTTGTGTGGCCAGTTGTGTGGCCAGTTGTGTGACCAATTGTATGACCATTTGTGTGACCAGTTGTGTGACCAGTTGTGTGGCCAATTGTATGACCATTTGTGTGACCAGTTGTGTGACCAGTTGTGTGGCCAGTGGCCAGTTGTGTGGCCAGTTGTGTGACCAGTTGTGTGGCCAGTTGTGTGACCAGTTGTGTGGTCAGTTGTGTGGCCAGTTGTGTGACCAGCTGTGTGATCAGTTGTGTGAACAGTTGTGTGACCTGTTGTGTGACCATTTGTGTTACCAGTTGTGTGACAGTTTGCGCTCTTTAATCACCTGTCAAGCGTGGTGGTAACACAGTTTGTCACTAGACATACTCCTCCAGCAAAGATCTGGAATCTGCCAAGGTCAAGGCATGAAAAATGACGAGTCTCCTAATGCCCTAATAAAGAAAAAGTATTTAGTTTGAACAGTTGCCGCACTTAGCCTATCTCCCGCTTGATTGCAAATATCATTTTGCCCCAACACCAGTGCCGCACTTAGCCTATCTCCGCTTGATTGCAAATATCATTTTGCCCCAACACCAGTGCCGCACATAGCCTATCTCCCGCTTGATTGCAAATATCATTTTGCCCCAACACCAGTGCCGCACTTAGCCTATCTCCGCTTGATTGCAAATATCATTTTGCCCCAACACCAGGGCCGCACTTAGCCTATCTCCCGCTTGATTGCAAATATTATTTTGCCCCAACACCCACCCTTTGGGATCCCCTCTTCCGATTTTTCATCTTTTTTTCTTTAATTCAAAAATCTGTTTTCAAAGGTATTATGTAGCCGCAACTGAAAGGCTTCCTTTGTTTTGCACTCTATACAATCAAAGTACGTTGCGGCTGTGGAACAGTGTTTTCTATGTAAATTAAACAATAACTTTGAAGAAAAACCAACATGTGTGTGTTAAATCTGCTGTGTTCTTGAAGTTGTTTATTTTGTTTGTTTATTAAACCTACATCGTCTAACGTGTTCAAGAATTGTAAAAGCGTGATTGGTGACATTTTTAAACACACGCTTAGGTCCAAATATTTGGGATATTAGCACAATAGCTTCCATAGGGAGACGAAACTTGGAGGCAACTAGGAGGAACACCCCTCCCCCCCCCCCCCAGGAACTTGTTTGTTTTGTAACTTAAGGTGGTCCATGGCCCATTTAAGGTTTCTGCAAGTTTGTTTTTTTTTCTATTTTTTTTTAAGCTACACTAGCCATTTTTGGCACATGCATACAACATACCAATTAATGAACAAAGAAATAAGAAAATATAAAAAAAAATTATTAAAAAATGTATTATGTGACTTTTTTGGGTAAAAAAGTGTAATTTTAAGACATATTTTCAAAGAACCAATGTTTAAAATCTATTGTAGATATCATAAAATAACTTTGCACAAATGTTAATGAATGTGTTTCAAACAAACGTCCAATTTTTTTTGGAAATATTAAATAGAATTTTTTTTATAATTTTTTTATTACCTACCCCCCCCCCACCACCCCTCGAAAAATGTAATTTTTTTGAGTGTACCGCGAGGACCGGTGAGCCGCCAGGACCGGTGATATAATAATTAATAACTAATATGCGGTGATATTAGAGGCCACTACCAAAATGGCGGTCCATAATGTCCAAACCAACTGCGGCCGTACTCTTACGTCAATAAGGAGCTCCGTACTAGGGATTTTCACGGTTAACCGCCATGTTAGAATTTACATATTCCATTCTACTTTCGCTGAGGTTGCTTTGATAGAAATTATTTTTTATTTGTTAGTTAATAATAAGTAGTATTAATTAGATAAAATATTTTACGGTTATGAGTGATATAAATTCAAAACGTAAATCTAAAGGTGGTGCGGAGAAATTAAGAGATAAGAAACTAAAAATTCTTGGTAAAGATGGAGTTAAAAGCCGAAATCTAGTCGATTTATTGAAAGCCACTCCAATTCAAATTAAAGACACCGTCTCTCAACAAACACCTTCTACAAGTACACACCCCGACACAAATCAAAGCGATGACAGCATTCAGTAGTGCCAACAAACTTGATTCACACCTTACATTTAGAAAATGTTACAGAGTTAACTGACAATATTTATGAAAACAACGCTGGCAGATCTAAATCCCGAAAATGATACTTCACTTATCGATGGTAAAAACATCAGTTACTATTTCAAACGTCCTCGACAGAATACTTTCCAATCATTTTTTAAATTTCACCCAATACAACCAAGTGCGAGTGAAACGTATCTACCATTTACAAATGCGCATTGAGTATTTTTCAGAAGCAATGGTATCATTAGGCATTGGGTGTCATACTGTAAAGAATCTAAAGCTTTGTTTTGCATAGTATGCTTAGCATATGGCAAGACTGACGAAATTAACTCATTCACAACGGGAATGAATTCCTGGAAACGTGCGTGCATCAAAGATTAGAGGAACATGAAAACAGCAAATATCACGAGAAGTGTGAGGAAGCTTATATAATGTATGTAAGTGAAAGATACATTGATAGCAATTTATTATCTCAGCAAAATAAAAAAGGTGCCAACAAGTTCAAGAAAATAGACAAGTGCTGGAAAGAGTAATTGAGATTCTGAAAATTATTGGAAAACGTGGTCTTAGTTATCCGCCAAAAAATAATGCTGCCTATACATTAAACGACGATACAATCGATCATGGAACTTTCTTGGAAATATTATTACTCTTGTCAAAATTTGACCCAATAATTAAAAAACATCTTGATATGGTTATTGAGAAAAGTAATGACAGACATGCATCTAATTTGGCGAATAAGGGGAAAATAAATTTGATTACCCTCATATCAATCACGACATTGAATTATATCATTAATGCAATAAGAAAAACAATAAAGAAAACCACTTCGGAGGAAATTAAATCTGCTGGTATTTTTTCAGTTCAATTAGATACAACTCGAGATGTAAGTGTGAAGGACCAAGGTTAAATAATTATAAGATATGTAACAGATAAAGTTCATGAGCGATTGATATGCGTTGCAAACTGTACATCTTCTACTGGAAAAGTATGTTTGAATTATTTCAAGAGAAACTCATAGCATGTAACATAAATATTGAATATTTTGTCGGTAATGCTACAGATGGGGCAGCCGCCAATATGCAAGGACAGTACAATGGGTTTACTAAATGGCTGAGTGACGTTGCAACTCATCAAATTCATATCTGATGCTACGCACATGTATTGAATCTTGTTCTAAGTGATACCACTCAAACCACGACCTCTTCAATTAGCCTATTTCAACTTCTTAACGCATGTGCGGTGTTCTTTAGAGAATCGTATAAAAGAATGGATATTTGGGTCAATCACCAACAGAAATCTAGACACCAAAGATTAAATATTATTGGTGAAACGCGATAGTGGGGCAAAGAATGTGCGTTAAAAATATTTGGAAGTTTTGATGATCCAAACTCATCATTGTTCATTGAATTGATTTATACGTTACAAAAACTAGCACAATCGGACGCATTCAATGCTAAAATCATGGATACAGCTCAAACTTTACTAGATAAGTTTATCAAGTTTGAAACAGTTGTCACTGCAAAACTAAACTTAAAAATATTCCAGCACACAGGATCGCTTTCTAATTATTTACAAACCACCGGAATTGATGCACTGCAAGCATACCGTAATCATGGGCGTCGCTAGGAATTTTTCCAGGGGGAGGGGGCAAAAATTTTCAGGGGGGGGGGGGGCAAATAACAACTTTATGACATTTTTTTGAAATGTAGGGGGGGGGAGCAATTGCCCCTCTCTTATATGACATTTTTTCAAAATGTAGGGGGGCAATTGCCCCCTTGCCCCCCCCCCCATGAATACGCCCATGACCGTAATGTAGATTGTACTGTTAAGTTGTTAGAAAATACTTCAAGAGATTTCGATGTTGTTCTCGACAGTGCCAAACGATTTGTGTCCTGGGCTAATAACAAGTTGGAAGAAGAAAATGTTAAAATTAACATTGAGGAAAATTTTATAGAGAAACGTTTACACAAACCAAAAGCGATGTCTGGTGAGAGAAGAACGCACGAGGTAGTAGGAAATAATGCAGCGGGCAGATATCGCATTGAAGTTCATAACTGCATCATGGACAAAACTGTAAGCGATTTGAAAGTCACGATTCCTTATAGGCAGATATTGCCTGTCTTGATCCACAGAATTTTGAGGATATTGAACAACAAGGTTTGGCTACAACAGCTCGCTATCCATAGACCCGGAGATCGATTGCAGAATCGCTAGGGCAGCCACAGTCATGGCGAGACTAAAGCAACGTGTGTGGGAAAACCCCAGCCTCACCGAAAATACCAGATTGCGCGTCTACCAGGCCTGCATACTTAGTACCCTCTTCTATGGATGCGAGACGTGGACCACTTACGCGAGGCACGAAAGAAAGCTAAACAATTTCCACATGAGGTGCCTGCGACGTATACTGCAGATAAAGTGGCAAGACAAGATCCCCAACACTGGGGTGCTAGAGAGGGCCAACATGAGCAGCTTGTTTGCAGTTCTCAGCGGGAGACGCCTCAGATGGCTCGGTCATGTCAAAAGAATGGTCGCAGGCCGCATCCCGAAAGACCTACTCTATGGCGAGTTAGTTACCGGCCAGAGGAAAACAGGGCGACCTAAAATGCGCTACAAAGACACCTGCAAAAAGGATATGAAAGAGTGCTCCATTAACCCCAACTCCTGGGAGAGCCAAGCAGCCGACCGCCACTCATGGAGGCTCGCTGTCCGGCAGGGTTCATTGCGCGCAGAGGCTGAGCGACAGGATAATGCTGCCCTGAAAAGAACAAGACGGAAGCGGAAAAAAGAACAGCTACAACAACAACTACAACAACCAACTATCTTCAAGTGTGACAAGTGCGGCAGGGATTGCCACTCCCGAGTCGGACTGCACAGCCATTCCCGGCGGTGTTTTGTAGACTCATCTTAGCTACACCATCGTCTCTCGAGACGGACGGATGCCGACGACGACGACAAAGATAAATAATGATTACGCCCCTTTGATTAGCTTTTATTATTTATATTTAAAATTTAAGCAAAAACGGTATATAAGAAACTCTTATATTTTGGCCCTGAGAGGTCAGATCGCGAAATGGACTTTTGATGTACACTTGGCAGGCCAAGACCTACAAAATGATATATACATCATGGGTCTAGGACTTATGGTTGCTGAGATATAGGGCGCTCCTTTGTTAATATAGCTTATATAGTAAAAACGGTACTTTATAAGCCCCCTTTTACGGCCCTCAGAGGTCAGATCGCGAAATGAACTTTTGCTGCACACATGGCAGGCCAAGACCTACTAAATAATATATACATCATGGGTCTAGGACTTATGGTTGTTGCGGTCTAGGGTGATGACGGACAGACAGACAAAACGGGGACAAATGCACAAGGAGAATAATATTCATGAAGATAGGGCGGCTTTTTGGTTTTTTTCCCCGGGCCGCTTGAACTCCCCAGTCCACCCCTGCTGGTAAACATCAGAAAGTAAAACTAATTAAACTATTATTTACACAAAGAAAACTGGCATATTTGGAGCCGACAAAAACCCATCAACGAAGAGCCGTATACTGCTCTAAAACCGACCATTGGCCACCATTGTATTAGAACTTGATTTTAGTTGCTTAACTATTAATAGTACCTCCTAGGCTATTTGATCCATCATAAAAAAAAAACTCACAATAAATGCAAAGATTATCTATTTGAGTAAAAAAAAATTGAAACATAAACATCTTGTTATTCAACGTGCCTCGGATTCAACAAAGCATTTTTGGTTTGAGATGGGTTTTTGAACTGCAGAAACCCGTTAGCTACGCGCACTTCAATTTAAAGTTAAAGGGAATTAATCGTACAAATTAAATTGCTACAGTAAATTTAAGGAGTACTCTACCTTCTTTGTTCAAGTGTTTACAATTGGTGATAAATAAAATAAACACATGACAATAAAGAATCACAAAACTTCTAGATCTTTTGGCTGAAAAAAATGTTATGATAATTAGCAAGAAAGCAAAAAAAAAGTATAATTATTATGAAATACAATGTTAAGATTTATTAATATTGGCAATTAATAAAGTTATTATTTTTAATTCTAGTGATTTAACGCATGACATTGAATGCTGTAATGTGTGTGTGTATGTGTGTGTGCATATATATATATGTGTGTGTGTGTGTGTGTGTGTGTGTGTGTTTGTTAAGTTCCCAAATAATTCACATAATGTTTTTATGCATACTTATTTCATTTGTTCACTTCTAAACTTTTGAAAAAATGCTAGAAAACTAATCAACTGATTGCATTCGTAAATAATGAATTCATAAGATATAAATAAATATAACCATATAAATTATAAAGCAACGTCAGAAAAGTAAAAAGTTCTGAAAAACTAAAAACCAACGGTAGGTTGCTATAAAAATACTCTGCACTATCTTCATTGTTTACTTTTGATGATTATTTTGAAATTTGATGTATTTGAGGTATTCTAGTTCGTTTTAGGTTTATTTAAAGTTGTACTCTATCTTTGTGCTTTAAACACATTAACTGTTTTAGATTTAGATTAATGTTAAGTTCTTGTCGATAGTTAAAAATAGCACCTTATTCTAAAGAATATAACTGGCTGATATTTTTGTATGTGTTTCGTTAATCTATTTTTAGCACAAAAATTTAACCTATATAACAAACGACGCGGGAGTTATAAAGGCCAAAGGAAAAAATAAATAATAGAAGATATCTTCTCTTTTTTTTACGCGAGATTGATAAGGTCCGAAATCTCATATCTAATAATCTAAATTATGCATCATTACTAATGATAAACAAATATTTCAAAACATCGGTATTTAATAAAAAGCTTTTATTTCTTTCTGCGGACGGAAACAAAACTGTTCAAGTTCTTAGTTATCTAGTTGATAAAATTATTATTATTTCATTATTAATTATAAGTGGGCATGCAGTCTGTAAAACTAGTAGTTGTTGGCGATGGAGGTGTCGGGAAAAGCTGCCTGCTAATTGCGTACACCACTAATAGTTTTCCAGGGGAATATGTTCCGACAGTGTTTGATAATTATAGCGCTAATGTTATGATTGATGGCAAACCCATTAACCTTGGATTATGGGATACAGCTGGCCAGGTAATACTTTTGGATTCTGTTTTGCCTATATTATATCAAATTGAAAAAGAAGAAGAAATATTATATGTTTTTTTTTCTATATGCTTAAAGGCCCAGTCATATAATGTATAATTCATTTTGATATTCAGTTGGGCAACTGTGGCTTACAAATAAATTTATTAAATATACCGTATATATATAAATATATATATATAGGCCCTATTTTCATTCTTTTACAGGAAGATTATGACAGACTCCGCCCACTTTCATACCCTCAAACAGATGTATTCTTTGTCTGCTACTCTGTTGAAAGGCGAGCATCCTTTGAAAATATTAGAAGTAAATGGATCCCGGAAATAAGACACTTCTGCCCTAATGTTCCAGTTGTGATCATAGCCTGCAAAACAGGTATCAATAGCAAAATATGCCAAATTGCAACCTTAAAAAATAAATGTCATTTTTTTTTTAACTGTTTATGCTAGTGTAGAACTTTTAATTATAATGTTCTGCCAGAAAATATTGGTTTATAAAAAGAATTTAATTCCTATGACATAAATTTAAATGTAAGATCTCAACTTCACTGAGGCTAAAAAGGTGGGCGCTGTGAAGTCCGAAGAAGGTCGTGCACTTGCCAATGAGCTTAAAGCTTCCTTCGCTGAAACAAGTGCTCTGACTCAACATGGTTTGCGAGAATGTTTTGATGGAGCTGTAAGTTACTAAGTTTGTGTTTTTCATTTTATTAAGATAAAAATTTACCTACAATTGTTTACAGGTCAGGATCATAATGGAGTGGAGGGGGGGTATAAACTAGACGATAATTTACAAATCAAATATTTTGACATGTTTTGAACACGATACATAGAAACCCCAGTCAACAAGGTACCCTCTCCTCTCCCTTGCGAATTCAACAAAATGCTGTGTTACCATTTCCAAATATAGCTATTGTTGACTTCAGTTTATCCTGGTATGATAGTGGTTCATGCTAATTTCATGGAATTTTTATGTAAATGTATGTATTTCAATTGAATTATATAGTGCAGCTATTAAATGTAATTTTTAAAGGACACCATATTCTTTTATATGCATCATTTATTAACACTTGTCATATAGGCAAGCCATCATTTATATAACAATAAATATTTTAAAAAGCCACTTGGTATTAACACTTGTCATATAGGCGAGCCATCATTTGTATTAAAATAAATATTTTAAAAAGCCACTTGGTATTCATTCTGAAAAAATAGATACAGTAAATTGCTTTATTTTAACACTAATGACTAATAATAGTTTATATAACTAATGTATAGATTATCTAATAATATCCTATTTTAATTTTTTATCTAATGACTACACCTAATATCTTTTTTTTTCTTAAGCTTCGACTTGTTCTAGCACACAGCACATCACCAGTAAAACATAAGTCATTATTTTCTTGGGGAATAAGAAAAAAGAATGAGACAACTCTATTTCCTCCTGTTATGCCTCCTGCAGGTTGGTAAATTTTACCTTTGAAAAAGGATTAAATCAAATCAAATTTAGAATAATATTTCATTACATTTTATGAAATAATTTATATCAAAATAAAATTTTGTAAATAGTTTTTTTTTTTTTTTTGGTAAATTGAAATAAATATATTTTTATGTATAGGTAAAGCTCCATGGATGGAGATTGAAAGCTCAACTTTTGCTGAAAACTGGCTGAAGACACTTCAAAATCCCCAGTTTCATGACGTGACATTTTTAGTTGAAACCAGCCGCAGACTTCATGCTCACAGAGTTGTCCTCTGTGCAGCTTCAAAGTTTTTTGGAAAAATTCTTGCTTCTACTCTCCCATGCAATGTAGGTAACAAACTTAACGACAGTATGAATGAAGGTGATTTACATTTGGATGTGGAGGTCAGAGTTTAGTATTTTAGATATACATACAACTTATGAGAGATTTGTCCATACCACTGTGATGCTCCAATAATTATTTTAGATATGTGTTCTACGTACGAGAGATTTGTCCATACCATTGTGATGCTCCAATAATTCTTCCTCAATCACTTCTACTTAATGTGCACAGGTTGGTTTGATCTTCAAATATTTTTTTTTAGGTTGGCCCTTTATTACTATAGTTTACATTAGTCAAACATATTTCAGATTAAAGTGATCAATGCAGCACCGGTTTAGGTGGGAATGTAGAAATTGCATCACAGAGTAGTCCCACTAGTGGTTATTAATTTGAAACAAGATCAGCAGATATCATTGTTTAAGGATTTAAAAAAAGAACATCTCTCTTGACCTTCTTTGTGGGTTTTCCTAAACGCAGTGGCTCCTGCACCAGCCAAAACCATTATATTAGGGTATAAGGAACATGGCATATATTAATTTTTTTTTTTCAGAATTTTTATTTTCAGGATTAGGGTTAGGGATAGGGTTAGGGTGTGGAACAGTATTATCTATGGCTGGTACCCGAAGTAAAAAAAATACGGGTTTAGTCGGACCGAACCGTAGCCACTGCGTTTCCTAAATATTACTCTTATCTTACTATTTTGAATTCTATTTCTGTTTTGTAAATTTATTTTTAGAATTCACAGCTTCAGGAGCTCAATCACATTGATAGTTTCTCTAGAGAAGATTTAAATTTAGGAAAAATACAAGGTACTTTTTTTTTATTTAAATTCAAAATTTCATCTTTTGTTACCATTGTTACATTTTAATCTACAATTTATTACCAAATGATAACAATGTCCCTACTTAATCGTAATTTTGACTTATTAATCTTTATATTACTGATATACTTTTAAAATTGGTATAAAATAGTTAACATGGCTTTGTAGATAAATTATTTTTTAAAAAATTACAACTCATTTAAAATTGTTCAGGTATATGCTCAGTATATGATACTGGCTCTTCCTTTGGTACAGACACAACTATAGAGATCAGTGCAGACATCAGTGCTAAAACCTTTGTCAGGGTTTTAGAGTTTCTGTACACAGGTAGGATGTTGTCTATGAGATAAGAGATAAACACCGATGGTAACATAATTACTGTATGAACTATAAGATCATTTTTTCATCTCTGGTGCCTGAAATTTATTTACGTGAAGCGTTTTAAATCAAACTAGCCTAACCCACATCTGCCCCTGTCGGTCTGTATAGGCATTATAAGGAGAACATTGTTTTTTTTTTAATTTTTAAAGTTTATTTATTATACCATATGGAGCTTCATTTTACTATTTTCTTGGATTAAGTGGGATTTACGAGTATGTAACTATAGACACGACACAGGTATACAGATTTATTTCCCACATGACTAGTTTAAAAGAAATTAATTAGCTTTTATATTTATAAATATTTCTGTAGGTCTGCCAAATATACCAGAAGATACAGAGGAAATGGAAATAAAGGAGCTGAAACGTGTTGCCTACATATTTAAACTTAATTATTTGAGCACTATATGTGATAACATCCTAAATGAAGAGGATTTTCTCAATCCAAGTATTGGCTCATACCTTAATGATGAAACTGGTGCTAAAATGAAAGAACTTTTCTTTAATCAGGACATTTATGCAGATGTTGTATTTGTTGTTGAAGGTGAGGCCAATATTACAGTTATTGTCTAATCTGTTTATGAAGCCTTCTTCTTGTGTATTATAATCATAATGTTATATGCATTCCTTTTCTTCAAGAATGAATAACAGCCATTTAAAGTATTCCTGATTTCTGTAAGATAAATGTATTCTGGATGAGCATTTTTAGCTAAATGACACTTTTTTAAAACTCTCAATAGAAACCAAAATATATGCCCAGAAAGTAATACTTTGCACAAGAAATGAGGTGATGGCAGCCATGTTTTTAGGCAGCTTTCTAGAGTCATCACAAGACAGGCTTACCCAGGTAGGAATGCGAACCATTTTGCAATACTTCAAAATCCCCATTTCCCCAATGCCAAACAACTTGGAATCTGAAAAAAAAGTGCCTCAGAACCCTTATGAGCTTTAGAATTAGAATGAAATTTCTTGCATTATTTTTTTTCCATAATTTATCCATGATGTGTCACTTTTCTAATAGATGCTACAAAATTATTTATAACTTCTACCACATGTATTTATTAATAATATTACTTAAAAATGTTAATTTTTTCATTAATTCGAAGGTTAACATTCCTCACACCAGTAAGGAAAACTTCATGGACCTACTGGAATATATTTACACAGATCATGCACCATTAGAAGAAAGCAGTGACCTGGTTGGAGTGATGAGCCTTGCTGATGAGAATGGCCTGACACGTTTAGTCAACCTGTGTGAGTTGTACATCAGCAAAGAAGTAGATAAAGCTTGTCAGAATCGTATAGAACGGGCAGAAATTGATGTTGTCGGCTTATTAAATACTGCTCATGTAAGAGTCTTAAGTAAATTGTCTTCTAAAATTGAAATGGATAGTTGGACATGTAGCTTTTTTTTTTGTCAAAGATATATGTACCTGACAATTATTTAAAGTCTACATCAGATCTTATAAAATGAGTTGATAGGAATATTTAGTATGCCATTACATTAGGTGTATTTCATTTAGTACAAATAAAAAAAATATTGAACATCTAAATTTTTAAATACTTTCAGTGCTGGCTGATGTCTAATATTACTTAACCATTTAGGATTTGTGTATTACTGATTAAAATATTTTCTTGCAATCTGTAATCATCTATTATGTGAATAAAAATATTAAAAATTTAAACTCTTACACTACTAGTACAGAATATGTTAAAAGTTATAATTAGCACATAATCTACTCTAGATAGTTGATATTTTGATTCAGATTTTTAAAGTATATTTTCCTTGTATGTTCTTTCTTTGTACTTAAATTCATTGAAAAAAGAATTTAATTTATACATACATTATCCAATTACATCTTTTCTTAAAATGAAACTCCCTTTAGTTTCAGTAATTGATTTCTGGGTTGATTAGTGCTTGTACATTTTACTACTCCTATTTTTTAAAATATTATTTACAGATGCTTAATGCTCGGCAGCTGGTTACATTTTGTCTCCATTTTATCTCTACAAACTACAATGCATTCTCCAAGAGAAAAGAATTTCCTGATCTTACAACAGAGGACAGAAAACAAGTGGAAGAACAAAGGTGGCCTCCCCTTGACTATTTGAAACAAATTGAAGAATATGAAAAAGAAATGTCTAAAAAGGGAGAGAAGTGTGTTTTGATGTGATGCTATAAAAGCATCATAACCATAATACATTATAAAATATCAGACATTCCATCATTGATTTAATCATCACTAATACATGTACCGAATATGTCAGATACTTTAATTTTCTATTTGTTCATTAATAATAAATAACCATATTGTGACAGGAATGTATGTATCTGAATGCCTGTCAACATGTGACTCATGTTTTCTTTTTAAATGACTTTCATAACTAATGTATTCTTTCCATTTTTTTAATGGCACATATTACTGTGATTATTATTTGTTGCAATATTAATATTTCTAAAAAATGTGTATTCATTTTGTTGTGTGTATTGTAATAATTTATTGAAAATATTAGTTAACTGAAAGTAACATTCACATGTTTATCAACAGTAACTTTCTTATTATTTTTACTTTGTACACAAAATCCAAACTTGCTTAATTTTACTTTATTAAAGATATACAGGATTTGTTTTTTTTTATCATGCTAAGAATTGGCTTAAAAACTGCATCTTTTGTAAAAAAAAAAAAAAAAAATTCAATTCAAAAAAGTTTTCTAGGAAATCAATTATGAGTTTATTTTATAGCTATGAGTTTATTTTATAGCTGTTTATTATAATAATATTTTTGTTTTGTAGAACAATAAATGTAAAAAAAAAATACTTCTTTCTTTTTTAATGGCCTTAGAGCAAACCAAATATTCTGCTGGTAATTTTAATTATAGTAAAAATGAAAAATATAAAGTAGTTACTTTATCTAACAAAGCCCTTTGAAAGTTTTTTTATGTTTGCCTTTGAAGTTTATGTCAATATAAGGTTCACCCAAACCAATTAAATCCGCTTGTTTTGCATTTAAGAATGTAAAGGTTAAATGGAGGAAGAAACAGAAGTAAGAAAAGGCAACTGTTAAAAGCACATTCTTTTCACTTTAAGAAATATTTTAAGCTTTGCTAATTATTTTTTCATTCAAATAATCGGGATTAAGAAATTTTAGCCATCTTAATTCTCAACTGGGATTCTCTCAATTCTTTTCAAATTACCCGTTTTTCTTTCCAATTTATCAAGAGTGCGCATGTGTAAATATAATCAACAAACCATAGAACTTAAGAGACCACTTCTATGTTCAAGAGCTTAGAAGGACCGCATTTTGTTCTTCAAATGACTTTCTGGTATAAAAAAAATTATGCATAACCTAAATGGATCAACAACAAGCAATATTTTTCTTAAACAATAATGTATTTAGTAAAGCATTAATTAAAAAATACAGATAATTATGATTAAAAAAACAGTTACAGATATGATAAATTCTGTTATATTAATATAAATCTTAGATATATGTACAGAATTACATTTACAACCAAATAAAATTGTACAAATTTTACTAATAACACACTGTTAAATAAGATGTATCATTGTTGCAGGCTCTTTCAATCCAATAATTGTTGCTGGCTTCTTCAATTTAATCCGTAAATGTGCTTGTTATCACACACACACCGTCATATAAGTAGATAACTCAACACTTGTTAATGTGAAGTATAAATAAATTAACTTCATTAAAACTATTCGTGACTGCACTTCTTTCTCCAAATCCTAATCCAATACTAACTAACTCATCCATTCCTATGGGCGTTTCGGACATCAATGCCTGACTCAGAGGTTTTCATTGAGTCCAGTAGGGCTTTGATTTCGGTCAGTGGCCAAAGGTGTGAAGTCGCACCTTTGTCCAGCTCCTGAGCGTATGGTCGCTTTGATCTGCGCCCTGCAGATCTAGAGGGGGCTGGGATGAAGGGGAACATGATATGGGGGTAGCTGTGTTATTGAAGGGGACTGCAATCATAATATGCAGAAATTACAAAACTTACACCTATATAAATATAAAAATAATATGCCATGTTGCATCCCTTCCTAATCATCTCAACCATTTTTAACATAGGCTTAATAAGTTTGAATACCCCAACATGAAATGATGCAAAAATTATAATAAAACACAAAAATCGTAAAATAAACAAAAAAAAGAAATACATAAATTATTCACAAAAACATATGAATACACACACATTCCTACTACAAACGGGTGGCTTGTATCATTGAACAGTTACAATGTGACAGCAATATGGTATAGAGTCATCTAAATGTAAACAAATCAATGTAATACATTGTTCACTAAAGTTTACAGTCCGGCCACAAAGAATTGCATGTAAAGAAAAGAGTTTATTGAATTGTATGTAAAAGCTTAAATATTGCGTCTTGAAGCAATATTAGATTTTTAATGTCAGTATCAAAAGTCCTATGGAAATGTGCTGAGCTGACCATTTTTAAATGAGTTACTTTCCCTGACTCAAAAATACTCTCAACTCAAATTTAAAAAAACATCTAAGAGCAGTATAATTTTCTAGCTACATACAATTGATTATTTCTTTTAAAAAAAAATGTTTTAATTAATTTTATCTTAAAATGCTATCAATTTATTCTAATGTAAACCTAAAATTACATTAAAAATATGCAATGTCTGACAATAGTATTAAAAACTATGAGGACCATTTTTGTATCAATCGCTTGAAATTAGAAATTCTTTCTTGGCAAACATAGACACATAACCACATTCATTTAAATATAATATATATATATCCGAATTTGTTTCGGAGAGTATCACAAAATATTTTGGCATGTTTTGTGATCTCTCCTTCCTGGTCTGAGAGACATACCATAATCCACGGGGGATGGATCATAGGGGTTCTCTAGTCAGGAAAAAAAACCCATTACTTGCGAGGGTGGTGGTACTGTGGTCAATGAGGACTATCCAAGACCGCAGTATTCACAGCTGGCGGTGGTGACGGATGTGGTCGGCACACAACACCCTTCCACTCCGTCCCACTCAAGCACACCTGCGCAGCCTGTCATTTCGGGCAGAGGGTACAGGCACACTCCACCCTCCCCTCTGTCCGAGTGGCAGGAAAAACCCCTTTCCTTGCCATTCTGACCGATCGGTAGTACACACACCCTGCTGGTCTGGCCGGTTGGAGTAAGGATTAAAAATATATTTCTGCCATCCCTGCAGATGATAGCGGGCACACTCACACCGCCGCTCTGTAGGTATGGCAGATGTGCATCAGCGCCGCCAACAATGCTGGTGTGGTAGGCACACTACACCCTACCATGCTGGCAATGGCGGCGTTAAAAAAAAATAGAAAAGAAAAAAAAATATATTGGCAGATGATATTTCTGCAGATAAAAAAAAGAAAAAAAAAATATATATATATACAGATTTTTTTACAATGATCACTGAAAAAAAAATCAAACTTTCGATAAGGAAGAGAGAAAAAAAAAAACTACATTTAAATAATGGTAAAACTTTATGTTGATAAAAGAAATAAAAAAAAATTGAAATTCTGACAGAAAAAAAATAAATCTTTAAAAAAGCTTTCAAATAAATGCCATGATGACAAATATCGAAAGAAATTTTAAAAAATATGCTAACAGAAATCAAACTCTCAGTTTTCAATTATCACTGGTAAAAATTACTTTAAAATATTAATGTGATATTAATTTTTCAGCTAAGAATTTTACTATGGGCTGTTCTGGGCCTTGTAGGTCGAGCAGATTTCCTGGCAGTACTGGGTCTTCTTTCAACATAAGCCCCCCACTTAGTGCAAATATTTTCAAAGACATCTCTAGAGTCAGTGATAACATCAACTTCCTTGTACTTGGTGTAATCTATCCACTCATAAATTTGGCCGGTCTATAAATAAATAAACACAAGACAAGTATGTATCAACTGTGTAACATTTCTTAAGGTGACATATTTCTGTCACAAGAATTCAAGCTAAACAAATTATAATCCATTATAAAAAATGTGAAAAAAACCTACAATGGTACATATTTCAAGTTATAAATTAAGATTTTAGACCAAAATTTTCTGTCAAAATTTCAGCACTCATTAATTTTTGGGAAATTTCTATCCTATGTTTCTTTTAGTATACGTAATCTACAAATTATCTAAAATAGAGGTAAAAAGGGAGAAATAAAACAAAGCCCAAAGAAAACACTGACAATCTCAGGATCACTAAAAACAAACTACATGTAATATGTATTAGCTTACAAATAAAAATTACAACAATTAAATGGTTAGAAGAAAATTCAGAGTGAATTTACTCAATAATTCTTTATGAAAGTTTTACTGTAAGGTCTTATTCTCCAAAAAATGCAGCATAAAAAAATCATACAAAAAATAAGACTCTACAAACCTTGTAAAAATAGAGATTCATTTCAAAATTTTTTTTTAATCGCATAACTTAAAGTAAAAAAAAAAAGTGAAAACCAACACAAAAGGGCACAAATTAAGTTTGCAGACAATGAAAGAAAATTATTAAATTACTTAAAAACTTTATTGCATTTAATGAAAGCTTTTTCCTCCATTAAAAAATCAGTTACAGGAATTTTTTTTTGAATTAGATCCTCTATCCAAATCACTAAAACCTACTCTGTTCTTTCTAAGAAGTTATCTTTTGAATATGATAACAATTTGGCACTTATTGTAGTATCGGAAATAACTTATCTAATTGCAACTCATTCTTATTAATGACTCTAATAATGGATTTGCCCAAATTAAAATGTTTTCCAATTGCAGTTAATCTTTCCCTGTTTTCTAATCTATCTAAAATTGCAAATTTAATTTCCAGTAAAATAGCCTGTTTTCCATGCTTTTTTTTTTCCAATGCATCCATACTTTTCCAAAAAGATAATATTTTCAAGCAAAAATACTTTACTAGCTTTAATTGGCATAAAAAAAAACTTTACAATATTTCTGATAAATAGAGCATATTAGTAAACCATATGAGCAATATAACTACAGTAAACATAATATAGTTGTTCAATATTTAAATTAGGAATCATCAAAATATGTTCCATGAAATCAGTTCATCAGGCCCAGAGGATATTTGATTTAATATTTGGAGCAGGAGACATTGAGATGCAAATGAAATGATTTTACGCTCATCATTTTTTTTTTGTTATTTTGTCAGATATCTGGCCCTCTGTGATAAAAGTTTGGTGACTCCTGATTTAAAGGATACATATTATTGCAGTAAATTTGATTATTTTTTCTTTAGTCACTATAAAAGACTCACTTGTATTGCCTGTTCAATAGTCAGCTGATGTTGAGTGTGAGGATTGTGGTAGTTAACGGCACGGATCTCCATCCATTTGTTTGGTGCCATATATGCCTGCCTTACTACTGGGCCAATGTATATCTAGCAGATAGATTGACAAAAAACATGATATATGTAATAAATATCCAAAATAAGAATTATATCATTAAATATATAGTATTTTAATACAATATGGAACAATTCTACAGGTGTGAAAATAAATATGAAAAAAATTTAAACAAAAATGTTCAAATTAATATAGGTTCTACCACATTAAAACTTTGAACAAAATCAACATGGTTCATATTAGCAAAGTAGTTTGATTTGATTTTTTTAATTTATTATTATTTTTGTACAGCACTCTTGATCTTAATAAATTTTTTATTTTTTTTACAGGAGTGTATTGAACCAATGTTTTAGTAAGGAAATGTGCATACAGCATACATGTCTTATCAATTGTGTAATAACAAAACACTTTTTGTTTATATATTTCTATTGAATATATTACATTTTTTTTACTTAAGTAAAAAAAAAGATACTGACAGACATCATCTTTTGGCAATGTTTCATCTCAATTTCATCTTGCGACTTCAGAAAAAGTTTTTTTCTATTCATCAAGGTGATTACTATCTGTAAAAATAAAATAAATAAATATGAAAAAAAACATACTTTTTTTCAGAGTTTAACATTCAGTTCACAAGACTTTCAGCTCATTTATTAAATTATTTTTTTTAAGTTAGTCATTAGAAGATAATTAAAATGTAAAAAAACACACAATAAGGGAAAAATATATGAAGTGATAAATGTCAGCCATTGATGATACAGTGATTACAAAATGAATTTTGTATTTTCTAAATGCACTGCCCTATAAAGCTTACAAATAAATACATTTTTTATTGTTATTTAGGGTTGTAAAAATTTTTTTTTTTTTAAATAGTTTGTTTAGTGTAGCTACTCTGTTTAAAAAATAATTAATTTCAGTGTGTATTTTTATAATGAAAATTTAGTAGCATGAGTCTGTAGGCTAAAAATGTGTGACACCTGCTGGTAATAATGTTATTTACTGTCACGATAACTCTAACACTTGTGGAGATAAAGCATTGAACAAAGAACACGTATGATTTTAAAAATATTTTCCCAAAACGCCATTATATGTTTTTATCTTGGAAGGATCAAACTAGACTATAAATGTAGTGTTTTAAATTATTTAATTAATTAGTTTTTATTTAAGTTACTTCCAGCTCAGACATTTTATTACAAAAAACTCTATAGACTATCAGGCTTAGAACTATTCCACCTAATTATTAATAATAATTCGCCCTTAGAAAATTGCGAACATAATTTGCAAGCAGTTGTTTGATAATTTTTATGTAAAAAAACAAACAAAAAAAACCCCTAAAAATTGTCAGTTAAGACTCTTTTATCTTAGGTCAACCTTTTCTCATTTGAGTTATTATTTACCAGTGAACATAGTATTCATTTCAATATTTTGCCAAAATTAAGCCCACTATTTCAGCTATTGATTTTTAAATTTAAATGGGTTTTGTATTCACACAACTAAGTGTAAGAAAATTTTAAGTTATTTTAAGAAATCGATGTAATCAAAAAGAATCAAATTATATTTTTTTAAAATACATCAATTTTATATCCAATACAAAAAAAAATTAAAAAGAGATGCTGTCTCCTGATGATGCAGTGACCCCTTAAGTGCCACTGGGAACAAAAATCTATTTCTATTTTGATATCCTCACCATAGCTTAAGTTGCACAGGCAATGATGACGACACACAGGCAACGATGACGACACACAGGCAACGATGACGACACAAGGCAACGATGACGACACACAGGCAACGATGATGACACACAGGCAACGATGACGACACACACAGGCAACGATGACGACACACAGGCAACGATGACGACTCACAGGCAACGATGACGACACACAGGCAACGATGACGACACACAGGCAACGATGACGACACACACAGGCAATGATGACGACACACAGGCAACAATGACGACACACAGGCAACGATGACGACACACAGGCAACGATGACGACACACAGGCAACGATGACGACACACAGGCAACGATGACGACACACAGGCAACTATGACGACACACAGGTAAAAATAGCCTCGAGCCAACAGCCTTACCACTAGAGTCACCTTACTATCAAATATATATATCCTTGATCATTACATTAGAAAAAAAAAATATTATTTTTAAGCTTTGTATAGGTAAAAAAATTTAGGAAGTAATTTACCTTAACAGCTTGAACAAATTTAGTTGGAGGTACATGTGGAGTTTTATCAGTTTGTTGCTGCAAGTTTTAGACAAAAATTTCCACATCAGTTATTGGTAATTAAAGCTCATCATATGCTATACAAATATATTGTTTATGCAATAAGTCATATAAAATGTATCAGTGGTGAAATTAAATAACTAACAATCATTTTAACATATTTTTTCTTCAACTTACTTTTGCCTTCTCCGGTAAGCTGTTTATAAACTCAATAAATGGATAATTACTGGGGGAACACGGGACCTAATCAAATGAAAGAAAACATCTCAACTTAAAGTAACTTATATATCTGCTGCCACATAAGGATACATGTATTGGCATTTTCTTCAAATATTTCTATACGTGTTTACCTCTGGAAACCTGTACTTCAGTGTTGTGGCTGACAGATCTTCTGACTGATTCTTCAGATAAAATCCATCTGGTGTAACTTTTTTTTCTACTAGAAACTCAATCATAAGCTTGTCATCTTTTCTAAATATTTTACCTTCTTTATGTTTTATTCTATAAAAGAAAACAATCAGTTCAATAAGCATTTTGATAGGTAACATGTAGTAATTTTACAAAACTTTATGAGATTTAGTGCGCATATGAATTTCCAAAGCGAAGAGATGAAAGAAAACATGGAAGGAGGTCTAAATATACATATTCATGAGATCCTATTGTTATGATAAGTTCCTACTGATGACATCTCAAATGTTTCTTTTTTCGGAAAGCCAGACCTTTCATGTCAGGGGATGGATGATAATGAGTTTAAGTGATTGAATGTTAATCTGAGGGTCCCTGGTTTGAACCAAAAGATATATCAGGTCAAGGTGAAAGTCCCCTTTATATCTCATGTGGTGCCTCCATGGCCTTTGAACTATTGGCTCTGGTGGGGGTTAAAGAAGGGCACAATAAAAACAGTCCGATTAGTGGTTTATAGTATCTAAAATATCTCATGTCACCTTTACAAGGAATTCACATACTATCATGCATATTTAAAATACTTTCTAGATCAAGACATTTGTGTGTTAAAAAATTTCTATTTCGACATCAGCATTTATTTCAGTGAACAGTTTTGAATTTTGCAGAAGGTAACTGATCAGTACCAGTTTAAAATATTATTTTGTTGATAAAATAAATAAAATTGATTATGATGATAGGGTAGCTAGGTGGCACCATGGTAGTGAGCTGGATCTGTCATGCCTGTCCTGTCACCTACATATATTTCCTGCAGCGCCTCTATGGCCATTGCACTTTGAGCTATAGTTGGGGATGAATGAAGAGCACAACATTAACCTTCCCGTTAGCGAATTATAGAATCCAAGAGATAGAAATCTCAGCCATTCAGGAACGCTAAATTTATGTGAATATGTTAAGCTGTATTGTTTTAACATTTCATTTGTACTATGTTAAGAGAACATTCTAAGTTACCTTGTTATAATAGGAACTCCAAAATGGTTAGGACCCCATCTAAGCAACTTTTCATCGACAGAAGCGTCTTTTTGATATTCTGCAGACCAAAGCGGGTTCACAGGGCCGTTACTATTCACTTCATACCTGCCAAGGTAGCTTCTTCTATCAATATTATGTTTTTTGTCTTTGTGGTTAAATTTGATCTTATCTGGATGTCTGAAATTACAGCGCAAATGATTTTGAAATGACGGAGTCAAACCAAACTACTTTTTACAGCAAAAGTACTCATGCTTAATCCATAAAAAAGATTTCAAAAAAAGTTTCAACATTAAAATATATAGACAAGTCATAACCTCAGCTACAGTTTCATTAAAGTAATTCTCGGGGGGGGGGATGAGGGAAATCTATATTCTTGTTATCTTTATCATTTTGACTCCTGTGCTATTTTAGACATCTAACATTTTAGAATCATTCAATTAGGTTCCACTAAATATCAAATGAAAGTTTTTCTTCTTTACATTCATCAGAAATTATGTTTGCTAATAAGTTTATATAATTAAAAAACAATTTGTGGTCTTATAATTCTGTTACATTTACTGATTTTGAGAAAGCAGTGACCAACATTTCAAACTAGGGGCACAGATCAATTTAAGTTTGGACATTTTGCCTTTCAAGATGATTTACTTCCCTTTTTGTATCTGAATGTTGAACAAGTATCAAAAATGAATATCATATCCTTATTAAAAAAATAAATGTCATCAGAAAATATTAGTATTACAATTATAAATAATTATAATTTTTTATTTTAACAAAAAACAGTATTATTTTCTCTGACTGAATTTGCAGAATCCCACGAGGTGCACAGATGTAATTAGATTTCATAACTGATATATACATATAGTAAAAATCAATTCCTGATGACAAGTTTAATGAAAAAAAGAACACCGTACAGAGTGGGTGTGCCCCAATTTATATTTCTTAACTTATTGTTGAAATCAAATAAATGTGTTT
>JAGDYQ010000003.1:14713853-14997392 GCA_021962125.1 Bulinus truncatus | reverse complement strand
TTTGTCCGCTGATGAATTCGTCCGCTGATGAATTTGTCCGCTGATGAATTCGTCCGCTGATGAATTTGTCCGCTGATGAATTTGTCCGCTGATGAATTTGTCCGCTGATGAATTTGTCCGCTGATGAATTTGTCCGCTGATGAATTCGTCCGCTGATGAATTTGTCCGCTGATGAATTTGTCCGCTGATGAATTCGTCCGCTGATGAATTTGTCCGCTGAGTGTTCAGTCCGGATAACGCGTTAGGGGGCAGGGAGGATAATTTCCTGGTGTGCCCTATGCATTAACCGGCCTTATATAAGCTACTATCTACCTAGATCTACTTACTACCAGTTTGTAATATTAGATTGGTCGCGATTTTTTTTTTTGTGTTTACTTGACAGCTTCTAGTTTGGTGTCGACCAGGGAGTCCTGGGTTCGAACCTCAGTGAGAAAATCGGGATTTTTTTCAGGTCCTGGTGTAAGTCCTCCAAGTCCACCCAGCTTTAAGTAGGTACCTGAATTTAAGATGGGGGAGTAAAGGCGGCTGGGTGTTGTGCTAACCACATAACCCCTTCATATGCCGAGGTTATAGAAACAGTTGAATTCTACACTACATCTGCCCCGATGAGCCCTCAACTGGGCTTAAGGGAACTTTATTTACTTTATAGTTTGGTACGATTGATGATAGCTGTCTTTTAAGCTGAATATTTCTTAGAATCAACTGACTGTTTGTCTTTTTACCCCCCACCCCCCGGCCGCTTTGATAAATTTTGCTGATTTATTGCTATAAAAGTGTTAATTAGTTTTGTTACCATTCCTGTAATACTTAGAATATATTTGTTCATATTGTGATTTTTAAGACAAGTGTGCCAAGAAGTGGTCGACTTTTTTTCTGAGTCCTGGGCCTCAAGTGACATAAGTCCACCCCTGAGGGGTGGGGGGGGAGGCGGCAAACTATTTGAGCGGCAGGCCACATCGGGTTTGTAAATTTGACCGGTGGGCCAAACCAAGAACAGATGGATGGCGCGCTAAAAAGAAATAATTAAAAAAAAAGTAACCGTCATACAATACAAGGTTAGTGCTGTGCTTCACTCTGAAACGGGTGTTGGGGATTAAACAGTCCGACGGACCGGAGGCGTTCCACGGGCCAAAGTTTTCCCCGTGCCTGGTCTAGTAGATACATGTAGTAGGAATAAAATTTAAAATGCAAAAAAAATCAATGTAGAAAGTTACATATGTGGATGCTCCTAGTCCTAATCTAATTAACTATTTAAATAGAACAATTAAAGTACGGTAATTCATAAGTTTTGCATTTGGGTTTTTTTTTTAATTGTACTAATGCAATTTCTAAATGGTAACATTAAAGTTATTCGATACATTTTTGACAGTTGTCGAGTAGTCTAAAACTTTTGGAAACCCCCCTCCCCCCAGGTGACTTACTGACTGTGAATTTGTGAGGTCAAGCCACCCATCCCTCCTCCTTCCCCCCTCCTATCCAGGCACGCCGAGAGGGGGGGTCAGGGGGGTCATTGCCAGGGGGGGCGCATCTGTAAAGGGGTCCGGCCGCCCCGACCATGTCAATTTTTTCACGACTTATTGTTTATTAAGGGGCCCGCAATGATGTCCTGCCCTGGGCCCGTGTTGGCTCTCGGCGCCACTGCTCCTATCACCACCACCACCACATTACACCTCCACTACATATACCCCACAGAAGTGCACTCTTATTTTATACTCTCTCGATGTTTCTAAATATAGTTTGTGACGTCATTGTAGCGACCTCGTGGGAAAGTCTATCGGTATTTCCACGATTATTAATTAGCTGGCCAGATTTTTTTTTCCACTTTTCTTTTTTTTTTTAATTTGGTTACTTACTGGCAACTTACTGGCTCGATTGTTTACTCTCAGGGGCAGCAATTTAGTTCACTTAAAAAAAAATATAGAAGAATAGTTGAGAGGTATATATCATTATAAAGTGCTATTATAGTTAGGGAGCACAAACATATATCATAAACTGATACATTAATACGGTATTTCTTCATAAGTAAATCACATGGATAACTCGGTGGGGGGTTGGGTTTGTGCGTTTGGCAAGCTCTAAGTCCTAGCTCATTTATTTATTTTTATTTTGGTATTTCTTTCATCGGAAGAACACCCATGATTCATATGAATAGAATAATCCTTGTCAAGACGTGCAGTGTTCTGATTGGTCTTCCAATGAGTTGTAAGAATGAGTCATCAGTATTAGTGTATCGTCATCAGTATTGGTGTAGAGGTCAATTGAAGTTAGATTTGGAATTTCTAAGAAATGTGATGTAAGTTTTGCAGAAAAATGAGTTAGAGAAGAAGTCCTAGTCCTAGTTTAGATCCAACATTCAATTATTTGACACCATCAGGTCTCAAAATAAACACCCTGAACTTTGTATTTTTTTGGATTATAATTCATTTCTGGTACAGACGATACCATTGTAAGTGCCCCCACCCCACATTAATATAATCGTTACATAACGCTAGTCTCATGTATCTCAGTTCAAGTAAGTCTAGTCACTTATGTCTCAGCCTAACTCATAAAGACAGGCAGGCAGGCAGGCAGGCTGACTGATAGACAAATAGACAAGCAGGAAATCAGGCTGACAGGCAGGCAGGCATACAGACTGACAGACAGATAGACATACAGGCTGACAGGCAGACAGATAAGCGCACACAGGCTGGCAGACAGAGCCAGACAGACAGACATAGGCATGAATACAGGCTGACAGATAGGCAAACAGGCAGGCAGATATACATGATGATAGGCAGACAGGCTGACAGACAGGCAGGCAGGCTTACTGGCTGTCAGATAGACAAACAGGCAGGCATACACGCTGACAGACAGAGACATATGATAGATAGATAGATAGATAGAATTCATTTTAAAATTTTACCTTACAGAGACTATTAAAGGTTAAATAATATATATATATATATATATATATATATATATATATATATATATATATATATATAGGCCGAGTCAATAAGTAAAAAAAAACTTGGATCACCTTTGGCAGCAGATATTCACCTTGCGCCCCCCCCCCACAACAAACTCCCCATCCCCACCCCCGCGAACGAAGGAAATTGAAACTCAGTTCCGCCGATGACAGTGCTGATCTGCAGACAACACTTACATAGATACACAAGTGTGAAGTGACGTACGAAACAAAAGATTGTAAATATTTCTCTCTACGGAGCGTCTTGTAGAATAAACCAATGGGATCACCCATGCCCCACTCTAGATGCATCAGCACAGTGCATTCCCTTCGTTGTTTAGTCTAACCTCCAGCAGACACTTAGCAGAGAGTTTATTTGGCATTCCTGAAGTTTGTCTCCACAATGGCTGCATCCTCTAGAGAAATCTGGTTACTTTAAAAAACAAAATGGTGGCAGACAAGAAAATCGATTATGTGATTGGTGCCAGGTAGAGACGACGTGCTGGGTTTGAGATTTGGTTACAAAAGAAATAGAATCTGGTCACATGCCACACAGAGAATTCTTTTTCATGGAATACTTATTTAAGTGAAGGATACTAAAAAGTATAGTGGACTGATGGTCGTGCGTGAAAACGCCCGACTGTCGACCTGAAGTTCCCTGATTTATTTTTTTAGAAATAACAATTTTTCACCTGTAATGTTATTTTTTCTGTGATGTTTTTTTTTTTTCGGCAAAATCATTCTCAAATTATAGTGTTTTGTAAGGGGTTGTGTATATCTACTTTAAATATGTTTTTAGATGATTTATAATTTCAAAGTTTTTTTTGTAAGGGGTTGTGTATTTTACTTTAAATATGTTTTCAGATGATTTATAATTTCAAGAGTTTTTTGTAAGGGGTTGTGTATTTTACTTTAAATATGTTTTCAGATGATTTATAATTTCAAGAGTTTTTTTGTAAGGGGTTGTGTATTTTACTTTAAATATGTTTTCAGATGATTTATAATTTCAACAGTTTTAGTATTTTCAGGCAAGGAAAAAAAAACGAACCAAGGCCATGCCGTGTTTCGGTACTGAGGGCCGGCCGCATCGGGCGGTACCATGGGGTGGGAAAAGGGGTGAGGTGGGGCGTCTAAGTCTTGCATCATTCTGAGAAAATCTACCGCACGCCACTTGGACATAGTTCACGAAAATTATGGAATATTTGAACTTTTATATTCTGCGTGTGTTTGTGTGTGTGTGTGTCTTTTGTTTAAATAAAGTTTGGAGACAACAAAGGCAGCACTAGCATGACTATATGGGGGGAGGGGGGGTAGTAATGTACACCACATATTGGTGGCACAAACCAGTTGTTGGCATAATTGTTTTTAAAACAATGGAATATTCGGCGGGAGTTTTCTCTGAGGTTGGCCAATTTGTGTGTGGAAGGGACGCTTTAACCATTGCATAGGTGAACACGACGGCCCTGATGAAAGTATTGATACAATTACACTCTGAACTGGACTGCACATTACTGGTCAGTCATTATATCTACATGTACAGGTCTACATAGTATAGAATAAAATGATGTAATCAAATGACCAAACCAAAAAAAAAAAATTACTCACCACAGCCTTCTTGAAATCTTGTGACGTAGTAGGCAGACCTGTTACCTCCGTGTTTGTTCTTACGCGTACAACAAATAATCCAGACATTCTAGTCTATGATAACATAGAAACTTTCACCGTATGAAGTCAATTTAGTGCACCAAACGGAAGGTGAAAATCTAGTCCACGCTGTTTACGTAAACATGAATGTAATATGTATCATATATTTTACTTCAAAAAAAAAAATATTTGAGGTTACTGGCAGTATAGCTCCACTGCTACTTCAATCTGTGGATCTAATATCCCGAATCCCGACTGTGTCTACCTTTTAGTCCGTACCCCTACAAACATCTGCTCAATGAATAATAGTAATAGTTTAATATGGGGCAGCAAAAAAAAAGTTATTTCTCACAGTTAGTGGCCGTTGTTTGGGGGGGGATGGAAGGGGTAGTGGCAGGCTAGTGGCGCTGATGGGAACGGAAAGGGTGGGGCTAGGGGGGAGGGGGGGGTAGGGGGAGGTGATGAATGAATGTTAATCTAAACAAACACAAGCATTGTCCGAATCAATTATCTGCCCCTGTCCTGCCTTTTCTTTTTTTTTTACTTTTTATTTTGGACAGTCATCACCTGACTCGATACCTGACATAAAATTGAAGGGGGGGGGGGGGTTAGTGGGGAGACGAAACTTGGAATAAGGTGGGGGGGGGGGCGGCGGGCGGGCTCGGGAGGGGTGCGAGGGGGTGAAATGATGACGTGTTAGCGTCGCGCATGGACAGTTTAAAGAAAATCTGAAATGGACTTTTTTTTTCTTTTTTATAATTCTAAAAACTGACCAGATCAGGTAATTGAGTTAGATTTTGTGGAACAATAGAAGAAAATCTATCTGTCAATCAAAAGGCACAGTGAGCCGGCCTTAACATGTGATACCCGGATGTAGGGGCGTATCGAGTGGTGGGGTGGGGGATGCCCCATGGAGCACACAATCAAGGTAGAGGGAAAAAAATTGGGTGGTTGGCGTAAGGTATATATTTATTTAATTTACACCAGTGAGCAGTAGGGTGAATAGGGGGAGGAGGGTGGAACACAGTGGTGTGGGGGTGTGTGTGGGGGGGGGCGACAAATGAACATTGAATACATGTGTCAATCAGAGGGACATTGTCTTTATTGATTGGACGGTTAGGCTCATATGGACTCGGCCTTAGCACCAGATTTCGTTGGTGTGGGCAGAGAGAGGGGGGAGGGTTTGGGGGTGGGGGAGATGGAAGTCGTCGTCTAGGTTTAATTCAAAGTTGATGCTCGGGGTAATTGAAGGATTTATTTTGTTGTCAAATCTGAAACTTAATACTGCATTTGGTCTGATTCGCTAGTTGTTTTGTATTCGTTTAGGTCTGTCTGTCTGTTTTCTGTCCATTGTCTGTCAGTCGTCTGTCTGATGTGTCTTTTGTCTGTCTATTGTCTCGTATATATCCCCCCACACACGCACGTTTTTATTTCTTTACTACCTATAAAACTGTCAGAGGCGGATCTAGGTCTGTTATCAATCGTTGGGCCATGAGTAACGGTTCCAAGTTGGGTATGATTGCATCCCCATCCCCTCAATGTGGAATATCGTCACATTCTTGGGGGGTGGAGAGTCTGATGGGGCCCTGGTATTTCCCTGATCTTAAATATATAATGCTCATCCAAATATGCGATCAGTAATTATACAAAGCAGGTGCACACAACTTGAAGTCAGCGAACGATTCAGATTTCGCGAGAAAATTTTAGACGTCAGTAGAAATATTAGGATTCTTAAAAATATTTTGCTAAAAAATAAAACAAACTAAAAAAATTTCATTATAAAGTTTTTTATTCATTACAGAGGCCAGTTGTGTGGCCAGTTGTGTGGCCAGTTGTGTGACCAATTGTGTGACCAGTTGTGTGACCAGTTGTGTGACCAGTTGTGTTACCAGTTGTGTGACCGTTTGCGCTCTTTAATCACCTGTCAAGCGTGGTGGTAACACACTTTGTCACTAGACATACTCCTCCAGCAAAGATCTGGAATCTGCCAAGGTTAAGGCATGAAAAATGACGGGTCTCCTAATTAAAAAAAAAAGTATTTAGTTTGAACAGCTCTCTAGCAGAGTGACGCACTTAGCCTATCTCCCGCTTGATTGCAAAGATTATTTTGCGCCAACACCCACCCTTGGGTTCCCCTCTTCCGATTTTTCATCTTTTTTTTTTTCTTTAATTCAAAAATCTGTTTTAAAAGGTATTATGTAGCCGCAACTGAAAGGTTCCCTTTGTTTTGCACTCTATACAATCAAAGTACGTTGCGGCTGTGTAACAGTGTTTTCTATGTAAATTAAACACTAAATTTGAAGAAAAATCAACATTTATGTGCTAAATCTGCTGTGTTCTTGAAGTTGTTTTTGTTTGTTTATTAAACCTACATCGTCTAACGTGTTCAAGAATTGTAAAAGCGTGATTGGTGACATTTTTAAACACACACTTAGGTCCAAATATTTGGGATATTGTCACACTAGCTTCCATAGGGAGACGAAACTTGGAGACAACTAGGAGGAACACCCCCCCTCGCCCCCCCCCCCCCCAGGAACATGTTTTGTTTTGTAACTTAAGGTGGTCGATGGCCCATTTAAGGTTTCTGTAAGTTTTTTTTTTCTATTTTTTTTTCTTTTTTAAGCTACACTAGCCATTTTTGGCACATGCATACAACATACCAATTAATGAACAAAGAAATAAAAAAATTCATTAAAAATGTATTATGTGACTTTTTTGGGTAAAAAAGTGTAATTTTAAGACATATTTTCAAAGAACCAATGTTTAAAATCTATTGTAGATATCATAAAATAACTTTGCACAATTGTTAATAAATGTGTTTCAAACAAACGTCCAATTTTTTTTTTTTGGAAATATTAAATAGAATTTTTTTTAATAATTTTTTTCTTACCTACCCCCTCCCCACCCCTCGAAAAATGTAATTTTTTTGAGTGTACCGAAATAAAAAATTCACAGTTTATTTATTTTTCATGTTTTCTAGGCCCCGCTAATGAATTTGCATAGAGTTATATTCCCTTAGATGTGATCAGTAGGCTAGGTTATTTTTGGTTTCGGACAGATCTGATTTGTTCATGATTTTTATTACTATTGTTTACGTTTGACGATTTTAAACTGGAGACTGTTGTATTACTTCTCTACTTTCGATTTAACGCAGAACCCACACCGCTATTATTTATAAATAAGTTTGGGTGACGATGTAAGTATACAGGGCACGGATGGTCGTACGTTAAAGCACTCGACTGTCTTTCTGAATTTCCCTGGTAAACAGGGGTGGACTGGGCTGCCGGGACACCGGGAAGATATAAATTCAAAACGTAAGTCTAAAGGTGGTGCGGAGAAATTAAGAGATAAGAAGCTAAAAATTCTTGGTAAAGATGAAGTAAGTTAATTGCCGAAATCTAGTCGATTTATTTAAATCCACTCCAATTCAAACTATAGACACCGTCTCTACAAGTACACAACCCGACATAAATCAAAGCGATGACAACAATCAGCATTCAGTAGTGCCAACAAACTTGATTCCCACCTTACATTTAGAAAATGTTACAGAGTTAACTGACAGCACAATATTTATGAAAACAACGCTGGCAGTGGCAAATCTAAATCCAGAAAATGATACTTCAGTTATCGATGATAAAAACACCAGTTACTATTTCAAACATCCTCGACAGAATACTTTACAATCATTTTTAAATTTCACCCAATGCAACCAAGTGCGAGTGAAACTGATCTGCCATTTACAAATGCGCATCGAGTATTTTTCAGAAGCAATGGTATCAATAAGAATTGGGTGTCATACTGTAAAGAATCTAAAGCTTTGTTTTGCATAGTATGCTTAGCATATGGCAAGACTGACGAAATGAACTCATTCACAACGGGAATGAATTCCTGGAAACATGTGCATCAAAGATTAGAGGAACATGAACACAGCAAATATCACGAGAAGTGTGAGGAAGCTTATATAATGTTTATAAGTGAAAGATACATTGATAGCAATTTATTCTCTCACCAAAATAAAAAGAAGGTGTCAACAAGATCAAGAAAAGGGACAAGTGCTGGAAAGAGTAATTGAGATTCTGAAAATTATTGGAAAACGTGGTCTTAGTTATCGGTCAAAAAATAATGCTGCCTTTACATTAAACGACGATACAATCGATCATGGAAATTTCTTGGAAATATTATTACTCTTGTCTAAATTTGACCCAATAATTAAAATACATCTTGATATGGTTATTGAGAAAAATAATGACAGACATGCATCTAATTTGGCGAATAAGGGGAAAGGAAATTTGATTACCCTCATATCGATCACGACATTGAATTATATCATTGATGTAATAAGAAAAATAATAAAGAAAACCACTTCGGAGGAAATTAAATCTGCTGGTATGTTTTCAGTTCAATTAGATACAACTCAGGATGTAAGTGTGAAGGACCAATGTTCAATAAGTATAAGATATGTAACAGATAAAGTTCATGAGCGATTGATATGCGTTGCAAACTGTACATCTTCTACTGGAAAAGGTATGTTTGATTTATTTCAAGAGAAACTCATTACATGTAACATAAATATTGAATATTTTGTCGTTAATGCTACAGATGGGACAGCCAAAATGCAAGGACAGTACAATGGGTTTACTTAATGGCTGAGTGACGTTGCACCTCATCAAATTCATGTCTGGTGCTACGCACATGTATTGAATCTTTTTTATAGAGAAACGTTTACATTAACTAAAAGCGATGTCTGATAAGAGAAGAACGCACGAGGTAGTAGAAAATAATGCAGCGGGCAGATATCGCATTGAAGTTCATAACTGCATCATGGACAAAATTGTAAAAACTTTTGAAGAGCGATTTGAAAGTCTCGATTCCTTATAGGCAGATATTGCCTGTCTTGATCCACAGAATTTTGAGGATATTAAACAACAAGGTTTGGCTATATCAGCGATGCAGCGCCTTAGCAGTATTCTCGTTAAATTTGATGAAAGCGCCACAGCGACTAATCTCAGAGAAGAGCTAACTGACTTTGCGCAGAAATGGGACAACTTTAAGAATTCTGTCCCTGAAGAATACCTTCTCCAAATGTTCGATGATTCAGTAGAGGACAGCGTCAGTGAAGATTCGCCACATGAGCTCTGGGACGACCAAGTTGTGGATAAGAGTGAGGAACTTCAAAAATGCAAATTTTGCAAAAAATGTCCTGTTTGCTGCTTTTCTGTACTACATAAATACAGTTTCTATGGGCAAATATACAAGCTTCTCTTTAGTGCATATACACTTTTATTGACTCTGTCTTCTACCCAAGTAGCTTGTGACCATCACAGTGAGTCCGAATAAATTGATTTATAACTTGAATTGACGCATTCTTGATATTTTATATACAATTATAAATTATATATGCGATTTAACGTATTTTTTGTTATTGTATATTGTAATTTATAAAGTGGCCCATGACTTTGGAGGCCTCGGCCCTCAGGTTTGGATGGAAAAAAATGCACAAGGAAAATAAAATTCATGAAGATAGGGCCCATTTTTTTCCCAAAGCATTTTTGGTTTGAGATGGGTTTTGAACTGCAGAAACCCGTTAGCTACACGCACTTCAATTTAAGGTTAAAGGGAATTAATCGTAGAAATTAAATTGCTACAGTAAATTTTAGGAGTACTCTACCTTCTTTGTTCAAGTGTTTACAATTGGCGATAATTAAAATAAACACATGACAATAAAGAATCACAAAACTTCTAGATCTTTTGGCTGAAAAAAAAAATGTTAAGACAATTAGCAAGAAAGCAAAAAAAAAAAAGTATAATTATTAGGAAATACAATGTTAAGATTTATTAATATTGGCAATTAATAAAGTTATTATTTTTAATTCTAGTGATTTAACGCATGACATTGCATGCTGTAATGTGTGTGTGTGTGTATAGGCTATGTGTGTGTGTGTGTGTGTGTGTGTGTTATTGTTAAGTTCCCAAATAATTCACATAATGTTTTTATGCATACTTATTTCATTTGTTCATTTCTAAACTTTTGGAAAAAATGCTAGAAAACTAATCAACTGATAGCATTCGTAAATAATGAATTCATAAGATATAAATAAATATAACCATATAAATTATAAAGCAACGTCAGAATAGTAAAAAGTTCTGAAAAACTAAAAACCAACGATAGGTTGCTATAAAAATACTCTGCACTATCTTCATTGTTTACTTTTGATGATTATTTTGAAATTTGATGTATTTGACGACTTCTAGTTCGATTTAGGTTTATTCAATGTTGTTGTACAAATCTTTGTGCTTTAAACACATTAACTGTTTATATTTAGATTTATGTTAAGTTCTTGTCGATAGTTAAAAATAGCACCTTATTCTAAAGAATATAACTGGCTGATATTTTTGTATGTGTTTCGTTAATCTATTTTTAGCACACAAATTTAACCTATATAACAAACGACGCGGGAGTTATAAAGGCCAAAGGAAAAAATAAATAATAGAAGATATCTTCTATTTTTTTTTTACGTGAGATTGATAAGGTCCGACATTTCATATCTAATAATCTAAATTATGCATCATTGCTAATGATAAACAAATATTTCAAAACATTGGTATTTAATCAAAAGCTTTTATTTCTTTCTGCGGACGGAAACAAAACTGTTCAAGTTCTCAGTTATCTAGTTGATAAAATTATTATTATTTCATTATTAATTATAAGTGGGCATGCAGTCTGTAAAACTAGTAGTTGTTGGCGATGGAGGTGTCGGGAAAAGCTGCCTGCTAATTGCATACACCACTAATAGTTTTCCAGGGGAATATGTTCCGACAGTGTTTGATAATTATAGCGCTAATGTTATGATTGATGGCAAACCCATTAACCTTGGATTATGGGATACAGCTGGCCAGGTAATACTTTTTTTTTTTTTATCTCAAATGAACGAAACAAAACAGTTTTTATTTACTAATTTAGTAATGAATGATAAATCCATAAACTTGTGCACGAAGTCTAACCGATAAAATGTATCGTTTTTAATGGCATTGTGACATCAATAAGTTATTAGTAAATACTGAACCTTTCTAGATGTAATTAAGCTTAATATACAATCAATGGATTCTGTTTTGCCTATATTATATTATATCAAATTGAAAAAGAAGAAGAAATAGAATATTTTTTTTATATGCTTAAAGGACCAGTCATATAATGTATAATTCATTTTGATTTTCAGTTGGGCAACTGTGGCTTACAAATAAATGTATTAAATATACCGTATATATATATAATTATATATATAGGCCCTATTTTCATTCTTTTACAGGAAGATTATGACAGACTCCGCCCACTTTCATACCCTCAAACAGATGTATTCTTTGTCTGCTACTCTGTTGAAAGGCGAGCATCCTTTGAAAATATTAGAAGTAAATGGATCCCGGAAATAAGACACTTCTGCCCTAATGTTCCAATTGTGATCATAGCCTGCAAAACAGGTATCAATAGCAAAATATCATGCCAAATTGAAATTCAACCTTAAAAAATAAATGTCATTTTTTTTTAACTGTTTATGCTAGTGGTGAACTTTTAATTATAATGTTCTGCCAGAAAATATTGGTTTATAAAAAGAATTTAATTCGTATGACATAAATTTAAATGTAAGATCTCAACTTCACTGAGGCTAAAAAGGTGGGCGCTGTGAAATCCGAAGAAGGTCGTGCACTTGCCAATGAGCTTAAAGCTTCCTTCGCTGAAACAAGTGCTCTGACTCAACATGGTTTGAGAGAATGTTTTGATGGCGCTGTAAGTTACTAAGTTTGTGTTTTTCATTTTATTAAAATTAAAATTTACCTACAATTGTCTACTGGTCAGGATCATAATGGAGTGGAGAGGGGGGGGGGTATAAACTAGACAATAATTTACAAATCAAATATTTTAACATGTTTTGAACATGATACATAGAAACCCCAGTCAACAAGGTACCCTCTCCTCTCCCTTGCGAATTCAACAAAATGCTGTGTTACCATTTCCAAATACAGCTATTGATGACTCCAGTTTATCCTGGTATGATAGTGGTTCATGCTAATTTCATGGAATTTTTATGTAAATGTATGTATTTCAATTGAATTATATTGTGCAGCTATTAAATGTAATTTTTAAAGGACACCATATTCTTTTATATGCATCATTTATTAACACTTGTCATATAGGCAAGCCATCACTTGTATAAAAATAAATATTTTAAAAAGCCACTTGGTATTAACACTTGTCATATAGACGAGCCATCATTTGTATTAAATTAAATATTTTAAAAAGCCACTTGGTATTCATTCTGAAAAAATAGTTACAGTAAATTGCTTTATTTTAACACTAATGACTAATAATAGTTTATAGAACTAATGTATAGATTATCTATAATAGTATCCTATTTTAATTTTTTATCTAATGACTACACTTAATAACTTTTTTTTTCTTAAGCTTCGACTTGTTCTAGCACATAGCACATCACCAGTAAAACACAAGTCATTATTTTCTTGGGGAATAAGAAAAAAGAATGAGACAACTCTATTTCCTCCTGTTATGCCTCCTGCAGGTTGGTAAATTTTACCTTTGAAAAAGGATTAAATCAAATCAAATTTAGAATAATATTTCATTACATTTTATATCAAAATAAAATTTTGTAAATGTGATTAATTTCAAATAGTTTTATTTTTTTTTTGGTAAATTGAAATAAGTATATTTTTATGTATAGGTAAAGCTCCATGGATGGAGATTGAAAGCTCAATTTTTGCTGAAAACTGGCTGAAGACACTTCAAAATCCCCAGTTTCATGACGTTACATTTTTAGTTGAAACCAGCCGCAGACTTCATGCTCACAGAGTTGTCCTTTGTGCAGCTTCAAAGTTTTTTGGAAAAATTCTTGCTTCTACTCTCCCATGCAATGTAGGTAACAAATTTAACGACAGTATGAATGAAGGGGATTTACATTTGGATGTGGAGGTCAGAGTTTAGTATTTTAGATATGCGTACAACTTATGAGAGATTTGTCCATACCACTGTGATGCTCCAATAATTATTTTAGTTATGTGTTCTACGTATGAGAGCTTTGTCCATACCATTGTCATGCTCCAATAATTCTTCCTCAATCACTTCTACTTAATGTGCACAGGTTGGTTTGATCTTCAAATATTTTTTTTTAGGTTGGCCCTTTATTACTATAGTTTCAGTGTGACTGAAATCCAGATTAAAATGGTCAATGCAGCACCGGTTTAGGTGGGAATGTAGAAATTGCATCACAGAGTAGTCCCACTAGTGGTTATTAATTTGAAACAAGATCAGCAGATATCATTGTTTAAGGATTTAAAAAAAGAACATCTCTCTTGACCTTCTTTGTGGGTTTTCCTAAATATTACTCTTATCTTACTATTTTGAATTCTAATTTTGTTTTATAAATTTATTTTTAGAATTCACAGCTTCAGGAGCTCAATCACATTGATAGTTTCTCTAGAGAAGATTTAAATTTTGGAAAAATACAAGGTACTTTTTTTTTATTTAAATTCAAAATTTCATCTTTTGTTACCATTTTTACATTTTAATCTACAATTTATTACCAAATGATAACAATGTCCCCACTTAATCGTAATTTTGACTTATTAATCTTTATACCAAATGATAACAATGTCCCCACTTAATCGTAATTTTGACTTATTAATCTTTATATTACTAATATACTTTTAAAATTGGTATAAAATAGTTAACATGGCTTTGTAGATATATTTTTAAAAACATTACAACTATTTTAAAATTGTTCAGGTATATGCTCAGTATATGATACTGGCTCTTCCTTTGGTACAGACACAACTATAGAGATCAGTGCAGACATCAGTGCTAAAACCTTTGTCAGGGTTTTAGAGTTTCTGTACACAGGTAGGATGTTGTCTATGAGATAAGAGATAAACACCTATGGTAGCATAATTACTGTATGAACTATAAGATCATTTTTTCATCTCTGGTGCCTGAAATTTATTTACGTGAAGCGTTTTAAATCAAACTAGCCTAACCCACATCTGTCCCTGTCGGTCTGTATAGGCATTATAAGGAGAACATTGTTTTTTTTTAAATTTTTAAAGTTTATTTATTATACCATATGGAGCTTCAATTTACTATTTTATTGGATTAATTGGGATTTACGAGAATGTAACTATAGACACGACACAGTTATGCACATTTATTTCCCACATGACTTAGCTTAAAAGTAACTGTCATGGGTGGTTTTGTAGATTAGTATTTCTAAGGAGCTTGTATAAAAGGTAGTATGGTCTCTTCGGAGTTATTCTTGTTGACTGCTTGACTTGGGTGTATATTTATTATTATTTGTAATTAAATGTCCACAGACGTAACACATGTAGAGAATAGATATAAAGCACTGAGCAGATAAATATATATATTATTTATTCTTCTATATTACATACATGATTCAATGATAATTGATGTGAAAACCAAGTTACGTCAATCCAGTCAAGAATATAAAATCTACTGTATCATGTCTGAAGAAATCTATCGTCTCCTTCTCGTCTAATTATTATTGTCTGCTCTAACTAATATTTTCTACTTCCGCTAAACTAAGTGGCCAGATAATTCAAACCATCTCTGTGCCAACTATAAATTCTATAGCCTAATCTGATTATTACAGTAACCAATTAACTTTTATATTTATAAATATTTCTGTAGGTCTGCCAAATATACCAGAAGATACCGAGGAAATGGAAATTAAGGAGCTGAAACGTGTTGCCTACATATTTAAACTTAATTATTTGAGCACTATATGTGATAACATCCTAAATGAAGAGGATTTTCTCAATCCAAGTATTGGCTCATACCTTAATGATGAAACTGGTGCTAAAATGAAAGAACTTTTCTTTAATCAGGACATGTATGCAGATGTTGTATTTGTTGTTGAAGGTGAGGCCAATATTACAGTTATTGTCTAATCTGTTTATGAAGCTAAGCCTTCTTCTTGTGTATTATAATCAGAATGTTATATGCATTCCTTTTATTCAAGAATGAATAACAGCCATTTAAAGTATTCCTGATTTCTGTAAAATAAATGTATTCTGGATGAGCATTTTTAGCTAAATGACACTTTTTTAAAACTCTCAATAGCAACCAAAATATATGCCCAGAAAGTAATACTTTGCACAAGAAATGAGGTGATGGCAGCCATGTTTTTAGGCAGCTTTCTAGAGTCATCACAAGACAGGCTTACCCAGGTAGGAATGCGAACCATTTTGCAATACTTCAAAATCCCCATTTCCCCAATGCCAAACAACTTGGAATCTGAAAAAAAAGTGCCTCAGAACCCTTATGAGCTTTAGAATTAGAATGAAATTTCTTGCGTTGTTTTTTTTCCATAATTTATTTATGATGTGTCACTTTTTCTAATAGATGCTACAAAATTATTTATAACTTTTACCACATGTATTTATTAATAATATTACTTAAAAATGTTAACTTTTTCATTAATTCAAAGGTTAACATTCCTCACACCAGTAAGGAAAACTTCATGGACCTACTGGAATATATTTACACAGACCATGCACCATTAGAAGAAAGCAGTGACCTGGTTGGAGTGATGAGCCTTGCTGATGAGAATGGCCTGACACGTTTGGTCAACCTGTGTGAGTTATACATCAGCAAAGAAGTAGATAAAGCTTGTCAGAATCGTATAGAACGAGCAGAAATTGATGTTGTTGGCTTATTAAATACTGCTCATGTAAGAGCCTTAAGTAAATTGTCTTCTAAAATTGAAATGGATAGTTGGACATGTAGCTTTTTTTTTTGTCATATATATATGTATCTGACAATTATTTAAAGTCTACATCAGATCTTATAAAATGAGTTGATAGGAATATTTAGTATGCCATTACATTAGGCGTATTTCATTTAGTACATTTAACATAAAATATCACGAACATCTAAATTTTTAAATACTTTCAGTGCTGGCTGATGTCTAATATTACTTAACCATTTAGGATTTGTGTATTACTTATTAAAATATTTTCTTGCAATCTGTAACCATCTATTATGTGAATAAAAATATTAAAAAATTTAAACTCTTACACCATCAGTACAAAATATGTTAAAAGTTATAATTAGCACATAATCTACTCTAGATAGTTGATATTTTGATTCAGATTTTTAAAGTATATTTTCTTTGTACTTACATTCATTGAAAAAAGAATTTAATTTATAAATACATTATCCATTTACATCTTTTCTTAAAATGAAACTCCCTTTAGTTTCAGTAATTGATTTCTGGGTTGGTTAGTGCTTGTACATTTTACTACTCCTATTTTTTAAAATCATTTTACAGATGCTTAATGCTCGGCAGCTGGTTACATTTTGTCTCCATTTTATCTCTACAAACTACAATGCATTCTCCAAGAGAAAAGAATTTCCTGACCTTACAACAGAGGACAGAAAACAAGTGGAAGAACAAAGGTGGCCTCCCCTTGACTATTTGAAACAAATTGAAGAATATGAAAAAGAAATGTCTAAAAAGGGAGAGAAGTGTGTTTTGATGTGATGCTAAGAAAGCATCATAACCATAATACATTATAACATATCACAAAAGATCAGACATTCCACCATTGATTTAATCGTCACTAATACATGTGCCAAATATATCAGATACTTTTATTTTCTATTTGTTCATTAATAATAAATAACCATATTGTGACAGGAATGTATGTATCTGAATGCATGTCAACATGTGACTCATTGTTTTCTTTTTAAATGACTTTATGTATTATTTCCATTTTTTCAATGGCACATATTACTGTGATTATTATTTGTTGCAATATTAATATTTCTAAAAAATGTGTATTCATTTGGTTGTGTGTATTGTAATAATTTATTGAAAATATTAGTTAATTGAAATTAACATTCACATGTTTATCAACAGTAACATTCTTATTATTTTTACTTTGTACACAAAATCCAAACTTGCTTAATTTTACTTTATTAAAGATATACAGGATTTGTTTTTTTTTTATCATGCTAAGAATTGACTGCATCTTTTGTAAAAAAAAAAATTCAATTCAAAAAAGTTTTTTAGGAAATCAATTATGAGTTTATTTTATAGCTGTTGATAATAATAATATTTTTGTTTTGTAGAACAATAAATGTAAAAAAAAAATACTTCTTTCTTTTTTAATGACCTTAGTACAAACCAAATACATGTATTCTGCTGGTAATTTTATTTATAGTAAAAATGAAAAATATAAAGTGTTTACTTTATCTAACAAAGCCCTTTGAAAGTTTTTTATGTTTGCCTTTATTTATGTCAATATGAGGTTCACCCAAACCAATTAAATCCGCTCGTTTTGCATTTAAGAATGTAAAGGTTAAATGGAGGAGGAAACAGAAGTAAGAAAAGGCAACTATTAAAAGCACATTTTTTTCTGTCAATCTTTTCACTTTAAGAAATATTTTAAGCTTTGCTAATTATTTTTTCATTCAAATAATCAGGATTAAGAAATTTTAGCCATCTTAATTCTCAACTGGGATTCTCAATTCTTTTCAAATTTCCCTTTTTTCTTTCCAATTTATCAAGAGTGCGCATACGTAAATATAATCAACAAATCATAGAGCTTAAGAACTCCGCCAGACCACTTCTATGTTCAAGAGCATGGAAGGGCCGCATTTTGTTCTTCAAATGACTTTCTGGTATAAAAAAAATTATGTATAACCTAAATAGATCAACAACAAGCTATATTTTTTCTTAAACATTAATGTATTTAGTAAAGCATTAATTAAAAAATACAGTTATTTATGATTAAAAAAACAGTTACAGATATGATAATTCTGTTATATAAATACAAATCTTAGATAAATGTACAGAATTACATTTACAACCAAATAAAATTGTACAAATTTTACTAATAACACACTGTTAAATAAGATGTATCATTGTTGCAGGCTCTTTCAATCCAATAATTGTTGCTGGCTTCTTCGATTTAATCCGTAAATGTTGCGGGGCTTGTTATCACACACACAGTCATATAAATAGATAACTCAACACTTGTTAATGTGAAGTATAAATAAATGAACTTTATTAAAACTATTCGTGACTGCACTTCTTTCTCCAAATCCTAATCCAATACTAACTAACTCATCCGTTCCGATGGGCGTTTCGGACATCAATGCCTGACTCTGATGTTTTCATTGAGTACACTAGGGCTTTGATTTCGGTCAGTGGCCAAAGGTGTGAAGTTGCACCTTTGTCCAGCTCCTTAGTGCATGGTCGCTTTGATCTGCGCCCTGCAGATCTAGAGGGGGCTGGGATGAAGGGGAACATGATATGGGGGTAGCTGTGTTATTGAAGGGGACTGCAATCATAATATACAGAAATTACAAAACTTACATCTATATAAATAAAAAAATAATATCCCAGTTGCATCCCTTCCTAATCATCTCAATCATTTTTAACATAGGCTCAATAAGTTTGAATACCCCAACGTGAAATAACGCAAAAATTATAATAAAACAAAAATCGTAAAATTAAAAAAAAAAGAAATAATACATAAATTATTCACAAAAACATACAAACACACACACATTCCTACTACAAACAGGTTGCTTGTATCATTGAACAGTTACGATGTGACAGCAATATAGTATAGAGTCATCTAAATGTAAACAAATCAATGTAATACATTGTTCACTAAAGTTTACAGTCCGGCCACAAAGAATTGCATGTAAAGAAAAGAGTTTATTGAATTGTATGTAAAAGCTTAATATTGTGTCTTGAAGCAATATTAGATTTTTAATGTCAGTATCAAAAGTCCTATGGAAATGTGCTGAGCTGACCATTTTTAAATGTGTTACTTTCCCTGACTCAAAAATACTCTCAACTCACATTCAAAAAAACATCTAAGAGCAGTATAATTTTCTAGCTACATACAATTGATTATTTCTTTAAAAAAAATGTTTTAATTAATTTTATCTTAAAATGCTATCAATTTATTCTAATATAAACCTAAAATTACATTAAAAATATGCAATGACTGACAATAGTATTAAAAACTATGAGGACCATTATTGTATCAATCGCTTGAAATTAGAAATTCTTTCTTGGCAAACATAGACACATAACCACATTCATTTAAATATAATATATATACAGATTTTTTTACGATATTCACTGAAAAAAAATCAAACTTTCGATAAGGAAGAGAGAAAATAAAAACTACATTTAAATTATGGTAAAATTTTATGTTAATAAAAGAAATAAAAAAAATTTGAAATTCTGACAGTAAAAAAGATAAATCTTTAAAAATCTTTCAAATAAATGCCATGATGACAAATATTTAAAGAAATTTTAAAAAATATGCTAACAGAAATCAAACTCTCAGTTTTCAATTATCACTGGTAAAAATTACTTTAAAATTTTAATGTGATATTAATTTTTTAGCTAAGAATTTTACTATGGGCTGTTCTGGGCCTTGTAGGTCGAGCAGATTTTCTGGCAGTACTGGGTCTTCTTTCAACATAAGCCCCCCACTTAGTGCAAATATTTTCAAAGACATCTCTAGAGTCAGTGATGACATCAACTTCCTTGTACTTGGTGTAATCTATCCACTCATAATTTTGGCCGGTCTATAAATAAATAAACACAAGACAAGTATGTGTCAACTGTGTACCATTTCTTAACGTGACATATTTCTGTCACAAGAATTCAAGCTAAATAAATTATAACCCATTATAAAAAATGTGAAAAAAAACCTACTATGGAACATATTTCAAGTTATAATTTAAGATGTTAGACCAAAATTTTCTGTCGAAATTTCAGCACTCATTAATTTTTGGGAAATTTTTATCCAATGTATCTTTTAGTATACGTAATCTACAAATGATCTAAAATAGAGGTAAAAAGGGAGAAATAAAACAAATCCCAAAGAAAACATTGGGCAATGTCTTTTTGTTAAAAATTGTATGCATTTAATTCCAACATTCTTGATGTCCCATTATATTCTCAGTATTTCTGACAATCTCAGGATCACTAAAAACAAACTACATGTAATATGTATTTGCTTACAAATAAAAATTACAACAATTAAATGATAAAATGAAAATTCAGAGTGAATTCACTCAATAATTCTTTATGAAAGTTTTACTGTAAGGTCTTTATTCTCCAAAAAAATGCAGCATAAAAAAAAATCACACAAAAAAAAAAAGACTCTACAAACCTTGTAAAAATAGAGATTCATTTCAAAATTTTTTTTTAATCGCATAACTTAAAGTAAAAACAAAAAAGTGAAAACCAACACAAAAGGGCACAAATTAAGTTTGCAGACAATGAAAGAAAATTATTAAATTACTTAAAAACTTTATTGCATTTAATGAAAGCTTTTTCCTTCATTAAAAAACCAGTTACAGGAATTTTTCTTTGAATTAGATCCTCTATCCAAATCACTAGAACCTACTCTGTTCTTTCTAACAAGTTATCTTTTGAATACGATAACAATTTGGCACTTATTGTAGTATCGGAAATAACTTATCTGACTGCAACTCATTCTTATTAATGACTCTAATAATGGATTAGCCCAAATTAAAATGTTTTCCAATTGCAGTTAATCTTTCCCTGTTTTCTAATCTATCTAAAATTGCAAATTTAATTTCCAGTAAAATAGCCTGTTTTCCATGCTTTTTTTCCAATGCGTCCATGCTTTTCCAAAAAAAAATAATATTTTCAAGCAAAAAAACAACTAGCTTCAAATTTGCATAAAAAAAACTTTACAATATTTCTGATAAATAGAGCATATTAGCAAACCATATGAGCAATATAACTTCAGTAAACATAATATAGCTGTTCAATATTAAAATTAGGAATCATCAAAATATGTTCCATGAAATCAGTTCATCAGGCCCAGAGGATATTTGATTTAATATTTGGAGCAGGAGACATTGAGATGCAAATGAAATGATTTTACGCTCATCATTTTTTTTTTTTATTTAGTCAGATATCTGGCCCTCTGTGATAAAAGTTTGGTGACTCCTGATTTAAAGGATACATATTATTGCAGTAAATTTGACTATTTTTTCTTTAGTCACTATAAAAGACTCACTTGTATTGCCTGTTCAATAGTCAGCTGATGTTGAGTGTGAGGATTGTGGTAGTTAATGGCAAAGATCTCCATCCATTTGTTTGGTGTCATATATGCCTGCCTTACTACTGGCCCAATGTATATCTAACAAATAGATTGACATAGAACATGATATATGTAATAAATATCCAAAAAAAAGAATTATACCATTAAATATATAGTGTTTTAATATAATATGGAACAATTCTTCAGGCGTAAAAATAGATATAAAAACATTAAACTCTTTAACAAAAATGTTCAAATTAATATAGATTCTACCACATTAAAACTTTGAACAAAATAAACATGATTCATATTAGCAAAGTAGTTTGATTTGGTTTTTTAAATATATTATTTTTTTACAGCACTCTTGATCTTAATAAATTTATTATTTGTTTTACCATTGTGTATTGAACCAATGTTTTAGTAAGAAAATGTGCATACAGCATACATGTCTTATCAATTGTGTAACAACGAAACACTTTTTGTTTATATATTTCTATTGAATATATTACATTTTTTTTACTAAAGTAAAAATGATACTGACAGACATCATCTTTTGGCAATGTTTCATCTCAATTTCATCTTGCGACTTCAGAAAAAGTTTTCTTCTATTCATCAAGGTGATTACTATCTGTAGAAATAAGATAAATAAATATGTAAAAATAAAATACATGTACTTTTGTCAGAGTCTAACATTCAGTCGCTGATCACTGTAAAAGTAAATAGTTACTGTAAAAAAACACAGTGGGTAAAGAAATCCTACATTTCACAAGACTATTTATTAAATTATTTTTTTTTAGCTTATCATTAGAGGATAATTAAAATGTAAAAAACACACATTATGGGAAATATATATTAAGTGATAAATGTTAGCCATTGATGTTACATGCACTGTAAAATAAAAAAAACAACATAACAGTGCTTACAAAATGAATTTTGTACTTCCTAAATGCACTGCCCTATAAATAAATTTCTTCATTGATATTTAGGGTTGTAAATTGTTTTTTTTTAAATAGTTTGTTTAGTGTAGCTACTCTGTTTTAAAAAAAATTAATTTCAGTGTGAATTTTTTTAATTAATGAAATTTAGTAGCATGAGTCGGTAGGCTAAAAATGTGTGACACCTGCTGGTAGTAATGTTATTAATTGCCATGATAACTCCAACACTTGTGGAGATAAAGCAGTGAACATGTATGATTTTAAGAATATTTTCCCAAAATGCCATTATATGTTTTGTTCTTGCAAAGATCTTCAAACTAGACTATAAATCTAATGTTTTAAAGCCATAACATAAACGCATTTGCAACTATTTAATTATTTAGTTTTTATAAAAGTTACCACCAGTTCATACATGGAATACATTTTATTACGAAAACTCTAGACTATCAAGCTTAGAACCATTCTAACTAATTAATTAATAATAATTCGCCCTAAGAAAATTGAGAACATAATTTGCAAGCAGTTGTTTGATAAATGTCGGTTTAGACTGTTTTAACTTAGGTCAACCTTTTCTCATTTGAGTTATTATTTACCAGTGAACAGAAGTATTCATTTCAATAATTTTGCCAAAATTAACCCCACTATTTCAGCTATTAATTTTTTAATTTAAATGGGTTTTGTATTCACACAACTAAGTGTAAGAAAATTTTAAGCCACTGTAAGAAAATGATGTAATCAAAAAGAATCAAATTATTTTTTTTTTTAAAATACTTAAATTTCATATCCAATACAAAGAAAAAAAAATGTAAAAAGAGATGCTGTCTCCAGATGATGCAGTGAGCCTTTAAATGCCACTGGGAACAAATCTATTTCTATTTTGATATCCTCACCATAGCTTAAGTTGCACAGGCTACGATAACGACACACAGGTAAATAGCCTCGAGTCACCTTACTATCAAATATATATATCCTTGATCATTACATTAGAAAAATATTATTTTTAAGCTTTGCATAGGTAAAAATTTAGCAAGTAATTTACCTTAACAGCTTGAACAAATTTAGTTGGAGGTACATGTGGAGTTTTATCAGTTTGTTGCTGCAAGTTTTAGACAAAAATTTCCACATCAGTTATTGGTAATTAAAGCTCATCACATGCTATACAAATATATTGTTTATGCAATAAGTCATATAAAATGTATCAGTGGTGAAATTAAATAACTAACAATCATTTTAACATATTTTTTCTTCAACTTACTTTTGCCTTCTCCGGTAATCTGTTTATAAACTCAATGAATGGATCATTACTGGGGGAACACGGGACCTAATCAAATGAAAGAAAACATCCCAACTTAAAGTAACTTATATATCTGCTGCCACATAAGGATACATGTATTGACATTTTCTTCAAATATTTCTATACGTGTTTACCTCTGGAAACCTGTACTTCAGTGTAGCGGCTGACTGATCTTCTGACTGATTCTTCAGATAAAATCCATCTGGTGTAACTTTTTTTTCCACTAGAAACTCAATCACAAGCTTGTCATCTTTTCTAAATATTTTACCATCTTTATGTTTTATTCTATAAAAGAAAACAATCAGTTCAATAAGCATTTTGATAGGTAACATGTAGTCATTTTACAAAACATTATGAGATTTAGTGCGCAAATGCATTTCCATAGCTTTAGCGAAGAGATGGAAGAAAACATGGAAGGAGGTCTAAATATATATATAAATGAGATCCTATTGTTATGATAAGTTCCTACTGACGACATCTTAAATGTTTCTTTTTTCAGAAAGCCAGACCTTTCATGTCAGGGGATGGATGATAATGAGTTTAAGTGATTGACAGTTAATCTGAGGGTCCCTGGTTTGAACCAAAAGATATATCAGGTCATGGTGAAAGTCCCCTATATATCTTGTGTGGTGCCTCCATGGCCTTTGAACTATTGGCTCTGGTGGGGGTGAAAGAAGGGCACAATAAAAACAGTCCGATGAGTGGTTTATAGTATCTAAGATATCTCATGTCATCTTTACAAGGAATTCACATACTATCATGTATATTTAAAATACTTTCTAGATCAATACATTTGTGTGTTAAAAATTTCTATTTCGACATCAGCATTTATTTCAGTGAACAGTTTTGAATTTTGCAGAAGGTAACTGATCAGTACAAGTTTAAAATATTAATTTGTTGATAAAATAAATAAAATGATTATGATGATAGGGTAGCTAGGTGGCACCATGGTAGTGAGCTGGATCTGTCATGCCTGTCCTGTCACCTACATATATTTCCTGCAGCGCCTCTATGGCCATTGCACTTTGAGCTATAGTTGGGGATGAATGAAGGGCACAACATTAACCTTCCCGTTAGCGATTTATAGAATCCAAGAGATAAAAATCTCAGCCAATCAGGAACTCAACAAAAGATTATAAAAAAAAAGATTAATAAACAATGGATTAAAATTTAAAATGAGGTAAATTTATGTGAATATGTTATGCTGTATTGTTTTGACATTTCATTTGTACTATGTTAAGAGAACATTCTGAGTTACCTTGTTATAATAGGAACTCCAAAATGGTTAGGCCCCCATCTAAGCAACTTTTCATCAACAGAAGCGTCTGTTTGATATTCTGCAGACCAAAGCGGGTTCACAGGGCCGTTACTATTCACTTCATACCTGCCAAGGTAGCTTCTTCTATCAATATTGCGTTTTTTGTCTTTGTGGTTAAATTTGATCTTATCTGGATGTCTGAAATTACAGCGCAAATGATTTTGAAATGATGGAGTCAAACCAAACTACTTTTTACAGCAAAAGTACTCATGCTTAATCCATAAAAAAGATTTTAACAAAAAATTTCAACATTAAAATATATAGACAAGTCATAACCTCAGCTACAGTTTCATTAAAGTAATTCTCAGGGGGGGGGGTGAGGGAAATATATATTCTTGTTATCTTTATCATCTAACATTTTAGAATCATTCAATTAGGTTCCACTAAATATCAAATGAAAGTTTTTCTTCTTTACATTCATCAGAAATTATGTTTGCTAATAAGTTTATATAATTTAAAAAACAATTTGTGGTCTTATAATTCTGTTACATTTACTGATTTTGAGAAAGCAGTGACCAACATTTCAAACTAGGGGCACAGATCAATTTAAGTTTGGACATTTTGCCTTTCAAGATGATTTACTTCCCTTTTTGTATCTGAATGTTGAACAAGTATCAAAAATGAATATCATATCCTTATTAAAAAAATAAATGTCATCAGAAAATATTAGTATTACAATTATAAATAATTATAATTTTAATTTGAAAACCAGTATTATTTTCTCTGACTGAATTTGCAGAATCCCACGAGGTGCACAGATGTAATTAGATTTCATAACTGATATATACATATAGTAAAAATCAATTCCTGATGACAAGTTTAATGAAAAAAAGAACACCCTACAGAGTGGGTGTACGAAAATTTATATTTCTTAATTTATTGTTGAAATCAAATAAATGTGTTTAATAAGTGAGGCAATGATATTTTGTTCCACATTTATTACAATACCATCACCGGTACTTTTATTCATCAAAGCACCATCACCAGTACTTTTATTCATCAAAGCACCATCACCAGTACTTTTATTCATCAAAGCACCATCACCAGTACTTTTATTCATCAAAGCACCATCACTAGTACTTTTATTCATCAAAGCACCATCACCAGTACTTTTATTCATCAAAGCACCATCACCAGTACTTATTTCATTCATTAAAGCACCATCACCAGCACTTATTTCATTCATTAAAGCACCATTACTGGTGCTTCTATTCATCTAAGAACCATGACTAGAACTTTTATTCATCATTCTTTGAATCAGTCATAACAGAACACTTACTTTTCTCTTTGCTTGTCATTTGACTTGTTCTGATGAAATTTCATCTGTGAATCTTTGTACATTGGAACCTGGAGAACATACAGGAAGACGAATAGTACAAATGCTTTCCTTTCAGTTGGATATTTGAGAATATCATTATTTTTTCCTATCTGTCATATTAGCACAAGAATTTCATTGGATATCGTAACGCTAAACGTCATAGTTTAGTAGCCTAGGTTGACAATAAACTTACCCAATTTAACCCCAACTCTTCATCTGCAATATAAGGAAGTTCATTAGTAGTGTTTGATACAGAGCCCAATAAAAATTTTACTAAAACAAATGTATATACCAATTTTTTTTTAAATACATTGCCTAATAAAAATTTTACAAAACAAATTTAAAAAAAAAAATTTTACTCAAAAGTTTACTTCTCTTTTACCTGAATTTTTATTTTCCTCTGAACCTCTGAAGAAAAAACAATCAGAGAATTAAATGAAAATAATAATCAATATATATAAAAAGGTAATGTACCAGTCATTTTACTTTACTGCAGACACAACTGAGAATTGAAAATAGATATTACTATTGAGAATGAATAAATTGACTATTTTTCAGCCTTAAAATAATGTATGCAGCTATATATTGACCAGAATTGTTGGAATGTGGAACTTGATTTAAGTGCTGATACACATAATATTGCAGTAAAAAGGATCTTCATAGACCAAGTAAAATGAATCAATACAACTAAACAGCACAGGGGGAGATGTCAAAAGTTTTATGATATGAAATGTGTGATTCACTCTTATGGTTAGACATTTGAATACATGTAGTAAGATGCTACAAGATAACACAGTGGGAACTAAAAGTTAGAATCTACATATCAAGAATGTAAACAAAAGATTTAAAACTTGCAAAACACGTCATCGCAAACAACACATGTACTAGCTCTTAAATAGACATTGTGGAAATATTTTAAAAGAAATATAAAAAGAGCACCTGTTGCTGAGTGAGCCTTTAGTTTTGTCCTCAGTATCTGTGAAGAAAAAAATAGTTACTAATTTTACCATATAGATAAAGAAAAAAACAATTTAAACCTTAGTCCTACAGGTAGCATATCAACCACATGGGATGGAGTAAACTATTAGCTGTTTGTAAGCAGCAAGAGAGTTCTTCTGAGATGATGATTGACAGTGCAACCAGAATTAAACTGAACTTTCAGTGAGTAGATTTCCTTTTTCACTAGCATGGAAATAACACTTTATTCCAGGAGAATTTTTTTCGTTGTTGTCATGGAACTTTTAAAAATAAATCTTCCATCAACGTTTACCTTTTATAGCATCAGGTGATACAGCCCTGTTACTCTGTGCTCGATCAACCTCATTTCTAGAAGTAAAAAAAAAATGCTGTCACGAATATTTTATGTTACCAAATTATTAAGAGTTTCAATATGTGACCATTTTAATTATAGCTGATATATTAAATAATCTGCACAGAATACAACTAGTACCTTTCATCAGCCTCTTTCTTTTGCCACTCCCTGTACATATCTGGCTCTATGAAGTTTTGTAACACAAACAGCTCCAGGTCTCTCACCCTATCAGACATGTAAAAATGTCCAGCTTGTGTTTCTTGTAAGAGTACAGCCTCCAGGTCGTCCAGCATTGATCTGACATCGGGTTCGATAGAAATGTGTTCGTAATATTTTACCGCCATCAAGAGGCCCTGAATTTCTACACTCATCTCATGGATTATTTTGTTGTTCACCTGGCCACTTTTCTGGGCATACATTTTTTTAAATTCATTAAATCTGGACCAGATAAAATTCAGTGCTTTTGATTTTTCCACAAATAGATTTTTCCTGTTCTCTTTCTGAAATTTTTCAAGTTCTGAAATTTTCTTCTCAACTTCACTCAAATCAATTTTTATGTTGTAATTTTTTATCTTTTCTTCAAGTTCAAGAATAATAACATTTTCAAGAATCAATGTTTCTAAATCTGCAATGTGTTCTTTAATTTTTGAATATGATTGATTCAATGCCGATGCTTTTTTTAGATTATCTCTAATAATCATGATCAAGTTTGGATCTTTCCTGTATGGGTGTTGTGCACTCAATTTGTCCTGACAACACCTATATTTAATGACTTCATTTATAAAGTCATTCAGATCTTTTTGTATTCTGGATGAAATTTCTTGGTTGTCAAAAATCTCTGACAAAGCAATTTTAATAGTTCTCTCCCGATCTTGCAGTTTCTGAGACATTATTATTTTACTAAATATGTCTTTTATTGAACTTATCAGCTCCATTATATCAGAGCTTTTCATGGAATGTCTTTTGCTGGCATTTTTCTTCATTCGTTTTATATCTTGGGATAGTAACTGCTGCATTTCAGGGCTATTGTCTAGCATGGAATCGAGTTTTTCTTTCAAACAATCTTCATATTGTTTAATGTGGGTTATGTCAATTACAGCTGTTGATAAAACAATGAAAATTATCTTTCGGAGTGAAATTATTACACTTGTTGTAAAAGACAATACTAGAGATATCACAGTCATAGAATGAATAGGCCTATTAGCCAAAGCGTTGTTGGAATAACTTTCATTTTTATTGTAACTTACAGAATCCATCTACTTTACGATCATCCTCATCAGCCAGACGTGCCAGGACAGATATCAAAGTAAATGGCACTGGTAAAAAAAGAATTTTTGAGAAATCTCTCGTCAGTAAAAAAAACTGGAACCTCCACAATTTCTCAGCCTTTTGTTGGATCTTTTCTATCGACTTCCTGTCGGTGTAAAAAAAAAATATTATTCATTTAGATACAAAAATTAATTTAAAAACATTTTGAAAATTTTAAATCTATTTTTAAAAATCTTTAAACATGTGTTTATTTCATTGACCAAATTTTATTTGAGCCAAGTACACATGAAGGAGAAAAAAATTTTTTTGTTCCCAATATAAATATTATACACATATTTGAAACAATCAAGATACAAACATAACATAACATAAGACAAAAAATTTATTTTCATTATAAAAAAAATCCAGCAAATAAACAATTTTTTTTAACAAGTAAACATGAAGACCTTGATAATGAAAATAGTGTGATGACATTGGATAAAAAGGCAACAAAAATTGAAGAAATACGCTTAAAAAGTTGAAATGTTGGGAGCACTTTAGAAACATTTCCATTTGCAAGGAAACATAGTCAATTTAATTAGAAATAAAAGTGAATTTCAAAATTAAAAAAAAAAGGAGATGGTGGAAAATATTTTACATAAAATGGTTAACAGTAAAACAAGAAAGAGCAAGAAATCAAAGAACATGTTTGGACTGAGAAAATACCGCAAGGCTAATCAAATGCAGTGACTCACATGTCGGTATTTGTGTGTCTATCAAAGAGTGTTGTCTGTTATCCTGTGTCTGTCAGTCTATGTGTGCATATCTGTGTGCCTTCATATTTGTATAGATAAAAACTTTTAAAAAATTGTATGAAAATGTGAGACACAACTTTTCTTTTAACCTTCTATACTAGGATTAAAAATAAATTAGACTCACGAAAATGAAGCTGTGATGAGACTGTTGAGTAAAATATTAGTGAACAACACATAAACAGCCAGGAGGACAGGTACGTAGTAACGACCCAAAGGGGTGGGGCATCTGAGTAGTTCATATGTACCATACAAAGAAGGATCAGTTGTACATTGTAGTGAATTACTATCTTCAGCTGAAAAAATCATTAAAAAAATAATTTTGTACCACAGAGTGGTACAAAAACAAGTTTAGATTTAAAAGCAGGTTATTTAAAGATTTTTTTTAAAAAGTCTAATAGTTTGAAAAAAAATAGACAATGTTTATGAAACAAGTTAAATTTTAATTAAAAAGTGGTTTATAAATTTCCAGAATAAGCTATCCCTATAATACAGAGCACCCAAAAAAGAAATTACATGCCCCGATTTTGAATGTGATTGATTTACATGTACATATGTATTAAAGTTTGTTTTGGGATTGCCATCTATGCCATTAAAAATGTAAAAAAAACCATAGTAAATTTTATTGATGTACAGTGCTGTTTCTTTGCATATGAGGAAAGGTAGTCTTTATGGGTTATTTCTTCATAATGAACTGAATGACAATGAGTGATTAAGTGCAGAAAGTGGGCTTTTTTTTTTGTAAATGGCAGTGAATAAACAGTTACAATAAGGCTGTACATTAGGGTTATGACTTTTTTGTAACCTCATACTTACATGGCAAGAAAAGGTGACTTTTAATGAGTGTATTATGACACAAATAACCTTTTCTGAAAATATTTGAAAAACCTTCTCCACCAAACCATAAAACGAATATTATATATTAATATATATAACACAACACTGTAATGGAAAGTTACATAAGAACAACAAGTGCAATGCATGTAAGCATGAGTATAGAGATGTCCAAAATATGAAATGATAATAAAGGATAGCATAGGAAACATAAATTAAGTTTTATGCTTCATCATTAGTGAGAATAAAACAGTTAATAGTGTCTTTGAAGTCTCACAACGTGGAACAATATCTTGCATTATTTGTATAGCTCTTTCTGCATAGCAGTTACTTCGTTCTATACCAGGTATTGCTTAATCTTCACAGACCCAGTGCCTCAAGAAGCATCTTTCTGCTTCAGTGTATCTATGCAAAGCAGGTGCTAAAATCTCTTATCCTATTTTCCAGTCCCTTTGATCTGAAAACCATACTTCAGACCATGCATGTCCTCGCTATGAAAGTACACACAAGTTCAAATTTCTCGTTTCTATTTTCCGGAATGCCAGAAGTGCTAGTATTGCACTTGAATTCCAACGAGCATTACTTAAAGCTGTCAGTCTCTGGAAGTGAATTACTGGAAAGGTTTTATTTCATTCGTAATAGTGAAATACTTGCGTCAAATGATGTAAGAACTTCATGTCGTCTTTCCATCCTTTGTTTTCTCACATGATTTCTGAACTACTATCTTGAGAATCAAGTGACTCTTTAAATGACTCGTAATTTGCGCTAATTTCAGCAACAAATGGATAAGAAATGTTTGGATTAGACGTTTCCCTGCCGAAAACAGAATCCATAGCATGCTTGAGTACTAGGCCTAAAACATGAAGCTGGCAGCCTATGTACTGAGGGATTTGTCCACTGTTCTGTTGACAGTAATTTTGTAGCTTGCGTACTACACCATTTTTGCTGCCAGAATTTGTATTCCTTGTATCGCAAATAATAACTCGAATACATGAATAGAGTTCACATTCAGCTAGAACAGCCCTATTCGCTGTAAATATTGTCTCTGCTTTTCCATTTGTCAGAGACAATATGGCTAATCGAATTTCTTTTTCAACGTTTTTCAGTAAAACAACTTGTTTTTCCCCTTCTATTCTTTTTCTGTCAAAATGTATGCATTATTCAAAATTTTGTAAGCTGTTTTTATAAACTACAACTTCAGCTAATCTGCTTCTATATAGGTGGCCTTATACACCCCTGACTGCGAAGGAGCTTCAATATTGGGAGAGTGTTCGCTTATTATTTTTAAAACTTTACAAGCTTTATTTGTTGACAAACTTGCTTTCCTACAAAATTAATTACAAACAGACGATTACAGTTGAATGAAATTGAAATAAAATAATACAATATTCTCAAATCAACCAAGCAGACTTTCCAAATTACAAAGAAGACCACACGTGACAATTACCAAACAAAGGTATCATAAGATTTAACAATTTCAGGTAAAGTTGCAGTAGACGCATAATACATTAAAACAGTGCACTTAAAATTCAAAATAAGCTTTTTTTTATTTATTTCGTTTCAGACATGGAGGTAAAAAATACCCTATAAAGTTCCTGGATGTAATTAATGTAATCAATATTTGTTAATGCGCAATCCATAAAGAAGTAATTTTATTGAAAAACGCTTCTTATTTGTAATCACAAGATGGCGTTGGTGGGGAAGGTTTTTTTGAGTGAAAAATAAATGAATATTATTTTCATATTTTGTTCACAATTGTTCATTAAAATATGCCTTGTAAAATAAGATTCTGAAAAAAAATGTGAAAAGTACTAACCCTACTGTACGTAGTAGGATCTGTGTTTTTCAATTAATGAAAAAAAAATGTTTGCAGTGAACCATATTTTGAGGAACACCGTCAAGGACTGTCCCAAGCCCGGCTGAAAAAGGAGGAGGGTTGGGCGTGCGGCTAGCAACCCCACCCTGTTAAAAAACCCTTTGCTACAGAAACACTAACTAAAGAAAAAATAGATATTTCAGTCCTGGGAGAAGAAGGTTCTTCATCACGAAGACTCATGAAGCTTAGTTGTGGTGAAAGCCGAAAGGAAGCCACAAAGCCGACTACCCTTCTGACAACCAGGAAAACCACTATCGGCAAAAAGAAAGAGAGGTCGGCCTAGAAACACCTAGAGTTGAGAATTTGAAGCGGACATCACCAGGATGGGGTTCAGCTGGAAGCAGCTGGAGAGAATGGCTCAGGATAGAAGTCGCTGGATATCTTTAGTTGGTGGCCCATACCCCGATAGGAGTGACGGGCAATGATGATGATGATATTTTGAGGAAGGGCAAAGAGATTATTGAAATAATGAGTGCCATTTTGTGAAGGTCTTAAGTGTAATATATTCTAAATTTAATTTTTTTTAAAGCGCAGAAACAGTAAGATAAATGTGTTACATTTTCCAGCATCGATTTCATCAAGGAAGAGTTCACCAAACATCTGCCAGTAAGCCTTCCGAAACAAATAAAAAAATGTGTAGTAACTAAGGACACTGTTGGGATACAAAATGGCTTCACTGGCAACAGCATAGCTGGCCCAAAATATGGCAAAGATGTACAAAAATCTGGTCAGGATTTGTACCTGTGAATAAAAAGGTTTTATAATGTGTAGAAACTCAAGATAACATTTCACACACACTAAAAATATGTCATAATTTCCACATGTGTTCAAATACATTTTTTAAAACATAAATGTCAATATTGTAATGATCCTGGATAATTTTACACACTGAACATAGCATCCCTATGGAATCAATTACCACAGATTTAAATATTTAAATTGCTTATCTACTTTCTATATGTGTTTCTGCAAAACTATACATTTGGTTATTGCATGTAAAAAAAAAACTTGAATAAACATAGTGTTAGATTCTTCAGGAAAAAAAAGTACACGATACACCAATTTTATATCAAAATTATAACCAGTTAAGAAATTCAGTCATTTTAAAAATACAAATTGAAGGATGTTCAAAGCCCCCATGTTTATGTACAAGTTTTAAAGATAGTTCATGGCATAGAATAGCAAAAATAGCAGACCCTGAGAAGTGGAAATACTACTTAGTGTGTGTTGATGACAAAATTATTTTGAAGCAACTAAGAGTGCTAATAATATTTTTTCCTTCGTGCGATTTTTGCACAAATCAGTGTAGGTATAAAACAGATGATTTAGAGAAATATGTGTAATATGTACACACATTTAAAGAAGAAAAAGTTTTGTGTTATAAGATTGTTTTTAAGTTGAAGTTATAGAAGTAGTGGATGGAAAATGGCTTTATCTAGAAATGTTGAGTACAGGGAAGCTAATGACATTTAATAGGTATTTAATTTCTTCAATCCTTTAGTTTATTCAGATAATACTTGTATCTGCTTCAGCAGGTTTTTCTATTTCTCTAAAATCACCTAAGCCTAATAATATATAGAACAATAAACTGCACAAAAAGATGAGAAGCATAGTAAAACTAATTTAAATGTGAACATTAACATGTGTATATAACTTACAGTCTTTATGATCATAGCACATGTAGGGCCTAGGACTGGACTACTGTAGCAGTTATGAAGCAACCGAAATGTAAAGACTATGAAGTCCAGACTGAAGGCAATACTGGCTGCGTAAAACACTGATGACCCTGTATAACAAAACTTAGGATAAATATGACAGTTCAAGTTATAATTCAGTTATTAGGGCCCAGTACATGACAAAAAAATTACACAGATGTTTAACATTTTAGCACTGACACTTGATGGATTCAAATGTACTTAGCTGGCGCATCAACTATTAGTATATTTGGCTGGCAATGTTTTTTGTATGAAATATTAGGATATCAAACAAAGTTATATAAAAAGGTTTTTATTATCTTTTGTTTTTTTTTCAAACTTATCTTAAACTATGTGTGTTGGTCGTAAATAAATCATGATTTAAATTGCTTCATATGTCATAAAAATATAGAAATAATATAGTGATCTTTCATTTTTATAAGTAAAAAAAAAATATATGTATGTATGACACAAACACAAATTTTGATGGATACCATGATTAATTAAGGGGGCCCACTTAAAATGTGAAGTATAAAAAAAATGAAGAAATCCATTAAAATAATGTTAATAACAGCAACTGAACCACCACAATTTGCCATTTAATAGACAGTAATCCATATGTTATTAACAGCAACTGAACCACCACAATTTGCCATTTAATAGACAGTAATCCATATGTTATTAACAGCAACTGAACCACCACAATTTGCCATTTAATAGACAGTAATCCATATTATCAATATCTGAAAATTACTTCCGAAGCATTTTTCTAATCTGATGTAGAGATTCCCCATAGATTGCTGCAACATCTCTGATGTGATACCATGGATTTCATCGTGAATTTATGTAGACCTAACTCTTAAGAGGTAGCCCCACAAGAAAAAAATCACAAGCTGACAAATCTGGTATATCACCGAATTTTAAGATGACATGATTTCCAAACAATTCTCACACAGCTACCATTGACTGCCTAACAGTGTGCGATGTCCACCCAGTCGAAACCAGGTTTTGTGAAGTTGGCGACGTGACTCGGCCAGGACACTGGATGACTTGAAACAAACAATTCAAGATAAAATTTGTGATACCCCAGCTGATATATTGCAGCAATAAATGGGGGGGGGAGGGGGACTTCAACATCAGATAAAAAAAATGTTTCAAGTCAACAGGACGCCATCTATGGTACAAAATTTTCAGTGATTGATAATTTGGGTCACTGTATCTTTTTTTCGCAAGTTGTAGTGGTTCAATTGCTGTCAATAACATTTTATGTTGCATTTTTTCTATTTTTACCATGTTCCCATTTTTCTGGGTCATCCAGTATGTTAGTGAAACCAACGGCTTACAGAAAAAAAAAAAAAGCCAAGGTTGGCTTAAAGAGTAAAAAAAAAAAGATTTAAAACACAATAGTTTATTATTCATGACCTAAACATATGTACCAGAGCTAAAATAAGCAACCACTCTCAGAACTGTTCCAGTGAAGAACAGTAACACAGAAATAAGGTCTACGACATTCCAGCCGCTTGTTATGTATGTCATTAAATCATGCTCTTTATACTTGTTCCAAATCTGTAAATTTGCAAATATTTTGAAATTGATTACGATGTGTAATGGATTAATCATGTGTGCGTAAAATTAAACTTTATTATCTCTCCGAAATATGTAGACATAAATATTATTTCACTAAATGTGGATGTATGCAAATACATGTATGTATGTTTTCACGTTACTAACCAAAAACATTATCTTTATTTCTTGAATAAATCATAGTACTAAAAAATATAAAACTTCCTTTTTCAAAATTATTGATCATTTGATATACTCAGATATGATCTTCTATGTATATTATAAATTTGTTCAGATCGCGAAATGGACTTTTGATGTACGCTTGGCAGGCCAAGACCTACAAAATGATATATACATCATGGGTCTAGGACTTATGGTTGCTGAGATATAGGGCGCTCCTTTATTAATATAGCTTATATAGTAAAAAACGGTACTTAAAACGCCCCCTTTTTCGGTCCTCAGAGGTCAGATCGCAAAATGGACCAAAGTGTTTTCTTGGCAGGCCAAGACCTACAAAATGATATATACATCATGGGTCTAGGACTTATGGCTGTTGAGATCTAGGGTGATGACGGACAGACAGACAGACAAAACGGGGACAATACAGCATTTTTTTTCGAAACTGCTCTAAAAACCATATACAAGACTGATCCGACCAGCAGTAACATATGGTAGTGAAACATGGACCATCAGCAAACAAGCAGAAAATATGCTAAACACTTGAGAACGGAAAATATATGAGTGGAGAAGTAGAACGAATTCAGAACTATACAAAGAGCCAATTATACATGTAACAGCTGAAATAAAAATGAATAGATTGAGGTGGGTAGGGCACATAGAAAGAATGGAAACCAACAGATGTCCAAAAGCAATAAATTAGGCAACACCCAATGAGAAAAGGCCTAAGGGCAGACCAAGAAGCAGATGGTTAGAGGAAGTGGAGAAAGAGCTTAAAGCCATAGGAGTGAGAGAGTGGAGGAAGAAGACCATGGATCGGGAAAAGTGGAGAAGAGTAGTATGGCAGGCCAGGGCCCTAAATGGGCTGTAGAGGCTAAGGAAGAAGAAGTCCCTGTAGTTATAAGATGTTTATCTCTTAGATCCTAAAAACCACTACAGAGTGTTTTTACAGTACCCTTCTTTCATCCACACCATAGCCGATAGCGCAATGACCATGGAGGCACCACGGGGGGGCATAGAGGGAACTTTAAAACTAAGAACTGAAAAAAAACGGTACCCACATGCGCATAGATAGACAGATACATGAAATTGATTCAATTCATGTTAAAAAAAAATCCAAATCAGGTAATTCTTAAGTAAGAGTGAGGTTTTGAAGATACATGTACAAATGTAATTGGTACAAAAAAAAATATTTTTATTCCAAGTTATTGAGTATGGGAGTTATGATATTACTATAAAAAGTGATTTCAAAAGAAAATTTTATTAAGCCATTGGGATTTAAAATGTGTTCATTCTAGTCACTATTTGTCTATGTTAAGAAGTATTATAATTATTTTTGTACGATTCGCCTCATTTAAAAGTCTCTGAAAGTGTAATGAAGGTGAAGTTCTCTTTAGTAGTTTTCTTTGACCTATAATTAGTTTTACAAGTAAGGTTTTATTTAGTTGTTCTCTTTATACAAAGTCAATGAGATTACCTCAAATATTTCCTCGGCGGCGACAACGACAACAAATAACAAAAGATAAGCTTCCAGCCAGTGAAACTTGTGCTGTTCAAATCTTCCCAATATTGTCAGGCCAAAGGTGTAGATGAAAATCATTAGTCCAATCTGCAAAAATATGCAAATAATATTAATAAAATTAAATCACACAAAATTTTTAAGAAAGAAAAGAAATTGCTATGAAGGATGATAAACATTAATGTTATCAGATGTCCACCAATAGGAAAACTAAATTAAATTATTGTAAGTGACTCTGCAACTGAAAAATTAGGAGATACTCGGTATCCAAAGGTCTAGTAACTTGTCGGAATTAGTTATTAGACTTCTTGTACAGCTAATATGACGTCTTTTGGAAAAAGTGATCAAAACTGTCTATTTGTATATGTCTGCCTGTATACTGTCTTTATATATGTCTCTAAGTTTAACTGACAGACTGTCTAGATATATTTCTGCCCATATAGAAAATTAGATCCAGATTGTATCATTTAGTCTCTAAGTCTGCCTGTATGCCAGTCTGTCTGTATGTTAATCTCTATCAAACAGGGACGGATGGTCGTGTGGTAAAGCACTTGACTGTTGACCTGAAGGTACCTGGTTCGATCTCTGGTGAGGACCAAGGAAAATTTTTCAGGTCTTGGCTCAAGTTCCCGATATATCTCCTGAGGTGCCTCCAGGGCCATTACACTCCTGGCTGTGGTGGGGATGAAAGAAGGGCACTACAAAAACCTAAAAATTGTCCCATTTAGGTGGGCGATATTTTTTCCGGGTGGTCGTGCGGTAAAGCGCTTGACTGTCAACCTGAAGGTACCTGCTTTGATCTCCAGTGAGGACCAAGGACATTTTTCAGGTCATGGCTCAAGTTCCCGATATATCTCCCGTGGTGCCTCCCTGGCCATTGCACTATCGGCTATGGTGGGGATGAAAGAAGGGCACAACAAAACCTAAAAATTGCCACCATTTAGGTGGGCGATTTTTTTTATTAAGGGGACGGATGGTCGTGTGGTAAAGCGCTCCACTGTCGACCTGAAGGTACCTGGTTCGATCTCCGGTAAGGACCAATTTATATTCAGGTCTTGGCTCAAGTTCCCGATATATCTCCCTTGGTGCCTCCATGGCCATTGCACTATCGTCTATGGTGGGGATGAAAGAAGGGCACTGCAAAAACCATCCCCTTTGTGGCTTGTAGGATCTAAGAGATTTCATCTCATCCTTACAGGGACATCACACATCAGATGGCACAGAAATGATGGCCAGAAAATAGTTTTTACAATTACAATTACAAGCCTAGAATAGTGATGTCTATTGATATATGTTGATAGCTACTTAAAAAAATTGTCATTTTGACAGAAATATTTAAAAGATAAAATTTTCTAAAATATTTCTTTAAAATGTCATTCATTTATATATTCCAGGTTTAAAGGGAGATCATTAACTTACCCCATTCAGAGTAAACATTGTCATTGGTACGCAAAGTAATAAGTAGTATTTCTTTCTGTCCAGAAATGAGACATATACAAGATTATCAGTGACCTTGTTTTTACAGGTCATATTTATCATTTTTGCTAATATCACAATAATACTTCAAAAAAATCTGATTTTTTTTTTATAAATCTAATAAATTTAATCAAGAGCAATGCTGTACTTACAATGCTGAGATGTTAAATGTTTTTTGAATTTTCTGAAAATGAATTAAAAGGATTTCAGATTATTACATACAACTGATTTTTAGAAAATAATGGAAATATAATCAAGAAATCTGATGGCTTTTTATATTTACATGCCAGTCTGTATTCCATTAGGCCAGATCTCTATAAATATATTCCTGCACTCACTTATGTTTCTTTACTAACATAATCACACTAAATAATTGTTAGGCTTGAATTGTAACTTTTAAAATATAGTAATAAATTTACTACCCACATTCTCATAACGAGTTCTTTCAATTAAAATAAATATACTGAGGGCATAATAAATTTGAAAATATGGTTTTGACTAACTACTAGATGATATTGAGGATGGATAATTGTGAGACTGAAAATCAAAAGTTTTTGAAAAAAATATGATAGTGAATTTGATTTTAAGTTTCATTAGTAATCAAAAAACATTTTCAAATACAAATCACACTTTTTTTCAATTAGTGCTTAAAGATCTTCTGTAAATTTTTTAACTTCTCAAGTTATTCAGTAAACTGAATTCAGAAATGGGCTTTATGTGTGTAGTATAGAGACACCACTATCAGGCAAAGTTTTAATGGAAACCTCAAGTTAAAAAATAATATTCAAGGTAAATTATTCTCACCTATAAGTTCAATGCAGCTAATTATACAATTTTTTTTCGGCATTTTAAATATGCAAATATTTTTAAGACTTAAATTCAATGTAACTCTAAAATACCTTCAGCAGATTACCTTATCTGATTCGTCAACATCAAGTCCTGACTTTCTCCATATGTCGATTGGAGAATTACTTTGAGACCTCTTTCTCCACAAATTTTTTTCAGGATCTGGATTTTCTGAGTAAAAATCCCAAAGGTTGCCCCATCTCCAGACTCGCCTCTGAACAGTCACACAGGCAGGTTGATCTAGAAAGTCCAAATTACTTGAAGACAAAGCTAGATCAATGCAAGATTTACCATCAAACTGGTCCATTTTTCTGGTTACCATTTTGAGAGTTGTCTCTTGATCCTTATCATAGCAGAAGCGAACAAAAGTAGCTGCTAATGTCTGGTACTGCCTGATGGGTTACATTGAAAAAAAAAAAAAAAAGCTTTGAAAGATAATTACACTTGCATTTATTTTATGCAATTAACAGAAGTGCAATACTTACACACAAAAAAGACTTAATTTTTTTATCTAATTATCCTTACTGTACTGCTGCTTTTAGCTCAGATTTTATGATGTGATTTTTTTCCTTTCTTGCCCTTTTCTTTAGAAATGCTGCAGCCAACAATAAAGTTCCCAGTGGATTCTAACAAAAACAACAACAGATAAAAGAAGAATAGCAGAAAAGTGCAGTAATAAAATGTAACCATTTAAATATCAGAGTAAAAATTTTGTATTAATTAAGATAAGAATCCACCGGTCCAAAAACTTTTACACTGAACTTTCTAAGCTTAATTTTCTACATTGCGGAAAAATGCTCTCTACACAGACAAGAAACTAACATATGTGAAAAAGCACAAGTCAACTAACCATTAATAAAACTATTTCTAATGTCTTTCTTTTGGTGTAAGAAGATTGTTCAAGTTTAAAAATACACTACAGTTTTCTCGAAGGTTTCGATTAAGGCAAGCGGCTCAACCCAATGAAATGAATAGATGGAATTCGCAATGTCCTTGGTTACCAGAATTTCAGAATGGTGGAGTCTTACCCTTACTATTGTTTCTTTTTTACCTGTGTTCTTAGCCAAAACAATTTAGACAATTCTATCTTATGGCTCACTAAACACTGCCTAAAAAGATGGTCACCAATTCCTAAAAACTCTGTATTATAAAATAAACGAAAAAGATCAATGAATTAATTTTTCATTATGTAGATTTCATCAGAAAAAAAATGAGAGACTGTTTTTTATATTCAGTATAATAATGATGAGTTCAAATTTAATATTAATATTTAAAAATTCAGTTCATTTTAAAAGTTTTACGTGCATTTTCTGCATTATGAAAAAGAAAAACATATGCAAAGTTAAAAAATGTGCATTATAAGAAAAACAGTCAATTGAAATTTAACCAGTACATCAATGTTACCATTGCTGTGCATATTTTCGACTTCCCAGAGCGTGCCATCAGAGAATCTCATAGCTCGAGAGTCAGTTATAATACTGGCCATTATATTTTCCTGCAGAAAATAATTAATATAGGAATTACCAATCAATAAAACTAAAAACTATTTTTATAAGCAAGAAGGAAAAGTGAGTCCATCTGTAAATGAACTACTCTTAAGTTTCGTTTCAATACATATAGGCTGTAAATTTAAAGCTCAACACCACTAAGACATTTAGATATTACACGTATTTTGTTAAGCAAGATGATGTCTAATCCATTCCTCACATTAAAAACATCAACATGTATTATTTCAGACTTAACAGTCAATCTAAACTACTAAATATGTCAAACGTAGAGTTATGCATAGCAAGTCTAAACAAACCCTTTAAATCAGTATTCACAAATTGTTGGTCTTGAAACAAAAAGATTCAAGATAACTGCATATGGTAAACTAGTAACTATTTATTAACAGCGTCATTAGCTATATGGCTAATTTCTTAAGACATAGGGAACATATGTGTGGATGTTAAAAAAATGTGGATGCGATTAGGTTGGTACAATCCAGGCTAGTCAGTCGCTACATAATATGATTTAGCAAATGCGAGACAGTTAATGTTGTTGCTTTAAGTGTCATTTGATCTAATGAATTATAGGTAAATAATGGCTTATAATGCGACACCCAACAACAGGCAAAAAGGTTTATTACACATTAAGCTTGAAATTGGGTCGGAAGCTGACTCCTAGATACCATTCTGAGCAGTGGTACTTCTCCTGGTCCACCTAGTCAAGTTACGTTCATAATTATATTGTGATCTTTGAAAATCTACATTATTATAATTTTTTTGCTTTTTTCTAACTCCTGGTTGTACAAGTTCATCAGCCTCTTGCTTGTCATAATAGCTACAACATCATCCAGAAATATTAATGAAGATTATGAACTGGTCATATTAATTTGAAACCTTGATAAGCCAGCCATATTTTTATGCTGCAGTGGTTCACAGTATCTAAGAGATAAACATCTCATCCTTACAAAAAAAAAAGAGCTCTCCACAATGAGAAATAATGCTCACTTTGTACGCATTCAGATATGACAGAAACAGTAAAGCTTTCATATGATTACTGTCTCTTGAATAACAAGAGAATAACTACCTAAAATCAAGGATGATAAAATACAATATTTTTGTTTTGGCTGTCAAAGGGCTTAAATTTTATCGCTACTAATTATTTTATTTCTGATACTCACATCTTTCTCCATGTGCTCAAACATTTCTTGTCGTAAAAAATAATCAATAAATTTTGTTCGATTTTTGATGAAAGCAGACTGAACCACAGAAAAACTCAATCTTATCTGAAATAAGAAATTAATATTGTCTTTTGAAAAAAAAAACCACGAAGACTATGTAAAAAAAAAAAAAAAGTAAAAATAGCTGTATAATAAATATACACAAAATAAAAATAAATTAAATAAAAACATTGATTGATGAAAATATGGCTTTACCCACATACATGATGAAAATATGGCTTTACCCACATACATGATGAAAATATGGCTTTACCCACATACATGATGAAAATATGGCTTTACCCACATACATGATGAAAATATGGCTTTACCCACATACATGATGAAAATATGGCTTTACCCATCTACATGATGAAAATATGGCTGTACCCACATACATGATGAAAATATGGCTTTACCCAAACATGTCTAAATAATCCAGTGTAAGTGTAAAGGGGCATAGGTTTTATTTGATAATCCACCATCCACTTTTTTTTATAAAATTTTATTTAAAAAAATTGCTTAGTGGCTGCAGTTGTCAAGTATTTTTAATTTTTTTTCTTATCAAATTGTTATATAATAATCTATAAATGAAACATATTTCCACTGTTTTATCTTAAAAATCTAAATAAAATAGATTGTACTCACTAAACATTCTTTATCTCGGATGAAATTTTCTCTGGCAGAGAAAATGTGTTCCTCAGCTAAATTAAAACAATCCAGATCAATGCACAGTTTAAGCAGTCTTTCTTTTTGCTCGGGGTAAACTTAAATAAATAAAAAAAACATGTAACTGATGATCTGAAACATGACATGAAGTGAAAAAGTAGCTAAGTTAACCATATACTGTAGCTATATCTGATGGAGAAATAAAATATATCAGGATGAACTGAAGTTGTTTATTTTAAAAATCAAAAAATGTGAAAAATATGGATTAAAAGTAGCCTATTACTATTGCAGCTGGTGGCATACTACAGATAGCGTAACTTTACTATCATTGCAGCCGGTGGCATACTACAGATAGTGTAACTTTACTACCCTTGCAGCCGGTGGCATACTAATTAACAATATTTTATTTATTTCCATAGATAAAAATACGTAAGAAACCTTTCAGCAAGGACAACAGTATCATTTGGCCAAGTCTGTAATCATTCACTGTTAGGTCGGGCTCAAAAAGGGTAATGTTGTCACACAGACGTCTGAAGAGTTCCTCATCATTTGAGCCTGTTGTGTGAGGGGCAGTACCCTTATTTCCAGGAGGAATATTTTTAGCTTTTGAAGTCGGATCCAGGTATTTGTTGGCTGATTTTGGTTCGACTGACTTTTGTGAGAGGATCTGGTCCATTCCTTTGTTAGGCTTGTCATTCTCATTATCACTTTCTTCTGAAGACGATTCATCACAGGTGATAGCAGTTATCTCTCTAGATACATCTTTAAAATGTCTGTAAGAAAGAAATCTGACAATATACTCTACAACATATATGTACATGCATTACTGTAAATTTTTCAAGCATTTTATTTGAATTTGGCCTACCTTTAATGAAGGATAATTATAGTAAGTTTTAACAATTGAATAAAAAAAGTATGAGCGAAAAAAAAAATAATAAAATAACAGGTCTAACTGATTCATTTGTTCAGCACCTCATTAAATGTATCAATCCTTTAACAAAGTCTAGTTTTTTACCTTTTCTCAAGAACTGCACTGGCCAAAATATCTGCTAAGCCGCCAGTTCCCTGAAAGGAGAGGAATTTTTATTATAAAGCATAACACTCGTAAAAATTAATTTACATGTAGTAGCAGCTTAACTTACCTTTAACACAATAATACAGTAACAGTCTGACTTTTTGGCAAGTTCTAATAGTTTTCTAAAAGTTTTGTCGTCCCCACCTGAGACTATAATACACTCACAATATGGATGACTACTTTCTGGAAGATTACACAAGAAAAAATAATGGCAATTATAGTAAACATTGTTGTAAAATTGTGGAAAATAACATATTAGAGTGAAATAAGAAATTGGGCAATGATGTTATTCTAACAAAATTTAGATGCACAACGAAAAATATATTTAAAATATTTTATCTTAAAGCAAGTAATACCCTACTGGTACATTTCCTTTTTTTAAAACAAAATGATCTTTCTACATTAAGTGTATACTTGCCGTACCTTTCAATATTCTAATGTTGCCAAGATGTACTGAGCTGTAAGTAAAATTTGGAGGCCATGATGAAATATCTGTATAAAACTAAGAAAAAGAAATATGAAAATACCATTACTAAATAAATAAAAACAGACAGCGATTAATAATTTGACTTTTGCAGATAGAAATCTAAACAAGCTTCAAAAGTGTCTATAGTTAATAAAGATTGAGGCTGTCATAATGATGATTTCTGAGCCATATGACATATTAGGTTTGTGTATTATATACGTTATTATCTTGATTAAGATGGAAGCTTGTCAAAATATTTGACAAACAAACATAGATGAATAAATGACATGAGGCAGTAGTTTCACCATTTATACATTGTCAATTCACAATTCAATAATCATAAATCCATAATACAGTCTGGGATCTCGTAGGGTACAATGAGCATCCGTCATCTATGATGTCTAACGATAATTCTCTCTAATTCACGCAGTGAGCTATATAGGGAATTCTCTTTAAATCCTTCAGTGAGCTATATTTTGTTTAGCCCTAAATTGTTAGATCACATCTCTAGCTCACGAATGGTGCAGCAGGACCATGTGACTTGAAGCTTTAGGAAATGGAGTGGTTAATTTTAGTTTGTTTTACATATGACATAGTTATTTATTTGAGCTAGTAAACTACACCGCTTCATCAATTAATCTCAGACTAATTAACATGATACTTGCTAATCATATGAAGTTTTACCTTTGGTTCTTTCTGTTCTGGCACAACAAATGGCTGGTGTGTACTCTCAAGAATATCTGTATTTTTATATTCACTAACAATCCAGGCCCCTAAATTATCCAATCAATCAAAATAAAAAAAAAATAAAATCAACTCACATAATGTGAAATTCTGTATGAAAACAGCTAAATGAATGCTTTTTATTTTAGAATGAAATAAATCAATGAATTAATTTACATTAGCCTTATGTAAAGAAAAAAAAATTAAGCCAGAGAAACAATGTACACAAGATATTTAAAAATATTAACTGCCGTAAAGCACAGAAATAACGAAACAATTTAGTAATGTGGGGTCCATACATGCATTCCAGTTTTATATCTTACATAGAGTCACATCATATTTGAAAACTAAATAGTGTTTTCACCCAGTTATATTGCCTGGTATAGTGGTTACAATAAATATTGACTTTCAGCATACCATTTGGTATAAATTATTTATTTCACAGTACTATTCCCATACTTTGTATTCTATTGAAAAAAATCTGTTAAAAAAATTACCATATCAGTTTATGAAAATTTACAAAATTTAACAAGTTTCAAAGAAAAGAATGTTCCAAATAATATGTTTATTATTTGTGACCTAGCTAAGATCAACATGCGGCTCCAATAAAAACATTTTTTCGGCTACCAGTGTTTAGGTAAGTTAACAGTTTTGAATTGATATTACTAGAATCCATCCTATAAAATATTTCAGTGTCTTTACATTAAGGTAAGCTTGCCTCAATAAAAGATTGAGACTTTGTACTGACTTTAGAGGGCGATTGGGTGAAAATGCTATTTTAAATATATTATGGCTCAATGAGAAATTAAAAATCCTGACTGCTGCTTTATGCTTCATATTTTTTATGCAGTTAATATTTATAAATAATTTCGGTAATAGAATGTGTAACTTAAAGTGGTCAATTTCACTGCCCGTGAACTTATATTTTAAACATGTTTCCATGACCAAAAGGAATAATAAAAATATGCTTGTTGACAAGCATATGTTTTTTAAATCCACTTTTTTTTATCTATATAACAAGAAACACCCTACTGTAGGTGGACATAAGTGTTTTTTATATATACCTAAGTTACATAAACATCAGAATTTCAAAACGGGTCTTTGTTTTTTTGTATATTTATGTTTTGGACACTGACAATAAAAAGCATTTTTTAATAACGCCTATTAATTTATTCTTAAAAATTCTAAATATTTTATTTACCGTTCAGAGCATCACTGTCTATGCCATAAATCTCAAACACTCAGTGTAGTTTGTCTTTAAGAATGCAATCACAAAATTATACATAAACACTCACCAGTATCATTAACCAACTGGACAAATCTTCTCCTCATCGACTGGGGTAAGATGTTAATACCTCCTTTACCTGATTAAGATATAACATAATTTTTGTTTAAATATTAATTTTCAGCAGCTCATGAAATTTGTTATGGGGACAAGAAATTAAATTATGAATTCCTTGTACAGAAGATACTAGGCTGTTTAGTTTATCAGATTTTATATAGAATACTATACAGAATATGAATGGTATTATGTCAGAAGTAAAACTTTCTTCTGGTGCAGTGTGCACTTTTAAGATAATGTTTAAAGATAGTTTAAGGGATGGCATCTCACTCATAGCTATAAACAGGCAGAGAAAAGATGCTTAAAATCCCTTCACCAAAAGTCAATTTGATTATCAGTGTAATAGTTTAGAGATAAACTGCAATAAAGGTATAATTTTTACTTTTCATACACATACATTATCCGTCTTAAGACATAACACATGTGTTCACATGAAAAATCCATGTTTTTTAATATTCAAGAAAGTTTTTATTATTAAGGTTTGCTTGATTGCCTGTAAACAGTATTTATTGATATAGATGTGTTCTATTGGACAGGTTTGGGACAACTATGTTGAGCAAGGTACCCTCAAAGTACTATAATAATATGTTGACACCAAAGAGTAACGTCTGTTGTGTCAGTAAATTATGCAGATTTTTATTTTCACCAATTTGCAAACTAAATGTCTTCTTACTTTATCATTATTTAATCTGTAAACAGAACATTTTTTTTATTTACACTCACAGTTCATTTCTTGTATTTATTTTGTTTTGTTCATTTTAGATACAGGCATCAAGCTCATTGTTAAGCTCAATATTGTTTAAGTACATATGATGAACAATTACTAAATGCATTTCCTAAATATAATACATTTTTGAAATGACAGGGGAATTTTTTTATCCATAACCTTACGCTACCATCAGACATGAAGTATTGCTGATGGACTAAGTTTAACCGATTGCATTATCAAAAACCACACTTTACCTGTATAGGAAACACAATACACAAGGTCAGGTACTTCTCTGCTCTTAAACAATGAATGTTTCTTCTGGATGTTTCCCATTAATCGAATAATTAACTCTGGTCTGTCAAAGTAGAAGACATCTAGGACATCAGCTATGCTAGTCTCCATCTATAAATAGAGATAGGAGTACTTAATTTTTTATTTCTCTATACCACAAACCAAAAATTTCTCAAAGTTTGCTAAAAATTAATTATTATAGCTTGTTTTTGAAACCCATTGTGCAACCTTGTCTAGTAAGAGCAAAAGCAAATATTTATTTATGTGTATTACAGCAGTGAATTACGTGTAGAGCTATTCAAAAAAATAAAACTAATAAAGTAGATAAAATACTCACATAGCTTTCGGATGAAAAAGTGCTAAAAATGTTCCCAAATTTGTCTTTCCATACTAATGTGTTCTTCTTCATGTCACTGAATTTTAAAAAAATGCACATATTACACAAATTATTTATTTCCAGTTGTTACAGACATTACAAAAATATTTGTTTAGTTAGATAAATACATAAGAATACACAGTATAGTTATAATGCATGTTTCAGTGAATTCAAATCTATTACAACCAGTGATGGAACTATACATACATTTTTTTAAGATTCCAATACTCGCTACTCATTCTTCTCTAGGTTACCGATTCTGATTTGAATACTTGAAACTAACAGACTAAATAGAATACTCGACAAAATAGCTGAGTTTAAGGTCCAATGAATTGGCTGAGAATCAGAAATACGTAGCTTAAAAAATATCTGATTTTGGTACCTCAAAATTTTAAAAATTTTTACTCCAGATTCCAATAAATTTTCCAATCACAAATAATAACAGCGTAAAATAAAATTTTGTGTGTAGCCTTACTTCATAAATTAAAGAATTTTGTTCATTTTGAATGGGACAGCTAAGACAAATTAAAGATTGATTAAATTAAGCATACAAATAATTTGCTACCTAAGTACATCTGTGATCGATTTAACTGATGTTTGTGATGGTTTGACATTAAGAGATGGCGATTCAACTGAAGATTTTGAAACTGCACCATTCTGATTTGCATTCTTTCTCACAGTTTCTTCTTCACGTTGTTGATTTTTTGAAATCTCTGTGTCCTGCACAGTTATGGTTACAGGTTTTTGAGCCCGAGCTTTGTTTACATCAACTGGTTTAATTTTCTGTGTTTCCTGGGATACTTTATTCTGGGTTGTCGGAGCAAGAACATCTTTTGAAAATGTGATAGGCTCTAATCTGGACAATGGATTTACTTCTTGGCTGTAAAAAAAATAAATGTTAAGTAAAAAAAAGTTTGTTATAAAACATGTGCATGATTCATTAATTTTAAACACCTAATTTACAAACAAATGTAAGCAATATTATGCTTTTATATCAAATACTTACTGATAATCAAAAAAAAAAGATACCATAAAAAGTAGCATCTACCAACAGTTCAATTACCAACAATTATATTTCAAAAAAAAGAAAAAAAAAAACTCTTTGACCAAAAAAAAAAGTTTCAAATTAAATATGTGATCCTTCAACATTGCCACAATGCATGCAATATTTATGATTTTTATAAAAAGTTTTTTAAAAATACATCTTTGTACATTGCTTTTATTTTCCTTTTATTTCACATTTAGGTGTATTTATGGGGTAACATATATTCACATTTATCCTACCAACATTGACATTATTGTATAAAACAATGGTTTTTAAGATATACTAGATCTGAATAAATAAACCGAAAATAATTGTGTCATTTTAACACATAAATAAAGGGTAAGCAAAGACATACTTTTATGGTCTATTAAATTCATGGGCCTAAAAACTTACTGCAACTATTACAATGGTGTCATCTCTAGCTACAGAGATGGAACAAAAGAGTAGCCAATTTATGAAGATAGTGTTTTGTCATAGGACAAAAACTAGAATAAGCTAATTGATAAGACTTCTGAAGTGAAGTTGTATGATGAATAAATGAATTTAGGCAACTTTTTTATGCATGAGATTTTATCCAGCAAACAAATAAATACCTATCAAAAAAAAAAAAAGTTCTCCCACTTTGTGTGTTCCAAACTCAATGTGTCCTATACATGGTGCATACAAAAAAAGCAAATACATTTCCTGAAGTTCACCTAATGATGCTATTATAGTGATAAGCAAAATGCAATAACAATGCTAATGCATAGACTCTATCTATTATCTATCAAAGTTATTGGTTAATTGAATTGTAATATTTTAACTAATCAAATTAAGCTTATAAGCTACGTTACTGAATTAATGACAATTAGTATGCAATTTAAAAAGTGGTGGCGTTAAATTAGGCACGGGCTACCCCTTGAAAAATCAAACTTTAATACAGATAAATGAAGCATCTTAATAACCTGATTTTGTACAACTTGCTGCCACAGTCAAAGGTCAATACAACAATTAATTTTGTATTTCTTTATTCAATAAATTACTAATTACTATTCAATAAAACATGAATCAGTTGATTTTTTTTGGCAATTTATTAACCCTGGTTCTAGATTAAACAGTGAGAGAGCGGAGGAAGAAGACCATGGATCAGGAAAAGTGGAGAAGAGTAGTTTGGCAGGCCAGGGCCCTAAATGGGCTGTAGAGCCAAAGAAGAAGAAGATTCTAGATTAATAGTGTTTATCTTTGTTATTAGAAAGAAATTTTCTTGATGATAAAATTACATTTACATATCATTTATAAATTTCTAAATAATTAGAAATCTTTGTTTAGACCAGTCTAGCTGCCATAAAATGCTTCAATGCAGGCATTAAAGGTGAAAAGGTTATGCATACATGTGCTAGATAAATAATGGATATAACTGTATAACCATTGAAGTCATAACCAATATAGGGCCTGTAGGCGTGGCATGGAGCCAATGGAGGGCTAAAGCCTAAGCCGCTTTTAGAAAGGCCCCCAAATTCTAGCCACTCAAACTTAGTAAAACGATAAACCCAACTACTTGCCAGTCAATGTAACGAGCGATCAGTGGTCTGATTAGCAGGCCCGTAGCCAGGATTATTGGATGGGGGAGGGGGCGAAGAAATGTTTTGGGGGGGGGGGGGGCGAAGAAATGTTTTGGGGTGGGCAAAGATATGGAGGCGCGAAGCGCCGGACGCGTGTTAACGGGAAGGAGGAGTTTGGGGAGGGGATGTCGGTGAGTCCCCTCCTCAAGAAATTTTTTGCAGTTCCATATCTGGAATGGTGCATTTTGGTACAGATGGTTTGGCTATTAATTACGTTTCAATAATGTATGGGCATGTTGCATTTTTGTTAAAAATAATTTAAATAGTAAAGAGTTTTAATGATAAAAATGTATTGAGGTTGAGCAATTCCTGATTCCTGTTATAAATATATTGATCATTAGTTCTGCTACACAAATATTACATAATAGATACCTAGTTTATATTTTTATTCTGTTGTTTTAACGTACAACCCGGGAAGAACGACACAGATGCACGAATATAGCTTAGCTATTTGTGTAATATGTTTTATAAAATAATGAAAAAAAAAGAACAGATCTATCAGCAAAAAAATTGACCAGTCTCAATTATTAAATTTAAAATAAAATTAATTCTGCTAAAAAGTAAATTTGCAAAATAACATCACTCAGAAATCATGCGCGCTGTACTTTATTATTTTATTATACATATGTATTAAATGAAATCAGAAGTCAATGTTATTTTATTAGCTTATTTAAGTTCATAGTTGTCCTCAGAAGGTATCAACATATAAAACTATTACAAGGTTGCAAACTTATATTATTATATGTATCAAATCTGCAAACGTCATGGTTTAGCATTTAATTTATCTAATAATACTTCAGCATTCAGATTGTCTGTTAAATCTTTTTTCAAATGCAAGCAGGACAAGATTGCTTAGACGCTTTTGTAACATTGATCTGCGATATGGGGTGAGCATTCGTGTGAGGGTTGAGAAACTTCTTACACACGGCTGTTGAAGCCCCAAATGCAATTGCTGCCCAAAAAACCTAAAAGTAAACTTCAATAAGATTGAATCTTTTATGGCCGAAAATTAGATAAGCTATATATATAAGTAAAATAGCCTGAATGATTGCCAAAATATAAACTTTTAAGTTTTTATTACACAGAGGCTACGGGACCAAGGAACGGGACTCCGTATTTTTATTCCGGGGTCCAGGGATTATTGCGCATGCGCTCTAGAAGGACTTTATTTTTTTTACGGCTGTGATGTGCGCATGCGAGAAAGCTGGACTCAGATTTTTTTTTCGGGGTCCAGCTATAGATATTGCTCCTCACCCTAACCCTAGCCCCGAAAACAAAAATTATGCAATAATAAGCAGTCCGTCAGCCGCGCATGCGCATCTATCCCTGGACCCCGAAAAAAAATATGGAGTCCCGTAGCCACTTCGTTTTTATTATTATCGATTTATTGAACAAAATGATTGATGTTTTATAGCTGTTATTATTAAAATTTTGTCAAAAATAGCTCAAATCATGCATGGGGGGGGGGGGGCTCAGGTAATGCAGGGGGGTGGGCTCAGCCCCCATCTGGCTACGGGCCTGCTGATTAGTCGGTAATCTCTTATTTTACCATCCAAAATTATTTTGATACATATTATTGATACTTTACCTCTATAAACATTCCAAAATCATAGTATTGATTGTTATTTATTAAAAGAATAAGAAAAAAATAAAAAAAATGTGTTTAAATGCATTAAATAAATTTTAAAAAAGGTCCTCTATATTCTATATAAAATACTGCCAGCCATGTTAAGAGATGACCTAAATTGTTTACAAAAAAAGGCAGCTGCCAACTACAAGATTATTAAAAAAAAACTGAAAGATAAGACGGTACTTTCGGAAAATTTATGCCCATCACTTAAAAGGGCATGACCAAAATTATTTAAACCAAATTTATGTTAGGGGGATAGCTACTCTTGGGGCCCCTAGGGCCGTTTATCTTGTACCGCTACGTATAAGGTGTAGAACGGGGCCCTAAAAATGACATACTTATTAATATAGCTTATATAGTAAAAAACGGTACCCTTACAAACACAGACGCTTAGCCCTCAAAAGGCATGACCAAAATTATTTAAACCAAATTTATGTTAGGGGGATAGCTACTCTTGGGGCCCCTAGGGCCGTTTATCTTGTACCGCTACGTATAAGGTAAAGAACGGGGCCCTAAAAATGACATACTTATTAATATAGCTTATATAGTAAAAAACGGTACCCTTACAAACACAGACGCTTAGCCCTCAAAAGGCATGACCAAAATTGTTTAAACCAAATTTGTGTTAGGGGGATAGCTACTCTTGGGGCCCCTAGGGCCGTTTATCTTGTACCGCTACGTATAAGGTGTAGAACGGGGCCCTAAAAATGACATACTTATTAATATAGCTTATATAATAAAAAACGGTACCCTTACAAACACAGACGCTTAGCCCTCAAAAGGCATGACCAAAATTATTTAAACCAAATTTATGTTAGGGGGATAGCTACTCTTGGGGCCCCTAGGGCCGTTTATCTTGTACCGCTACGTATAAGGTGTAGAACGGGGCCCTAAAAATGACATACTTATTAATATAGCTTATATAGTAAAAAACGGTACCCTTACAAACACAGACGCTTAGCCCTCAAAAGGCATGACCAAAATTATTTAAACCAAATTTATGTTAGGGGGATAGCTACTCTTGGGGCCCCTAGGGCCGTTTATCTTGTACCGCTACGTATAAGGTGTAGAACGGGGCCCTAAAAATGACATACTTATTAATATAGCTTATATAGTAAAAAACGGTACCCTTACAAACACAGACGCTTAGCCCTCAAAAGGCATGACCAAAATTATTTAAACCAAATTTATGTTAGGGGGATAGCTACTCTTGGGGCCCCTAGGGCCGTTTTTCTTGTACCGCTACGTATAAGGTGTAGAACGGGGCCCTAAAAATGACATACTTATTAATATAGCTTATATAGTAAAAAACGGTACCCTTACAAACACAGACGCTTAGCCCTCAAAAGGCATGACCAAAATTGTTTAAACCAAATTTATGTTAGGGGGATAGCTACTCTTGGGGCCCCTAGGGCCGTTTATCTTGTACCGCTACGTATAAGGTGTAGAACGGGGCCCTAAAATGACATACTTATTAATATAGCTTATATAGTAAAAAACGGTACCCTTACAAACACAGACGCTTAGCCCTAAAAAGGCATGACCAAAATTATTTAAACCAAATTTATGTTAGGGGGATAGCTACTCTTGGGGCCCCTAGGGCCGTTTATCTTGTACCGCTATGTATAAGGTGTAGAACGGGGCCCTAAAAATGACATACTTATTAATATAGCTTATATAGTGAAAAACGGTACCCTTACAAACACAGACGCTTAGCCCTCAAAAGGCATGACCAAAATTATTTAAACCAAATTTATGTTAGGGGGATAGCTACTCTTGGGGCCCCTAGGGCCGTTTATCTTGTACCGCTATGTATAAGGTGTGGAACGGGGCCCTAAAATGACATACTTATTAATATAGCTTATATAGTAAAAAACGGTACCCTTACAAACACTGATGTATAGCCCTCAAAAGGCATGACCAAAATTATTTAAACCAAATTTATGTTAGGGGGATAGCTACTCTTGGGGCCCTTAGGGCCGTTTATCTTGTACCGCTACGTATAAGGTGTAGGATGGGGCCCTGAAAATGACATACTTATTAATATAGCTTATATAGTAAAAAAACGGCACCCTTACAAACTCTGATGCTTAGCCCTCTTGGGGCAAGACAAAAATTATTTAAACCCATTTTATGTTAGGGGTAGCTACTCTTGTGGCCCCTAGGGCCGTTTATCTTGTACCGCTACGTATAAGGTGTAGAACGGGGCCCTAAAAATGACATGCTTATTAATATAGCTTATATAGTAAAAAACGGTTTATTATGTATCGCTACGTATAAGGTGTAGGATGGGGTCCTCAAAATGACATAATTTTTCATACAGGCTATATTAGAAAAAACGGAGCCATCAGAGGGCTTGACCAAAATAAATCAAACCTATTATATTAGCCTCCCATCAGTTTCACCTTCATTGGCCTGTCTGTTACGACCACTTCAGAATGAAGTATGAGCCTATTGGACGAATACCATCTCTATCACCTTTTATCCACACTGGTACAATTTTCATCGCTAATCACTCATGGTCAGCTAGCCCGCCCTTTTGGGAGGTGAGTGTGAAATGGAGAAGGGGTGGTGGTGGAATGGACCTTCAGATAAGGTAGACTAAGTAAGATTTCTTTTCAGTCTAGCAATTCGTTTGTTGTCGGTCGGTATCTTAACAGGAATTTCACGTTTTTATGTGAAAGTTCTTAGATCTGTTGACCAGCGCTCGAGTGGTCGAACGGCCTGGGCAGAGGAGATAGCGTCTGAATTGGAGGAACAAAGACTAAGTGGGATTATTAAACGTTTCGAATAACCTGTTTAATCCAATACCCCTCCCCCCCTCTTTTCTGTGAGTAACAGGTGAAATAAGGCAGGGGTGGGAGGCTGGGTCTTGGGACTTTTTACATAAAATTATGCAACGTGACATCATTGTGACATCTGGAACATTCCATGATAGATCAGTTTAAAACTTTGTTACAAATATAAGCAGTATGTAAAGTTTCACTTCAGTATTTCATACTAATCTGCAGAGAGAGTTTGATTTTCTTGGATTTTCATTCTTCATCTTGGAAATAGTGATTGCTTTTGTTATTGAATTTTCTTGTTATAGCTACTAATTCAGATAAGTACACTTCCACTGTGTTCTTAATTTTTTTAACCTCATCCTTGTTTTTTTCTTGGATAGACAGACCATCCGATATAAAAAAAGCTTTTGTAGAACATCAATCTTAACAGTTTTTGTCAATACAATTTCAATTAAGTAAATCTTTTTAGTACATTGCAACTTGTTATTACAACACGAGTGATCAGAACTTAATTGAAGTTAGCTCATTTATTTGACATAAAACAAGATTTATTGCAGTGTCGAATTTAACTTTGTAATGGCAGGTAGACTCTAGAAATCTTCGTTTCAATATAGTAGATCCTCAAAATATTATGGACCATGGTAGCCATTTTACAAGAAATGTGGAATCTATCTGGTTTAGAAAGAGAAATGCATAACCAAGAATCGTCTATTCAGTGGTTAGCTGTTAGGCGTCTATTGAGAAACCAATATGCAGTTGCACCACGTACAATGTGTTATGTTATCTTGGAAATCATAATACTGGTATCGATGGGTTTCGCTGGGTTTGTCCGACATGTCACTCTAAAAAAGAGCATTAGATTTAATTCTTTTTTTACGAGAAGCCATTTGTCTCTCAAAACTATAACTCAGATTATTTATTGCTTTGCATACAACTTTTCCCAAAATCCACCAAACGCGAAACGAACATACTCCAAGAGAACACTTTGGTCGACTGGTTTAACTTTCTTAGGGAGGAAATGTCCACTTATATGAACCGCCGGCCGATAGAAATTGGTGGGGTAAATGAAAACTTTGAGCCTATTGTTGTGGAAATAGATGAATCAAAGTACTTTCATCGTAAATACCACAGGGGTACTTGGAGGGAAGGCCATTGGGTATTTGGTGGTGTAGAAAGGGGAACAGGGAAATGCTTTTTAGTTGAAGTTCCCGATGGAAGGGCAGAAACCTTAGAAGCCCTGATATTGCAACATGTAATGCCAGGCACCCATATCATATCCCATGGATGGGCCGCGTATAGGGGGATAGAAGGACTTGGTGGCGGAGTTTATTCACACTCTGTAATTATACATGAACAACATTTTGTTGACCCCCATGACCCTGAAGTCCATACTCAAAATATCGAAAATCTGTGGATGAGGGCAAAACGAAAATTAAGAAGTCAATTTGGGACAAGCGAGGGTCTCTTTCATTCATATTTGCAAGAGTTTGTGTTTCGAAATCAATTTAAACACCAAAATGAATTTTCCACTATTCTTTGCGTAATTAGTGAAAACTACAATATTTAGACAAAAATATTTTACATGGCTTCTATCCCCATAAAATATAATGAATTGTTTCAATTTTCTTTAACCGTTTGGCACTGCTTTATTTTTCTAATAAGTCTAATATTACATATAAATCATTATGTCATGGTTGAGTCATTTTCAGGGCCCCGTTCTACACCTTATACGTAGCGGTACAAGATAAACGACCCTAGGGGTCCCAAGAGTAGCTATCCCCCTAACGTAAATTTGGTTTAAATAGTTTTGGTCATGCATTTTGAGAGCTATACATCACTGTTTATAAGGGTACCGTTTTTTTCTATATAAGCTATATTAATAAGTATGTCATTTTTAGGGCCCCGTTCTACACCTTATACGTAGCGGTACAAGATAAACGGCCCTAAGGGCCCCAAGAGTAGCTATCCCCCTAACATAAATTTGGTTTAAATAATTTTGGTCATGCCTTTTGAGGGCTAAGCGTCTGTGTTTGTAAGGGTACCGTTTTTTACTATATAAGCTATATTAATAAGTATGTCATTTTTAGGGCCCCGTTCTACACCTTATACGTAGCGGTACAAGATAAACGGCCCTAGGGGCCCCAAGAGTAGCTATCCCCCTAACATAAAATGGGTTTAAATAATTTTTGTCTTGCCCCAAGAGGGCTAAGCATCAGAGTTTGTAAGGGTGCCGTTTTTTTACTATATAGGCTATATTAATAAGTATGTCATTTTCAGGGCCCCGTTCCACACCTTATACATAGCGGTACAAGATAAACGGCCCTAGGGGTCCCAAGAGTAGCTATCCCCCTAACGTAAATTTGGTTTAAATAATTTTGGTCATGCATTTTGAGAGCTATACATCAGTGTTTTAAAGGGTACCGTTTTTTTCTATATAAGCTATATTAATAAGTATGTCATTTTTAGGGCCCCGTTCTACACCTTATACGTAGCGGTACAAGATAAAGGGGTCTAGGGGCCCCAAGAGTAGCTATCCCCCTAACATAAAATGGGTTTAAATAATTTTTGTCTTGCCCCATAAGGGCTAAGCATCAGTGTTTGTAAGGGCACCCTTTTTTTTACTATATAAGCTTTATTAATTATGTCTTTTTCAAGGCCCCATTCTACACCTAAGATATAGTGATAAAAAATAAATGGCCCATTGGGGCATCAAGGGCGTCTACCCCACTAACATAAAATGTGTTTAATCATTTTCTTCATGCCCTATGGGAGTCAGGCTTTACTGCTTCGCATGGTACTGTTTTTCCTATATAATCCTTTGTTAAGTATGCCCCATTAGTTTCTTCATTGTAAAATGCTAAATTGGCCGCAACATCACTGGAATTCGGTCGTGTTTTTTTAAATTGTTAAACAGAAAATATACGGAACGAAAGAAAATAGTAAAGAAAAGTGTTAAGTTGCAATTTTTTTGCGATTAAGTAATAAAAATGAACAAAATATTGTCTAAAATGGATTATATTGATGTGAAATCATTAATACTATGATTTGGGAATGTTTATATAGGTAAAGTATCAATAATATTATCAAAATAATTTTTGCACGTAAAATAAGAGATTACCGCCTAGGGCTAATACTAGATGAGTCTTGATTTTTGATATGGTGGTTATCATAAACTATTATATAATGCATCAACATGTTTTTGAATTAAAATAACTCCAATTATGCTTACATTAACAAAAAGTTCGGACATTTTAATTACATTATCTGAGTAAGTTTGAAACCATAGTTCTCTATAAACCAGGTAAATACGATTTCTAAACAAGCGCTGCTCTTTTATTTTAGGAGTTTCAATAAATAATAAGGCAGAGCTGCCAACTGTATACTATAGAATTTATCCAGAAATAAAAAATATGACCAAAATTAAAAAAAAAAAATGTACTTCCCATATTATGCTGTTGTTTTTTCATTATCTTCATTTCTAATAAATCAGGATGGAAAACTGCATACAAAATTTTCGAACTGCTCTTTTTGTCGCGTAGCCTAGCCTCATCTAGCCTGCACACAGCCAAACATTGCTGTTTGCAAGACCGTATTTTTTGTTGGAGCCTCGGTGTGAAATTTTAGAGATATCTGGCGGCTCTGGGGAAAATAATATGAAGATCCCCTTCTAGCAGCAGACTTGATTGGAATTTTTTTTTTGGTTTTTTTTTTGGAAGATGACTCTAAATTTTCCTTTATTTTTAATGCCAGCATTTATCGAACTGATAGAAGCTCCTAACTTAGTCAATCTTGGGCTCTCACATCTGTAACGTATCTCTTTACATATTTAAAGTTTAATTTCATTTTGAAGAGTACATTTTTTTCAAAAGCTGTTAAACATTCAGGGACCCTGTGCTAAAATGGCTAAACAGTTTGTGTGCTAGCAGGACCAGCGCTACAGCAATCTCTACTAGTGCTAGCTGCTATACTAGTTTGATTGACAGGTGCCATGGTTTTGGGACAGAGGGGGTACGGTGGTTGGGTAAGCCATAAGTAACGTCATCTTTGTGGGGAGAGAGGCTGAGAAGTGTGTCAAAAATGTGACTGGCTGGGGGAAAGGGGGTACAATCAAGAAAAAAAAAACGCTTTAAAAATAAGTGTGCGAGTAATTTGTGGCTGTTGTATTGTTTTTTGAAGGAAAAGGCACGCATGAGATAGAAAACACGTGTGTATTTTTTTTGGGGATGGGAAGTGGAAGTTAGGGTAAACAAGAGTTATGTTGGGGCGAAGTGTTGCAAAATATGACGGGGAGGGGGGGGGGAGAAATACGTCATTAGTTAACCTACGGTACGAGAAAAACACAAGTTGGGCATTGTTGTTGTTAAAAAAAACTCACATCACTTGACGCGATTGATACATGTCAATAAACTGGTCTTAATAACTAATTCACTAGACATAGGTCCATATGCTAATGCTTAATAGATCTGAAACAATTAATTATAACTCTTTCATAAATTAAGCTGATTTGTTTAACATTGCAGCAAACAAATGTACATGTATTATATTGTGTCGATTAAAATGTACGTTAATTTGCGATAAAATTTTTAATTATGCGGTAATTTCGATCAATTTTTTGTATCGAACAACAGCTTTAATATATATATATTAGCAATAAAATGCAGTCCGTCTGCCGCACATGCATATATCGCAGTGGCTCGGGATACGGCAGACGTAATCCGTATTTTTTTTTTCGGGGTACGTGATAGATGTGCGCATGTGCGGCAGACGGACTGCATTTTATTACTAATTTTTGTTTTCGGGACTCGGGTTAGGGTTAGGGATAGGGTTAGGAGCAATATCTATAGCCGGACCCCGAAAAAAAATAATTCGGAGTCCGGCTATCGCGCATGCGCACTACAGCCATTAAAAGATAAAGTCCATCTAGAGCGCATGCGCGCACTATCACGTACCCCGGGAAAAGACGCAGTGGCTACTGTTACGCTCAACGCGCATGCGCTCTAGCGCTCTAGACGGACTATTTTTTTGTCGAATTTTTTTTTTCGGGGTCCAGCTATAGATATTGTTCCTATCCCTAACCCTAATCCTATTCCTAGCCCTAAAAAAAATAGTCCGTCTACAGCGTAACCGTAGCCACTTCGAAAAAAAAATATGGAGTACGTCTGCCGTATCCGGAGCCACTGCGATATACATATATATATATATATATATATATATATATATATATATATATATATATATATATAAATGTTTATAACGAACACATATAGCCTACATCTAAAAACTATATTTATCGAATGTTAGACAAAGTTTAGATTTATCGCATGATCTTCGTTTTTATTCTAGCTGAAAAATAATACCTCACTTAGAATTCCATTTCCGATTCTAAAGAACAATGACTATTGGCACTGCTGGCGTGTTCCCCCCTACACCTGCACCATTTCACAGATTGTAGAGATATGATCTTCTAATAATAGGAACGGCTTACCAGTAAAAAAAAAAAGCAGCCCCCCCCCCTCGCCTCTACCCTGCCCCCATAATTGCAGATCTTTTATCACGTAGCCTACTTGACACATTCCGTTGAACCTCATCTGGCCTCGACCTACTTAACAGGTCAAGGTGGCCGTGATCTGGTCTGTTCTGCTAAATTGCGTTTAATGTTTACGTGAATGATGTATTAAAACATGGTGTACAATATGTTTTTAATATAATTTTTAACATTCTGAACAGTGCTCGATTTAAGAAAAAACCAGTGCCGGGATAAAAAAAAATTTTTTTGGCAGAGCCGGGGATAAATTACATCCCCGGTGGGGATGAAAAAAAGCTAAAGCAGAGCCGGGGATGACAATTCTCAGTGCCGGGAATATCCACAGCATCCCCAGCGGCGGCGAGATGCCAACAATTCTTTTTTTAGGATCTTTGTTACGTTCTCTGATGGATTGATTGTCCTAACGCTAATCCTGGCCACGTACAGATCGTTGTCTAGGTGTATGAGAGAGTAGATGTAGATGTTCTGGTGACAATATTTCTATTTTCACAGCTCACGTACAGTCTCTGCTAATAAGTCAACAAACACCGGTTTCTTTGCCAATAACACAAGTTTTATTTTGTTGACGCCAGTTCTCCTCGCATACAGTACTTCAGCTTACGTCACACTCTTCCGCTCCTGCTCTCTAGTTCTCGGTCTCGCTTCTTACTCTCCTCCTCTCTCTCCTCCTCTCTCTGACTTACACACAAAAACGTCCTGCTTATATACAGTACCCAATTGGTTGTGACATCGGTGATTAATTAGTTGTAATTAATTCTCAGTCCAACTGACTCTACACTCGGGATAATTTATGTGACGGGTCTGGGGGTGGGAACGTGATTTGACATGTAACAAGGGATCCTATGACACCCTCCAACTCAGTTATCCCTCGTGAGAAGATTCTGCCCCACGACGTTCGTAACGGCTCCACGAACATTCTTTCCCAGGTAAATTGTCTCCGTGAGCTCAGTACCACCGGTGACTCACAACTAATTAACATGGGAGGTGGACGATGGGGCGTGCTTTCGCGTAAATTATTCTTCTATCTGGTCACAATGATGCACCCCCTCCCCACGCACATTTTGTTCCTAAACCGTAAACAATTGTGCTAAAATAACCCACATCGTAACAACCTATTAGCCACAGCCAATAGTCTATACGGTGAAGGAACAACCACTCACTACCAACAAAATACATGTGTAGTAACATACAGTTTCTCACTCTATAATAGTGATGATCATCTCAAAAACAAAGTAACTCTAACAGTTGACCTTATCGGTCCAATATAGAATAGAGCAACATGCTTCATACTAACATTAAATAGAGGAGTCTGAAAGTAAGAAACATAAACATGATCATACTAATTAATAAATAAATAATTCATTAGTCTTTCACACACAGTTACAATCAAACAGTCGAGTAGCAGAGCTGAATGTACCCAAACCTTCAGTTGGACTACATCCACTCCCACACAATACTCAATACCTGTTGTTTTACTGCTAGATAATTGACCCTCAACGAAAGATGAACGAAAGTAACATTTCTTTCCCTACCTAGACTTTACTGGACCCTAAACATATTACACACTCTTGACTCTACATCTCATTGTATCTGTCTGTGTGTCCGAGATGGTCACCAGTCTTTTGTCCGGCCGTCTGGTCACGCTTTGCGACAGCATTGGTCCCTTCCCCTCTGTCGATAAGGTCAATGACTGTTACGTTTTTGTCGGGAGAAGTGGTGACTTTATGCACTGTCCCCCTTTGTCTTCCCCTCACTTTATGGAATGACGGATTTGATACTTTCTTCCTTTGTCCTGAAAGATCTTTACCTCGTCTTCCCCTCCAACTTGGTCTATGCCCAACAGAATGTACTACCGCCTCGTGTTCCCCCCTCACCTGTATGTCTTTCGCATATTTCTGGGGACATCCCTTTATGGTTGAATGGACTTGTACATTCCCTTCGTGCCTACTGGGTTGTGTGGTTTGATCGCTAATATTGTAGCCGATCTGTTCCACTGCCACATTTACCTGAAACCACGGAGGTTTCGCACCCTCAATATTGCCTATTACGAGGTCAAATATTGGGGTTTTAACTACCATCGCGTCGACAGTACCTTTATAAAATGGGATATTTAAATGAACCGTGGCAACCGGTGCACTACCAAGAGTTCCATCGATTCTCTTGTAGATAGCCCGACGCCCTGTCATGGCCCTATCGCTCACTAGCGTACGATTGATCACCACTGTCGAGCACCCAGAGTCCCTCAGTGCCCTAACAGGAATGCCATTGGCGTGGCCGTCCATAATAGGAAGGTTATTTTCCCCCTTTCCTACGACTACCCCTACGCCCACTTGCTCTACTCGTCTATGTTGACATTGATTAGCCCTGTGGCCCCTGGCCCCACATAGATAGCATTCATGACGGAAGGTCAATCTCTGTTCCCTCCCCTGAAAGGTTGGGGCGGTCGGAGCCCTATGCCCTTGCCTGTGTGACTCCGCCCCCGTTTCCCCTTTCCTCGTTATAACACCGGGGTTCCTACCTTGACCCCCCTGACTTACTCGTGTACTCACACATTCGCCCCTTGGGTTACTTCCATCTGCCCCTTGGGTTGAAACATCCTGACCCTCTCCCTGAGTTGTCCCAATGTGTCTACTGGGATGGGCATCTCTAAAGTTATCAGCTAAAGACAACATCTCGGTCCATGACCCTGGTTTTCTCTCCCTTAGAAAGACCAACAGATCATTGGGTACACTGTTCAATAGCTGTTCTCTTAAAATCAGTCCCTTTAGTCCCTCATAAAACTGCTCAGTTCTACTGAGTCCTACCCACCGATCAAACACGTCAGTTAATCTAGCACCAAACAGCTGATATGTCTCCCCCCTTTCTAATTTGCATCCCCTAAACTTTTTCCTAAACCCCTCGTCTGTACAGTCAAAGGCTTTCAACAGGGCCCCCTTTAGTGAATCGTAGTCAGCCACTTCCTCGCTGGACAGTCGGCATGCTACATTTAATGCCCTACCAGTTAACAGTGATTGCAGACATAAACTCCATCCTGACATTTCCCAACCTACTAGTGTTGCATGCCGTTCGAACCTCAAGAGGTATGAGTGCATCTCATCCACCCTCTCGTCGAACTTCGGCAACTTAGGGACAGTCGTGCCTCCTGATAAACTAGTAGTACCTGACCTAGGGCTCATCGACATTTCCCTAGTGTTGGCTGTGTCACAGGACTGGAGTTTGGCCAGTTCTATATCCCTGTTAATTTTGGCCAGCTCAAGCTCATGTTCTAGTTGATGCTTCGCGGCTTCTTGTTCTTGTTCTGTCTTACGTCTCTCTGTTTCTAGCCTAGTTAATTCTAATTGATCCCTACGTTGCTGTCTTTCTGCGTCCCTCTGTTTTTCAAGAAGCTCGACTTCTTTATCGCGTTCTGCGCGTGCAAAAGTCACTGCATACTGTCCCTCTAACCCAATAGATTTAGCATAGTTTACCCACTCTTGGATTGTTTGAGTCATTGTAACTTAGTCCGTCAACAAACTAATGCAAGAAATCTACTTCGTTCTCTAATACAAAGTCAATTAACCAACAGCAGGCATTGCGTAATTATGTATATGAGAGTAGATGAAGCAACTTACCGGTTGAGAATCCAATCAGATGCTCCCACTTGAACTGCTACAAGAAATACACACACAATCGACATATGATCTACTAAATGTTAAATTAAAATAACAGCGTTCACAGTCAGTAATTAGTGTTTCTTGTTGACTGCAGTCTCCGGTTCCCGTCTATTGGTTCTCACGTCTATTTTTGCTGAGGTGGTCGCTGGTTTGTTCGGATGCTGGGGTTGGTGCTGTCCTTCTCTTCTTCTGTCGGTGGTTATTCGATAGCGAGGCCGACAATCTGCGTTGATTGGTCGTTCGATGACGGTGGTTATTGCCGTCGGTGTTTGCAACTCTTGTCTTATTACGCAAGACGTTACTATTTTACGAGAGAAGCAGTAGTTGTTGCTGCGTAATCTCTCCCTACAGCTGATCCGTTGATAATGTAGGTGTAACTCTTGGTTGTATCACGCAAGAAGCTACTTTTTTACGAGAGAGGCAGTAGTTGTTGCTGCTTAATCTCTCCCTACAGCTGGTCAGTTGATATCGTAGGTGTAACTCTTGTCGTAGCACGCAAGGAGTTATATTTTTGCTAGGAGTATAGCGGTTGTTGTTGTTATTGGTTCTTCTCTGATGTATTAACTGCTTCCGTCTGTATAACTTCTTCAGGTGTGCGTTCCTGGTCTTGAACTCAGTAAGGTACTTTTGACGAGAGAAACAGTGAAGCGCACTGCTAATTCTCTCCCTGTAGATGTTATGTAGGTGACTCAGTTGTATTACTGTCAGCCTACTGCGAGATGACGTCTGTCTACACTTCTTGCTACTGTGCGGCCGGTCAGGTTGTTATGACTGTCAGAGGTTCCGTGACGCTGTGTTTCGAGCCCCCAGTCACCAGTTCCACTACACTCTCGATCCCTTGAAGTAGGTAGATCCCGTGACGAGATTCCCCAGTTGTTACGTTGGCGGGATGGTCCTTAATGCTAATCCTGGCCACGTACAGATCGTTGTCTAGGTGTATGAGAGAGTAGATGTAGATGTTCTGGTGACAATATTTCTATTTTCACAGCTCACGTACAGTCTCTGCTAATAAGTCAACAAACACCGGTTTCTTTGCCAATAACACAAGTTTTATTTTGTTGACGCCAGTTCTCCTCGCATACAGTACTTCAGCTTACGTCACACTCTTCCGCTCCTGCTCTCTAGTTCTCGGTCTCGCTTCTCACTCTCCTCCTCTCTCTCCTCCTCTCTCTGACTTACACACAAAAACGTCCTGCTTATATACAGTACCCAATTGGTTGTGACATCGGTGATTAATTAGTTGTAATTAATTCTCAGTCCAACTGACTCTACACTCGGGATAATTTATGTGACGGGTCTGGGGGTGGGAACGTGATTTGACATGTAACAAGGGATCCTATGACACCCTCCAACTCAGTTATCCCTCGTGAGAAGATTCTGCCCCACGACATTCGTAACGGTTCCACGAACATTCTTTCCCAGGTAAATTGTCTCCGTGAACTCAGTACCACCGGTGACTCACAACTAATTAACATGGGAGGTGGACGATGGGGCGTGCTTTCGCGTAAATTATTCTTCTATCTGGTCACAATGATGCACACCCTCCCCACGCACATTTTGTTCCTAAACCGTAAACTATTGTGCTAAAATAACCCACATCGTAACAATCTTCAATTTACAAACCATGGACAAGTAACTAATTTATTTTCTTAGGGTCTTCGATTTGCGTCTTAGACAAAGCCAACAAAAATAATAGAAAATTTGGTGAATTTTAATTAACACAGTTCACGTTGGTTCAAACAAATTTGAAGCTGCACATTAATAGGATAAGTAATGAATTTATCTGTAACAAAAAATGCAAATTTTTCATTTATTCTCTGTTTTTTTGAAACGCAGTGGCTACGGTTCGGTCCGACCGAACGCGTATTTTTTTTTTCGGGTACCAGCCTTACTTATTATTGCATAGCGGCCGAGTCGCTGCACTGAACTATATAACAACATAATTTATTTTTTTTTTCAGAATTTTTTTTTTCAGGATTAGGGTTAGGGATAGGGTTAGGGATAGGGTTAGAGATAGGGTTAGAGATAGGGTTAGGGATAGGGTTAGAGATAGGGTTAGGGTTAGGGTGTGGAGCAATATTATCTATGGCTGGTACCCTAAGTAAAAAAAATACGGGTTCGGTCGGACCGAACCGTAGCCACTGCCTAATTTTAATAAACAGCAAGTGTTTGATGGTTTTGACTTCTAATGCATTGCGAAGAGATGTGTGTTAAATTCATTGCACTGAATCCTCTCGCATTCTGCGCTAGATATTGGCAGAACATCTAATCGCTTATAAAATCATTAAGTTCTGTGTCAGCGTCATGGCCATCCTTTGTCATGCGAAATTAGTGTACTATGGCTGAAGTATGACATGCTTCAATTTTTAAAAATTGCGAATTTCTATAATTTCACGATCTCCATTCAACATAAGTTCCTCAGAATTTTTTGGCCAGTTTGCTTTACATAAAACTATCTGCAAACAACCGGACTAGTGTTATTTCCAGAGGTTTTAGCAGAAATAGTGTTGCGTATCAAATCAGCTGATTTTGTTAGTGTTTTTCATCTAATATTTGTAGTAATACTATAAAATCAATTCACTAATTTAGGCTAACTTTAAGAAAAAATCAGTGCCGGGACTGTAAAAAAATTGTCTGCAGAGCCGGGGATGACAGTCCTCGGGAAATCGAGCACTGATTCTGAATGTAACTAAATATTACAAGTCAAAAAAATTGTTAAATTAATGAAACATTTTTTTTTTACTTTGTTTTTACCACACACAAAAAAGTTAGTTAAACCGTTAATCATTTTATAGTTAACTTTTGCCCATCACTGGCCGTGTCAAAAAGCAGGAAAATTTGAGTTTTCTTTGAATTTGTCTTTTGATGCTGGATTATTTTATTTACACCCTTATCCGAAATGGTCGTTTGAGATATGAACACATCAATAGACTCATATATTTTGTGCTTTCATACGTCCTTTCTGTGGTCTTTAAGTTTTGGTGGCGCCCGTCTCGCCAAGTCAGCGGCGAACAGGGCCAACCTTAGGCCGATTTGATCGATTGCTCCAAATTGGGCCCCGCGTCTGGCAGGGGCCCCGCGATTTACACTTAGCATATCACTATCAGTCATGGGTCTTCTCACAGACTTTTAAAAATTAGAAGAGGGGGCCTCGCTAGCATCCGTTAAATTGGGCCCCGCAATTCGCAAGGCCGGCCCTGGCGGGGAATATTTTTGGCTTTGCCAGAAATTGAAATCTGTACCCAATGCGTGTACACTATCGAATCCGCTACCTATGTCCTAAATAGGTCCTTAGTAAATCTCAAACGTATGTAAATTGTTTCGTCTCTCCGTTGATACGTTTTGGTTTGGGTTGAAAAGTGCTGAAAAGTCTAAATTGGCTGCAATTTCAGCTGCATCAACCATTGTTTTTTTTTAACTCATTGTGATTTCCGAGATTTTCGATTTAAACACATTTGCGTCATCCAAATGAGTGTTGGTGCCATGTACATCAAGTTCTTTCAGTCATGTTATTCTCAAACATTTTGTCATACCACACAACCAGTGGCGTAACTAGGTCCGGCTCGGGGAGGAGGTGGGAGGGGCGATCATTTTCCCAACAAGCCGAGGCGGCAAACTTCACATTTTCGCCCCTTTTTTTTTACATGGGAATGCTCGTCATGTGCTCAGAATTCGCCTAAATGCAACAAGCCAACAAACCTATGCAAGAAATGTTTACAATAACCCGAGCATGTGCATCAGTAGAATGTAATATAAAATAGCAAATATTAATGTAACAAAAAAAAATACTTCATTTAATACTGTGTTTACAAGTTTGCTCACTTCACTAAAAAAAAAATTTAATTCAGTTATTACTGATTTACTAAAGGCCGACATTTTTTTTTGTTTCTTTTTACAATTTTTTGTACGCTACTCGAGTTAGTGTGCCGCTAATATTAACTCGTAAACTTGGATTTTGGTACATCGAAATTTTGAAATCATCACTACCACTCTGGAGAATCATGATATTACATCATCAACTGTCCCACTACCACTCTGGAGAATCGTGATATTACATCATCAACTGCCCCACTACCACTCTGGAGAATCATGATATTATATCATCAACTGTCCCACTACCACTCTGGAGAATCATGATATTACATCATCAACTGCCCCACTACCACTCTGGAGAATCATGATATTACATCATCAACTGCCCCACTACCACTCTGGAGAATCGTGATATTACATCATCAACTGCCCCACTACCACCCTGGAGAATCATGATATTACATCATCAACTGCCCCACTACCACTCTGGAGAATCGTGATATTACATCATCAACTGCCCCACTACCACTCTGGAGAATCGTGATATTACATCATCAACTGTCCCACTACCACACATTTCACTGAGCTTCCACTAATGAACATCCTATACTAAAGCAGCCATCTGCCATCACCAGAACAAGTTGTGCATGACATTTTAAAAATAAAAACATGTATTAGATCCAGTCTATATTGTCACAAGGGGACAGAAGGAGAGATACAAACACTATCAAAAGAAGAGATACTACCCCAATCAAAAGAAGAGATACTACCCCAATTAAAAGGTATGATACTAACCTAATCAAAAGAAGAGATACTACCCCAATCAAAAGAAGAGATTCTACCCCAATCAAAACAAGAGATTCTACCCCAATCAAAAGAATAGATACTGCCACAATTAAAAGAAGAGATACTGCCCCAATTAAAAGGTATGATACTACTCCAATAAAAAGGTAAGATACTACTCCAATCAAAAGAAGAGATTCTACCCCAGTCAAATGAAGAGATACTACCCCAATCAAAAGAAGAGATACTGCCCCAATCAAAAGGTATGATACTACCCAAATAAAAAGGTAAGATACCACTCCAAATCAGGAAGAGAAGGCGGGGATGGATAGGCCACACATTTCGAAAGCCGGCAAGCAACATCACTAGGCAAGCATTGAGTTGGAATCCTCAAGGAAAAAGAAAGAGAGGTCGGCCTAGAAACACCTGGAGGCGAGAATTTGAAGTGGACATCACCAGGATGGGGTTCAGCTGGAAGCAGCTGATAGGAGTGACGGGCTATGATGATGATGACCACTCCAACCAAAATGTAAGATACTACCCCAATCAAACGAAGAGATATTGCCCAACTTAAAAGGTTATGATACTACCCCAATCAAAAGGTAAGAAACTACTCCAATCAAAAGGTAAGAAACTACTCCAATCAAAAGGTAAGAAAAATACTTCAATCAAAAGGTAAGAAACAACTCCAATCAAAAGGTAAGAAACTACTCCAATAAAAAGTTAAGATACTACCCCAACCAAAAGGTAAGATACTACTCCAATCAAAAGGTAAGAAACTACTCCTATCAAAAGGTAATAAACTACTCCAATCAAAAGTTAAGATACTACCCCAATCAATAGGTAAGAAACTGCTCCAATCAAAAGTTAAGATACTACTCCAATCAAAAGGTAAGATACTACTCCAATCAAAAGGTAAGAAACAACTCCAATCAAAAGGTAAGAAACTACCCCAATCAAAAGGTAAGATACTACTCCAATCAAAAGATAAAAAACTACTCCAATCAAAATTGTCTCATGCACGCTGGTTGACAAAGGCAAACATAATACTCCATTTGTATATCGTAACGATGTCTCAGTCATTTGAGCTACAAGAACTTTCAACTTATATTTTGAGGGTTTATGGCCATGTTTGGTTTGACATTAAAACAAAACCGTCTTGCAAACATGGTGACAGACACTTGTGGAAGACCATCTTCCTGTCACGTTATTTGTCTCCTGTCTTAAGAAAAATCGACGATCCTGACTTACTGTAAATTGTTAAATTGTTAAGTTATAAACATAATGTAGTTCAGTAGTTCATATTTGCACATTAACATTACGAATATCACTACTGAGATGTTGATTTCATTCAAAATTGTTATAATGTTTTAAAGTTTGTATCCTTTAAAATATGAAGGCCTTTGAGGCACCAGTAAACGTTACATTACATAAAAGATATTTTAGGCCATAACTACTTAGACCATTCGGCAACCATTTTGAGCTATTAGAATAAAAAATTAAAAAAAAAAATGTTTTTTCACTCCACCCTAGTGTATATACATATTAAAGGTCACTAAAATGAGTAACTGAGTAAAACTATCAATAACAAGAAAATATTATTATTATTAACGTAACATAAACATATTCACTTGAGACTTGCCTACCTGTGGTCAAGATTAAATCCATTTTGTTGCGACTGGTCTGCAAGTACATCGGGTCTGAGATAATTCGAAAGGAAAGCAACTGTCAAATCGTTCTATTTCTTCTAAACTATTGGCATAAGCAAAAGTCTGATATCGTTCTATTTATTCATGGCAATACTATTAACAAAGAAAAGTGTGTTACTGTTTTATAACTTTGTAGGCTGCAAAACTATTTGAACAAATAAACTGTGAAATTATTTTATAACTTCAATGTAAAACTATTAATATAATAAATAAAAAAAGAACAACGGGAAGAGCATTAATATAATCTAAAGAAATAATGAAAAATAACAACAAACTATCAGGAGTTAAATAAAAAAAAAATCAGGAAAGCTCTTACACTTACATTGAATCAAGCTGTTTGGTTTCTTCTTCTGGTTCAACTTTGTTCTTTAAATTTATTAAAAACACAAAAATGTTAAAATATCTGGTTACATTAATAAAGATTTACACATCAATAAAATATCATTGTTGTCCATAAACTAATTGTATAGTTTTAAAAACATAAATTACCTTCGGTAGAGTCATTTGCTTTTAACAATGAAAAGATCAAGAGCTGACAATGTAATGAGGATGAATAAGAAGAAAGCAATACATCTAAATCAAAATTTGAAAAAAAAATAAATACGTGTGTACATCCATTATGATTTCACCGATGAATTACTTTAAAGTGTTATTGCCTAAAGATCTTTAAAATAAATAGAACTTTTAAAAATGAAACTATTTATTTTTTCGTAAAGCAACGAATATTTTTTTTCATAATGTGGTATGCACAACAGCACTCAAAACATTTAATTTATTTTGGCATTCGTTTATTTATGACTGGGTCTACCGTCGGGTCGCAACTTGAAAAGAAATAAAACACAACTACGGTAACCTTTAACCTTGGAAGTCATTCGGGCGTATTGAGTTCAAGTTGAAACGAGTTGAAAAATATTTAGATAACATGGAAGTTCCTGGAAAGTTCTCTAACACAGACCTCGTACTAGGGTTTAAAAAAAAATTCTTTACATTAAGCCATGTTTCACAATATGATTTCCGTTTCCGATAAGCCTATTGTCAAGTAATGGAATTTCGTTTTGCCTGATGTTGTTTGCAAAAATATCCTTTATTTTTTCAAACATCTTTAATCAGCTCTCTGATTGTAAGCACATTTAAAAGAATGTAGTGCAAAAACGAAAGTAGTAATTAGTAAAATAAAGACCATCCATTATCTGTTTCATTTGGCTGAATATTCTGAAGTGGTAGAAATAGTTACTAGCTTGAAAAGTTTAGTAATATTATATTATACCATAATGAGCGTGGATCAGTAAGACTATTTAAACAAACACACACACAAGGCATACAATCACTGTTAGGGAGTTTTAAAATTATTATCAAAGTAAAAAAACAAATAAAACCTCATAAACAAGTTGTTTCAAGCCATATTGCGGTTATTTGTGCATAAAAAGACCCCCCCCCCCCGGGGGCAGGCAGTGGCGTCACAATGGTTGGTGTCACCCGGTGCGGAAAATTCAGGGTGTCACCCGGTGCGGAAAATTCAGGGTGTCACCCCCCTTCCTTCCACTCAAGACGTCCACCTTGAGCACTAGACCTTAGAAAAACAATTGTATTACTGACTGTATTTCAGAAAGATGTATATTACTTTCATTAAACTGAGTTTGTACTGTATAGTGACACCCTGTGATACTGATCTGTATGGTGGCACCCTGTTCTACTGATCTGTATGGTGGTACTCTGTGCTACTGTTCTGTATGGTGGTACACTGTGCTACTGTTCTGTATGATGGCACCTTGTGCTACTGTTATGTATGGTAATACACTGTGTTACTGCACTGTATAGTGGCACCCTGTGCTACTGTTCTGTATGGTGGCACCCTGTGCTACTGTTCTGTATTGCGGTACTCTGTGCTACTGTTCTGTATTGCGGTACTCTGTGCTACTGTTCTGTATGGTGGCACCCTGTGCTATTGTTCTGTATTGTGGCACCCTGTGCTACTGTTCTGTATTGTGGCACTCTGTGCTACTGTTCTGTATTGTGGTACTCTGTGCTACTGTTCTGTATGGTGGCACCCTGTGCTACTGTTCTGTATGGTGGCACCCTGTGCTACTGTTCTGTATTTTGGCACTCTGTGCTACTGTTCTGTATTGTGGCACCCTGTGCTACTGCTCTGCATGATGGCACCCAGTGCTATCATGTCATATTTTAAACTTGATCTGTTATAAAAAAACTCTACCATTTTTTTTCCTGCTATTAAATTTAGAACAGTTCCAACCACCAATCTATTAAATTTAGAACAGTTCCAATCACCAATCTATTAAATTTAGAACAGTTCCAACCACCAATCTATTAAATTTAGAACACTTCCAACCACCAATCTATTAAATTTAGAACAGTTCCAACCACCAATCAATAAAATATTTTTTTGTATTGAAGCAATTCAAAACAAGTGTTTAAAGTTAAGGGAGGGGCATGGGGATTGGAAAGCGTGTGCCAATATCTACACAAAAATATAACATAAAGAAAAGGTCTTTCTCTTCATATACATACACTTTAGCATAATTCTATGCAGTCTTAGCATATGTATTATTGAGACTCAAAAATCAAGTCTCATTGCTGGATAAAAGAAAAGTAAGAGTTAGATTTTACACAATGAAAATGAAACTGAAAGTGTTTTTTTTTTGGTCTCCTGTTTAGTTTAGGATATACGATTTCAATAGGAAGACATAATATGCTGCATGAAACATATATTAACACATATTAACACATATTAACACATATTAACACATATTAACACTCTATGTGTTACATTTAAACGTGTACAGACTATAATATATTTATGGATCTGATTGTGTGTTAGTGGCTTATGTGTGTGTCCTAGTGCAAGTGTATGTTTACGTAGATGTTTCTAATGAAATAATTATGTGCGTAACATTGCATTCAGAGCCACGCCACACTATGGCTCAAATGGCGCAAAACACGCGGGCGGCCCCCTATCAGGGGCGGTTAAATCTTAGAATGTCAAATCATGGAAGGGGGGGGGGCTACAAAATACTGGTTGCGTACGGGGGCAGACAGGCTAGGCGTGACACTGACCTAGTACCCCGGAACTTAGGGGTCTTATGCAACAATTTGCTGTAGAATTGGAAACGGCTGGAAGGACAATTTCAAACCACTGCATTATGAAACAAAGAATATATATATATCTGAAATATCTTCTGATGACAACCAATAATTTTGTTTCTAATGCTTAAAAATGATTTATAATAGTAAATCTTGTCGTATATCACTGTGATATGCACGGCTAAAGCAAATACAATAAAATGAGTAGCAACTGTGACATAAAAAATCAATGCAATTTTTTTTTTTTTAAATAGAGATTCTCAGTATTACACACAAAAAAATAATGGGGTTACACAGAGTCAAAAATTTGGGAAACATTGGTGTAGATCAGTGATGCTAAACCTTTTTTTTTCTGTGGGCCATTATTGTCTGCCAAAAACATTTGGAGGGCCCAAAATATAATTTTTATATATGTATGTATATATGTAAAGTTATTTTTTTAAACTTGTGGGGGCCAAAAAATTATCATAAAGGGCCAAATTTGGCCCGCGGGCCAGTATTTTAGCATCACTGTTGTAGATAAAAGAATGTTTGTACAAAAGCTTGCATGGGTTTACGTATGGATCGATCAAGGAAACATCTTTATATGCATTGCAGTGATTATGTTTTATGAGGTCCCATGCAAAGAAACTTTTCGGACGCTAATTTGTACACCCTTGGCAAAGCTACTTCTTGAAGCTTTAAGTAAAATCATATTTCAGTCCAAAAAAAAAGCGGTTAAGACCGCCGCTAATAAATATTGGGTCCATTATTATCTTTTAAAACCAGATCCCTTGCAATTAACTCCAGCCACAACCAGATCCCTTACAAAAAACTCCAGCTACAACCAGATCCCTTGCAACAAACTCCAGCTATAACCAGATCCTTGCATCAAACTCCAGCTACAACCAGATCCCTTACAACAAACTCCAGCTACAGCCAGATCCCTTGCAACAAACTCCAGCTACAATCAGATCCCTTAAACAGACTCCAGCTACAACCAGATCCCTTGCATCAAACTCCAGCTACAACCAGATCCTGCAACAAACTCCAGCTACAACCAGATCCCTTGCAACAAACTCCAGCTACAATCAGATCCCTTGAAACAAACTCCAGCCACAACCAGATCCCTTACAACAAACTCCAGCTACAACCAGATCCCTTGCAACAAACTCCAGCTATAACCAGATCCTTGCATCAAACTGCAGCTACAACCAGATCCCTTACAACAAACTCCAGCTACAGCCAGATCCCTTGCAACAAACTCCAGCCTTAAACAGACTCCAGCTACAACCAGATCCCTTGCATAAAACTCCAGCTACAACCAGATCCTGCAAAAAACTCCAGCTACAACCAGATCCCTTGCAACAAACTCCAGCTACAACCAGATCATTTGCATCAAACTCCAGCTACAACCAGATCCCTTGCAACAAACTCCAGCTACAATCAGATCCCTTAAACAAACTCCAGCTACAACCAGATCCTTTGCAACAAACTCCAGCTACAACCAGATCCCTTGCATCAAACTCCAGCTACAACCAGATCCTGCAACAAACTCCAGCTACAACCAGATCCATTGCAACAAACTCCAGCTACAACCAGATCCCTTGCAACAAACTCCAGCTACAATTAGATCCCTTAAACAAACTCCAGCTACAACCAGATCCTTTTCATCAAACTCCAGCTACAACCAGATCCCTTGCAACAAACTCCAGCTACAATCAGATCCCTTGCAACAAACTCTAGCTACAACCAGATCATTTGCATCAAACTCCAGCTACAACCAGATCCCTTGCAACAAACTCCAGCTACAATCAGATCCCTTGCAACAAACTCCAGCTACAACCAGATCCTGCAACAAACTCCAGCTACAACCAGATCCCTTGCAACAAACTCCAGCTACAACCAGATCCCTTGCAACAAACTCCAGCTACAATCAGATCCCTTGCAACAAACTCCAGCTACAACCAGATCCCTTGCATCAAACTCCAGCTTTAACTAGATCCCTTGCAACAAACTCCAGCTACAATCAGATCCCTTAAACAAACTCCAGCTACAACCAGATCCTTTTCATCAAACTCCAGCTACAACCAGATCCCTTGCAACAAACTCCAGCTACAATCAGATCCCTTGCATCAAACTCCAGCTACAACCAGATCCCTTGCATAAACTCCAGCTACAACGAGATCCCTTGCATCAAACTCCAGCTACAACCAGATCCCTTGCAACAAACTCCAGCTACAATCAGATCCCTTAAACAAACTCCAGCTACAACCAGATCCTTTTCATCAAACTCCAGCTACAACCAGATCCCTTGCAACAAACTCCAGCTACAATCAGATCCCTTGCAACAAACTCCAGCTACAACCAGATCATTTGCATCAAACTCCAGCTACAACCAGATCCCTTGCATAAAACTCCAGCTACAACCAGATCCTGCAACAAACTCCAGCAACAACTAGATCCCTTGCAACAAACTCCAGCTACAATCAGATCCCTTGCAACAAACTCCAGCTACAAAGAGATCCCTTGCATCAAACTCCAGCTATAACCAGATCCCTTGCAACAAACTCCAGCTACAACCAGATCCCTTGCAACAAACTCCAGCTACAATCAGATCCCTTAAACAAACTCCAGCTACAACCAGATCCTTTGCATCAAACTCCAGCTACAACCAGATCCCTTGCAACAAACTCCAGCTACAACCAGATCCCTTGCCACAAACTCCAGCTACAACCAGATCCCTTGCATCAAACTCCAGCTACAACCAGATCCTGCAACAAACTCCAGCTACAACCAGATCCCTTGCAACAAACTCCAGCTACAACCAGATCACTTGCAACAAACTCCAGCTACAACCAGATCCCTTGCATCAAACTCCAGCTACAACCAGATCCTGCAACAAACTCCAGCTACAACCAGATCCCTTGCAACAAACTCCAGCTACAACCAGATCATTTGCATCAAACTCCAGCTACAACCAGATCCCTTGCAACAAACTCCAGCTACAATCAGATCCCTTAAACAAACTCCAGCTACAACCAGATCCTTTGCATCAAACTCCAGCTACAACCAGATCCCTTGCATCAAACTCCAGCTACAACCAGATCCCTTGCAACAAACTCCAGCTACAACCAGATCCCTTGCAACAAACTCGAGCTACAACCAGATCCTTTGCAACAAACTCCAGCTACAACCAGATCCCTTGCAACAAACTCCATCTACAACCAGATCCCTTGCATCAATCTCCAGCTACAACCAGATCCTGCAACAAACTCCAGCTACAACCAGATCCCTTGCAACAAACTCCAGCTACAACCAGATCCCTTGCAACAAACTCCAGCTACAACCAGATCATTTGCATCAAACTCCAGCTACAACAAGATCCCTTGCAACAAACTCCAGCTACAACCAGATTCTTTTCATCAAACTCCAGCTACAACCAGATCCCTTGCAACAAACTCCAGCTACAATCAGATCCCTTGCAACAAACTCCAGCTATAACCAGATCCCTTGCAACAAACTCCAGCTACATTCAGATCCCTTAAACAAACTCCAGCTACAACCAGATCCTTTTCATCAAACTCCAGCTACAACCAGATATTTTGCAACAAACACCAGCTACAATCAGATCCCTTGCATCAAACTCCAGCTACAACCAGATCATTTGCATCAAACTCCAGCTACAACCAGATCCCCTGCATAAAACTCCAGCTACAACCAGATCCTGCAACAAACTCCAGCAACAACCAGATCCCTTTCAACAAACTCCAGCTACAATCAGATCCCTTGCAACAAACTCCAGCTACAACCAGATCCCTTGCAACAAACTCCAGCTACAACGAGATCCCTTGCATCAAACTCCAGCTACAACCAGATCCCTTGCATCAATCTCCAGCTACAACCAGATCCTGCAACAAACTCCAGCTACAACCAGATCCCTTGCAACAAACTCCAGCTTCATCCAGATCCTTTGCATCAAACTCCAGCTACAACCAGATCCCTTGCAACAAACTCCAGCTACAATCAGATCCCTTGCAACAAACTCCAGCTACAACCAGATCCCTTGCAACAAACTCCAGCTACAACCAGATCATTTGCATCAAACTCCAGCTACAACAAGATCCCTTGCAACAAACTCCAGCTACAACCAGATCCCTTGCATCAAACTCCAGCTACAACCAGATCCTGCAACAAACTCCAGCTACAACCAGATCCCTTGCAACAAACTCCAGCTACAACCAGATCCCTTGCAACAAACTCCAGCTACAATCAGATCCCTTAAACAAACTCCAGCTACAACCAGATTCTTTTCATCAAACTCCAGCTACAACCAGATCCCTTGCAACAAATTCCAGCTACAACCAGATCCCTTGCATCAAACTCCAGCTTTAACTAGATCCCTTGCAACAAACTCCAGCTACAATCAGATCCCTTAAACAAACTCCAGCTACAACCAGATCCTTTTCATCAAACTCCAGCTACAACCAGATCCCTTGCAACAAACTCCAGCTACAATCAGATCCCTTGCATCAAACTCCAGCTACAACCAGATCCCTTGCATAAACTCCAGCTACAACGAGATCCCTTGCATCAAACTCCAGCTACAACCAGATCCCTTGCAACAAACTCCAGCTACAATCAGATCCCTTAAACAAACTCCAGCTACAACCAGATCCTTTTCATCAAACTCCAGCTACAACCAGATCCCTTGCAACAAACTCCAGCTACAATCAGATCCCTTGCAACAAACTCCAGCTACAACGAGATCATTTGCATCAAACTCCAGCTACAACCAGATCCCTTGCATAAAACTCCAGCTACAACCAGATCCTGCAACAAACTCCAGCAACAACCAGATCCCTTGCAACAAACTCCAGCTACAATCAGATCCCTTGCAACAAACTCCAGCTACAACGAGATCCCTTGCATCAAACTCCAGCTATAACCAGATCCCTTGCATCAAACTCCAGCTACAACCAGATCCCTTGCAACAAACTCCAGCTACAATCAGATCCCTTAAACAAACTCCAGCTTCAACCAGATCCTTTGCATCAAACTCCAGCTACAACCAGATCCCTTGCATAAAACTCCAGCTACAACCAGATCCTGCAACAAACTCCAGCAACAACCAGATCCCTTGCAACAAACTCCAGCTACAACCAGATCCCTTGCCACAAACTCCAGCTACAACCAGATCCCTTGCATCAAACTCCAGCTACAACCAGATCCTGCAACAAACTCCAGCTACATCCAGATCCCTTGCAACAAACTCCAGCTACAACCAGATCACTTGCAACAAACTCCAGCTACAACCAGATCCCTTGCATCAATCTCCAGCTACAACCAGATCCCTTAAACAAACTCCAGCTAAAACCAGATCCCTTGCAACAAACTCCAGCTACAACCAGATCCCTTGCAACAAACTCGAGCTACAACCAGATCCTTTGCAACAAACTCCAGCTACAACCAGATCCCTTGCAACAAACTCCACCTACAACCAGATCCCTTGCATCAATCTCCAGCTACAACCAGATCCTGCAACAAACTCCAGCTACAACCAGATCCCTTGCAACAAACTCCAACTACAACCAGATCCCTTGCAACAAACTCCAGCTACAACCAGATCATTTGCATCAAACTCCAGCTACAACAAGATCCCTTGCAACAAACTCCAGCTACAACCAGATTCCTTGATTCAAACTCCAGCTACAACCAGATCCTGCAACAAACTCCAGCTACAACCAGATCCCTTGCAACAAACTCCAGCTACAACCAGATCCCTTGCAACAAACTCCAGCTACAATCAGATCCCTTAAACAAACTCCAGCTACAACCAGATTCTTTTCATCAAACTCCAGCTACAACCAGATCCCTTGCAACAAACTCCAGCTACAATCAGATCCCTTGCAACAAACTCCAGCTATAACCAGATCCCTTGCAACAAACTCCAGCTACAATCAGATCCCTTAAACTAACTCCAGCTACAACCAGATCCCTTGCATCAAACTCCAGCTTTAACCAGATCCCTTGCAACAAACTCCAGCTACAATCAGATCCCTTAAACAAACTCCAGCTACAACCAGATCCTTTTCATCAAACTCCAGCTACAACCAGATATCTTGCAACAAACTCCAGCTACAATCAGATCCCTTGCATCAAACTCCAGCTACAACCAGATCATTTGCATCAAACTCCAGCTACAACCAGATCCCTTGCATAAAACTCCAGCTACAACCAGATCCTGCAACAAACTCCAGCAACAACCAGATCCCTTGCAACAAACTCCAGCTACAATCAGATCCCTTGCAACAAACTCCAGCTACAACCAGATCCCTTGCAACAAACTCCAGCTACAACGAGATCCCTTGCATCAAACTCCAGCTACAACCAGATCCCTTGCATCAAACTCCAGCTACAACCAGATCCTGCAACAAACTCCAGCTACAACCAGATCCCTTGCAACAAACTCCAGCTTCATCCAGATCCTTTGCATCAAACTCCAGCTACAACCAGATCCCTTGCAACAAACTCCAGCTACAACCAGATCCCTTGCAACAAACTCCAGCTACAACCAGATCCCTTGCAACAAACTCCAGCTACAATCAGATCCCTTGCAACAAACTCCAGCTACAACCAGATCATTTGCATCAAACTCCAGCTACAACCAGATCCCTTGCATAAAACTCCAGCTACAACCAGATCCTGCAACAAACTCCAGCATCAACCAGATCCCTTGCAACAAACTCCAGCTACAATCAGATCCCTTGCAACAAACTCCAGCTACAACGAGATCCCTTGCATCAAACTCCAGCTATAACCAGATCCCTTGCATCAAACTCCAGCTACAACCAGATCCCTTGCAACAAACTCCAGCTACAATCAGATCCCTTAAACAAACTCCAGCTAAAACCAGATCCTTTGCATCAAACTCCAGCTACAACCAGATCCCTTGCAACAAACTCCAGCTACAACCAGATCCCTTGCCACAAACTCCAGCTACAACCAGATCCCTTGCAACAAACTCCAGCTACAATCAGATCCCTTGCAACAAACTCCAGCTACAACCAGATCCCTTGCAACAAACTCCAGCTACAACCAGATCATTTGCATCAAACTCCAGCTACAACAAGATCCCTTGCAACAAACTCCAGCTACAACCAGATCCCTTGCATCAAACTCCAGCTACAACCAGATCCTGCAACAAACTCCAGCTACAACCAGATCCCTTGCAACAAACTCCAGCTACAACCAGATCCCTTGCAACAAACTCCAGCTACAATCAGATCCCTTAAACAAACTCCAGCTACAACCAGATTCTTTTCATCAAACTCCAGCTACAACCAGATCCCTTGCAACAAATTCCAGCTACAACCAGATCCCTTGCATCAAACTCCAGCTTTAACTAGATCCCTTGCAACAAACTCCAGCTACAATCAGATCCCTTAAACAAACTCCAGCTACAACCAGATCCTTTTCATCAAACTCCAGCTACAACCAGATCCCTTGCAACAAACTCCAGCTACAATCAGATCCCTTGCATCAAACTCCAGCTACAACCAGATCCCTTGCATAAACTCCAGCTACAACGAGATCCCTTGCATCAAACTCCAGCTACAACCAGATCCCTTGCAACAAACTCCAGCTACAATCAGATCCCTTAAACAAACTCCAGCTACAACCAGATCCTTTTCATCAAACTCCAGCTACAACCAGATCCCTTGCAACAAACTCCAGCTACAATCAGATCCCTTGCAACAAACTCCAGCTACAACGAGATCATTTGCATCAAACTCCAGCTACAACCAGATCCCTTGCATAAAACTCCAGCTACAACCAGATCCTGCAACAAACTCCAGCAACAACCAGATCCCTTGCAACAAACTCCAGCTACAATCAGATCCCTTGCAACAAACTCCAGCTACAACGAGATCCCTTGCATCAAACTCCAGCTATAACCAGATCCCTCGCATCAAACTCCAGCTACAACCAGATCCCTTGCAACAAACTCCAGCTACAATCAGATCCCTTAAACAAACTCCAGCTTCAACCAGATCCTTTGCATCAAACTCCAGCTACAACCAGATCCCTTGCAACAAACTCCAGCTACAACCAGATCCCTTGCCACAAACTCCAGCTACAACCAGATCCCTTGCATCAAACTCTAGCTACAACCAGATCATTTGCATCAAACTCCAGCTACAACCAGATCCCTTGCATCAAACTCCAGCTACAATCAGATCCCTTAAACAAACTCCAGCTACAACCAGATCCTTTGCATCAAACTCCAGCTACAACCAGATCCCTTGCATCAAACTCCAGCTACAACCAGATCCCTTGCAACAAACTCCAGCTACAACCAGATCCCTTGCAACAAACTCGAGCTACAACCAGATCCTTTGCAACAAACTCCAGCTACAACCAGATCCCTTGCAACAAACTCCACCTACAACCAGATCCCTTGCATCAATCTCCAGCTACAACCAGATCCTGCAACAAACTCCAGCTACAACCAGATCCCTTGCAACAAACTCCAACTACAACCAGATCCCTTGCAACAAACTCCAGCTACAACCAGATCATTTGCATCAAACTCCAGCTACAACAAGATCCCTTGCAACAAACTCCAGCTACAACCAGATCCCTTGCATCAAACTCCAGCTACAACCAGATCCTGCAACAAACTCCAGCTACAACCAGATCCCTTGCAACAAACTCCAGCTACAACCAGATCCCTTGCAACAAACTCCAGCTACAATCAGATCCCTTAAACAAACTCCAGCTACAACCAGATTCTTTTCATCAAACTCCAGCTACAACCAGATCCCTTGCAACAAACTCCAGCTACAATCAGATCCCTTGCAACAAACTCCAGCTATAACCAGATCCCTTGCAACAAACTCCAGCTACAATCAGATCCCTTAAACTAACTCCAGCTACAACCAGATCCCTTGCATCAAACTCCAGCTTTAACCAGATCCCTTGCAACAAACTCCAGCTACAATCAGATCCCTTAAACAAACTCCAGCTACAACCAGATCCTTTTCATCAAACTCCAGCTACAACCAGATATTTTGCAACAAACTCAGCTACAATCAGATCCCTTGCATCAAACTCCAGCTACAACCAGATCATTTGCATCAAACTCCAGCTACAACCAGATCCCTTGCATAAAACTCCAGCTACAACCAGATCCTGCAACAAACTCCAGCAACAACCAGATCCCTTGCAACAAACTCCAGCTACAATCAGATCCCTTGCAACAAACTCCAGCTACAACCAGATCCCTTGCAACAAACTCCAGCTACAACGAGATCCCTTGCATCAAACTCCAGCTACAACCAGATCCCTTGCATCAAACTCCAGCTACAACCAGATCCTGCAACAAACTCCAGCTACAACCAGATCCCTTGCAACAAACTCCAGCTTCATCCAGATCCTTTGCATCAAACTCCAGCTACAACCAGATCCCTTGCAACAAACTCCAGCTACAACCAGATCCCTTGCAACAAACTCCAGCTACAACCAGATCCCTTGCAACAAACTCCAGCTACAATCAGATCCCTTGCAACAAACTCCAGCTACAACCAGATCATTTGCATCAAACTCCAGCTACAACCAGATCCCTTGCATAAAACTCCAGCTACAACCAGATCCTGCAACAAACTCCAGCATCAACCAGATCCCTTGCAACAAACTCCAGCTACAATCAGATCCCTTGCAACAAACTCCAGCTACAACGAGATCCCTTGCATCAAACTCCAGCTATAACCAGATCCCTTGCATCAAACTCCAGCTACAACCAGATCCCTTGCAACAAACTCCAGCTACAATCAGATCCCTTAAACAAACTCCAGCTACAACCAGATCCTTTGCATCAAACTCCAGCTACAACCAGATCCCTTGCAACAAACTCCAGCTACAACCAGATCCCTTGCCACAAACTCCAGCTACAACCAGATCCCTTGCATCAAACTCCAGCTACAACCAGATCCTGCAACAAACTCCAGCTACAACCAGATCCCTTGCAACAAACTCCAGTTACAACCAGATCACTTGCAACAAACTCCAGCTACAACCAGATCCCTTGCCACAAACTCCAGCTACAACCAGATCCCTTGCATCAAACTCCAGCTACAACCAGATCCCTTGCAACAAACTCCAGCTACAATCAGATCCCTTAAACAAACTCCAGCTACAACCAGATCCTTTTCATCAAACTCCAGCTACAACCAGATATTTTGCAACAAACTCCAGCTACAATCAGATCCCTTGCATCAAACTCCAGCTACAACCAGATCATTTGCATCAAACTCCAGCTACAACCAGATCCCTTGCATAAAACTCCAGCTACAACCAGATCCTGCAACAAACTCCAGCAACAACCAGATCCCTTGCAACAAACTCCAGCTACAATCAGATCCCTTGCAACAAACTCCAGCTACAACCAGATCCCTTGCATCAAACTCCAGCTACAACCAGATCATTTGCATCAAACTCCAGCTACAACCAGATCCCTTGCATCAAACTCCAGCTACAACCAGATCCTGCAACAAACTCCAGCTACAACCAGATCCCTTGCAACAAACTCCAGCGTCATCCAGATCCTTTGCATCAAACTCCAGCTACAACCTGATCCCTTGCAACAAACTCCAGCTACAATCAGATCCCTTGCAACAAACTCCAGCTACAACCAGATCCTTTGCATCAAACTCCAGCTACAACCAGATCCTGCAACAAACTCCAGCTACAACCAGATCCCTTGCAACAAACTCCAACTACAACCAGATCCCTTGCAACAAACTCCAGCTACAATCAGATCCCTTGCAACAAACTCCAGCTACAACGAGATCCCTTGCATCAAACTCCAGCTATAACCAGATCCCTTGCATCAAAGTCCAGCTATAACCAGATCCCTTGCAACAAACTCCAGCTACAATCAGATCCCTTAAACAAACTCCAGCTACAACCAGATCCTTTGCATCAAACTCCAGCTACAACCAGATCCCTTGCAACAAACTCGAGCTACAACCAGATCCTTTGCAACAAACTCCAGCTACAACCAGATCCCTTGCAACAAACTCCATCTACAACCACATCCCTTGCATCAAACTCCAGCTCCAACCAGATCCTGCATCAAACTCCAGCTACAACCAGATCCCTTGCAACAAACTCCAGCTACAACCAGATCCCTTGCATCAAACTCCAGCCTCAACAAGATTCCTTGCAACAAATTCCAGCTACAACCAGATCCCTTGCAACAATTTCCAGCTACAACCAGATCCTTTGCAACAAACTCCAGCTACAACCAGATCCCTTGCATCAAACTCCAGCTACAACCAGATCCTGCAACAAACTCCAGCTACAACCAGATCCCTTGCAACAAACTCCAGCTACAACCAGATCCCTTGCAACAAACTCCAGCTACAACCAGATCCCTTGCAACAAACTCCAGCTACAACCAGATCCCTTGCATCAAACTCCAGCTACAACCAGATTCCTTGCATCAAACTCCAGCTACAACCAGATCCCTTGCAACAAACTCCAGCTACAATCAGATCCCTTAACAAACTCTAGCTACAACCAGATACTTTGCATCAAACTCCAGCTACAACCTGATCCCTTGCAACAAACTCCAGCTACAACCAGATCCTTTGCAACAAACTCCAGCTACAACCAGATCCCTTGCATCAAACTCCAGCTACAACCAGATCCTGAAACAAACTCCAGCTACAACCAGATCCATTGCAACAAACTCCAGCTACAACCAGATCCCTTGCAACAAACTCCAGCTACAATTAGATCCCTTAAACAAACTCCAGCTACAACCAGATCCCTTGCATCAAACTCCAGCTACAACCAGATCCCTTGCAACAAACTCCAGCTACAACCGGATCCCTTGCATCAAACTCCAGCTACAACAAGATTCCTTGCAACAAACTCCAGCTACAACCAGATCCCTTGCAACAATTTCCAGCTACAACCAGATCCTTTGCAACAAACTCCAGCTACAACCAGATCACTTGCATCAAACTCCAGCTACAACCAGATCCTGCAACAAACTCCAGCTACAACCAGATCTCTTGCAACAAACTCCAGCTACAACCAGATCCCTCTGCAACAAACTACAGCTACAACTAGATCCCTTGCAACAAACTCCAGCTACAACCAAATCCTTGCAACAAACTCCAGCTACAACCAGATCCCTTGCAACAAACTCCAGCTACAACCAGATCCCTTGCATCAAACTCCAGCTACAACCAGATTCCTTGCATCAAACTCCAGCTACAACCAGATCCCTTGCAACAAACTCCAGCTACAATCAGATCTCTTAACAAACTCCAGCTACAACCAGATCCTTTGCATCAAACTCCAGCTACAACCTGATCCCTTGCATCAAACTCCAGCTACAACCAGATCCCTTGCAACAAACTCCAGCTACAACCAGATCCCTTGCAACAAACTCGAGCTACAACCAGATCCTTTGCAACAAACTCCAGCTACAACCAGATCCCTTGCAACAAACTCCACCTACAACCAGATCCCTTGCATCAATCTCCAGCTACAACCAGATCCTGCAACAAACTCCAGCTACAACCAGATCCCTTGCAACAAACTCCAACTACAACCAGATCCCTTGCAACAAACTCCAGCTACAACCAGATCATTTGCATCAAACTCCAGCTACAACAAGATCCCTTGCAACAAACTCCAGCTACAACCAGATCCCTTGCATCAAACTCCAGCTACAACCAGATCCTGCAACAAACTCCAGCTACAACCAGATCCCTTGCAACAATCTCCAGCTACAACCAGATCCCTTGCAACAAACTCCAGCTACAATCAGATCCCTTAAACAAACTCCAGCTACAACCAGATTCTTTTCATCAAACTCCAGCTACAACCAGATCCCTTGCAACAAACTCCAGCTACAATCAGATCCCTTGCAACAAACTCCAGCTATAACCAGATCCCTTGCAACAAACTCCAGCTACAATCAGATCCCTTAAACTAACTCCAGCTACAACCAGATCCCTTGCATCAAACTCCAGCTTTAACCAGATCCCTTGCAACAAACTCCAGCTACAATCAGATCCCTTAAACAAACTCCAGCTACAACCAGATCCTTTTCATCAAACTCCAGCTACAACCAGATATTTTGCAACAAACTCCAGCTACAATCAGATCCCTTGCATCAAACTCCAGCTACAACCAGATCATTTGCATCAAACTCCAGCTACAACCAGATCCCTTGCATAAAACTCCAGCTACAACCAGATCCTGCAACAAACTCCAGCAACAACCAGATCCCTTGCAACAAACTCCAGCTACAATCAGATCCCTTGCAACAAACTCCAGCTACAACCAGATCCCTTGCAACAAACTCCAGCTACAACGAGATCCCTTGCATCAAACTCCAGCTACAACCAGATCCCTTGCATCAAACTCCAGCTACAACCAGATCCTGCAACAAACTCCAGCTACAACCAGATCCCTTGCAACAAACTCCAGCTTCATCCAGATCCTTTGCATCAAACTCCAGCTACAACCAGATCCCTTGCAACAAACTCCAGCTACAACCAGATCCCTTGCAACAAACTCCAGCTACAACCAGATCCCTTGCAACAAACTCCAGCTACAATCAGATCCCTTGCAACAAACTCCAGCTACAACCAGATCATTTGCATCAAACTCCAGCTACAACCAGATCCCTTGCATAAAACTCCAGCTACAACCAGATCCTGCAACAAACTCCAGCATCAACCAGATCCCTTGCAACAAACTCCAGCTACAATCAGATCCCTTGCAACAAACTCCAGCTACAACGAGATCCCTTGCATCAAACTCCAGCTATAACCAGATCCCTTGCATCAAACTCCAGCTACAACCAGATCCCTTGCAACAAACTCCAGCTACAATCAGATCCCTTAAACAAACTCCAGCTACAACCAGATCCTTTGCATCAAACTCCAGCTACAACCAGATCCCTTGCAACAAACTCCAGCTACAACCAGATCCCTTGCCACAAACTCCAGCTACAACCAGATCCCTTGCATCAAACTCCAGCTACAACCAGTTCCTGCAACAAACTCCAGCTACAACCAGATCCATTGCAACAAACTCCAGCTACAACCAGATCCCTTGCAACAAACTCCAGCTACAACCAGATCCCTTGCAACAAACTCCAGCTACAATCAGATCCCTTGCATCAAACTCCAGCTACAACCAGATCCCTTGCATAAACTCCAGCTACAACGAGATCCCTTGCATCAAACTCCAGCTACAACCAGATCCCTTGCAACAAACTCCAGCTACAATCAGATCCCTTAAACAAACTCCAGCTACAATCAGATCCCTTGCATCAAACTCCAGCTACAACCAGATCCCTTGCATAAACTCCAGCTACAACGAGATCCCTTGCATCAAACTCCAGCTACAACCAGATCCCTTGCAACAAACTCCAGCTACAATCAGATCCCTTAAACAAACTCCAGCTACAACCAGATCCTTTTCATCAAACTCTAGCTACAACCAGATCCCTTGCAACAAACTCCAGCTACAATCAGATCCCTTGCAACAAACTCCAGCTACAACCAGATCATTTGCATCAAACTCCAGCTACAACCAGATCCCTTGCATAAAACTCCAGCTACAACCAGATCCTGCAACAAACTCCAGCAACAACCAGATCCCTTGCAACAAACTCCAGCTACAATCAGATCCCTTGCAACAAACTCCAGCTACAACGAGATCCCTTGCATCAAACTCCAGCTACAATCAGATCCCTTAAACAAACTCCAGCTACAACCAGATCCTTTGCATCAAACTCCAGCTACAACCAGATCCCTTGCAACAAACTCCAGCTACAACTAGATCTCTTGCCACAAACTCAAGCTACAACCAGATCCCTTGCATCAAACTCCAGCTATAACCAGATCCCTTGCATCAAACTCCAGCTACAACCAGATCCCTTGCAACAAACTCCAGCTACAATCAGATCCCTTAAACAAACTCCAGCTACAACCAGATCCTTTGCATCAAACTCCAGCTACAACCAGATCCCTTGCAACAAACTCCAGCTACAACCAGATCCCTTGCCACAAACTCCAGCTACAACCAGATCCCTTGCATCAAACTCCAGCTACAACCAGATCCTGCAACAAACTCCAGCTACAACCAGATCCCTTGCAACAAACTTCAGTTACAACCAGATCACTTGCAACAAACTCCAGCTACATCCAGATCCCTTGCCACAAACTCCAGCTACAACCAGATCCCTTGCATCAAACTCCAGCTACAACCAGATCCCTTGCAACAAACTCCAGCTACAACCAGATCCCTTGCAACAAACTCCAGCTACAACCAGATCCTTTGCATCAAACTCCAGCTACAACAAGATACCTTGCAACAAACTCCAGCTACAACCAGATCCCTTGCATCAAACTCCAGCTACAACCAGATCCTTGCAACAAACTCCAGCTACAACCAGATCCCTTGCAACAAACTCCAGCTACAATCAGATCCCTTAAACAAACTCCAGCTACAACCAGATTCTTTTCATCAAACTCCAGCTACAACCAGATCCCTTGCAACAAACTCCAGCTACAATCAGATCCCTTGCAACAAACTCCAGCTATAACCAGATCCCTTGCAACAAACTCCAGCTACATTCAGATCCCTTAAACTAACTCCAGCTACAACCAGATCCCTTGCATCAAACTCCAGCTTTAACCAGATCCCTTGCAACAAACTCCAGCTACAATCAGATCCCTTAAACAAACTCCAGCTACAACCAGATCCTTTTCATCAAACTCCAGCTACAACCAGATATTTTGCAACAAACTCCAGCTACAATCAGATCCCTTGCATCAAACTCCAGCTACAACCAGATCATTTGCATCAAACTCCAGCTACAACCAGATCCCTTGCATAAAACTCCAGCTACAACCAGATCCTGCAACAAACTCCAGCAACAACCAGATCCCTTGCAACAAACTCCAGCTACAATCAGATCCCTTGCAACAAACTCCAGCTACAACCAGATCCCTTGCAACAAACTCCAGCTACAACGAGATCCCTTGCATCAAACTCCAGCTACAACCAGATCCTGCAACAAACTCCAGCTACAACCAGATCCCTTAAACAAACTCCAGCTACAACCAGATCCTTTGCATCAAACTCCAGCTACAACCAGATCCCTTGCAACAAACTCGAGCTACAACCAGATCCTTTGCAACAAATTCCAGCTACAACCAGATCCCTTGCAACAAACTCCATCTACAACCAGATCCCTTGCATCAAACTCCAGCTCCAACCAGATCCTGCATCAAACTCCAGCTACAACCAGATCCCTTGCAACAAACTCCAGCTACAACCAGATCCCTTGCATCAAACTCCAGCCTCAACAAGATTCCTTGCAACAAACTCCAGCTACAACCAGATCCCTTGCAACAATTTCCAGCTACAACCAGATCCTGCAACAAACTCCAGCTACAACCAGATCCCTTGCAACAAACTCCAGCTACAACCAGATCCCTTGCAACAAACTCCAGCTACAACCAGATCCCTTGCATCAAACTCCAGCTACAACCAGATTCCTTGCATCAAACTCCAGCTACAACCAGATCCCTTGCAACAAACTCCAGCTACAATCAGATCCCTTAACAAACTCTAGCTACAACCAGATCCTTTGCATCAAACTCCAGCTACAACCTGATCCCTTGCAACAAACTCCAGCTACAACCAGATCCTTTGCAACAAACTCCAGCTACAACTAGATCCCTTGCATCAAACTCCAGCTACAACCAGATCCTGAAACAAACTCCAGCTACAACCAGATCCATTGCAACAAACTCCAGCTACAACCAGATCCTTTGCAACAAACTCCAGCTACAATTAGATCCCTTAAACAAACTCCAGCTACAACCAGATCCTTTGCAACAAACTCCAGCTACAACCAGATCACTTGCATCAAACTCCAGCTACAACCAGATCCTGCAACAAACTCCAGCTACAACCAGATCTCTTGCAACAAACTCCAGCTACAACCAGATCCCTCTGCAACAAACTACAGCTACAACCAGATCCCTTGCAACAAACTCCAGCTACAACCAAATCCTTGCAACAAACTCCAGCTACAACCAGATCCCTTGCAACAAACTCCAGCTACAACCAGATCCCTTGCATCAAACTCCAGCTACAACCAGATTCCTTGCATCAAACTCCAGCTACAACCAGATCCCTTGCAACAAACTCCAGCTACAATCAGATCTCTTAACAAACTCCAGCTACAACCAGATCCTTTGCATCAAACTCCAGCTACAACCTGATCCTTTGCAACAAACTCCAGCTACAACCAGATCCTTTGCAATAAACTCCAGCTACAACCAGATCCCTTGCATCAAACTCGAGCTACAACCAGATCCTGCAACAAACTCCAGCTACAACCAGATCCATTGCAACAAACTCCAGCTACAACCAGATCCCTTGCAACAAACTCCAGCTACAATTAGATCCCTTAAACAAACTCCAGCTACAACCAGATCCTTTTCATCAAACTCCAGCTACAACCAGATCCCTTGCAACAAACTCCAGCTACAATCAGATCCCTTGCAACAAACTCTAGCTACAACCAGATCATTTGCATCAAACTCCAGCTACAACCAGATCCCTTGCAACAAACTCCAGCTACAATCAGATCCCTTGCAACAAACTCCAGCTACAACCAGATCCTTTGCATCAAACTCCAGCTACAACCAGATCCTGCAACAAACTCCAGCTACAACCAGATCCCTTGCAACAAACTCCAGCTACAACCAGATCCCTTGCAACAAACTCCAGCTACAATCAGATCCCTTGCAACAAACTCCAGCTACAACCAGATCCCTTGCAACAAACTCCAGCTACAATCAGATCCCTTAAACAAACTCCAGCTACAACCAGATCCTTTTCATCAAACTCCAGCTACATTCAGATCCCTTGCAACAAACTCCAGCTACAATCAGATCCCTTGCATCAAACTCCAGCTACAACCAGATCCCTTGCATAAACTCCAGCTACTACGAGATCCCTTGCATCAAACTCCAGCTACAACCAGATCCCTTGCAACAAACTCCAGCTACAATCAGATCCCTTAAACAAACTCCAGCTACAACCAGATCCTTTTCATCAAACTCTAGCTACAACCAGATCCCTTGCAACAAACTCCAGCTACAATCAGATCCCTTGCAACAAACTCCAGCTACAACCAGATCATTTGCATCAAACTCCAGCTACAACCAGATCTCTTGCAACAAACTCCAGCTACAACCAGATCCCTCTGCAACAAACTACAGCTACAACCAGATCCCTTGCAACAAACTCCAGCTACAACCAAATCCTTGCAACAAACTCCAGCTACAACCAGATCCCTTGCAACAAACTCCAGCTACAACCAGATCCCTTGCATCAAACTCCAGCTACAACCAGATTCCTTGCATCAAACTCCAGCTACAACCAGATCCCTTGCAACAAACTCCAGCTACAATCAGATCTCTTAACAAACTCCAGCTACAACCAGATCCTTTGCATCAAACTCCAGCTACAACCTGATCCTTTGCAACAAACTCCAGCTACAACCAGATCCTTTGCAATATACTCCAGCTACAACCAGATCCCTTGCATCAAACTCGAGCTACAACCAGATCCTGCAACAAACTCCAGCTACAACCAGATCCATTGCAACAAACTCCAGCTACAACCAGATCCCTTGCAACAAACTCCAGCTACAATTAGATCCCTTAAACAAACTCCAGCTACAACCAGATCCTTTTCATCAAACTCCAGCTACAACCAGATCCCTTGCAACAAACTCCAGCTACAATCAGATCCCTTGCAACAAACTCTAGCTACAACCAGATCATTTGCATCAAACTCCAGCTACAACCAGATCCCTTGCAACAAACTCCAGCTACAATCAGATCCCTTGCAACAAACTCCAGCTACAACCAGATCCTTTGCATCAAACTCCAGCTACAACCAGATCCTGCAACAAACTCCAGCTACAACCAGATCCCTTGCAACAAACTCCAGCTACAACCAGATCCCTTGCAACAAACTCCAGCTACAATCAGATCCCTTGCAACAAACTCCAGCTACAACCAGATCCCTTGCAACAAACTCCAGCTACAATCAGATCCCTTAAACAAACTCCAGCTACAACCAGATCCTTTTCATCAAACTCCAGCTACATTCAGATCCCTTGCAACAAACTCCAGCTACAATCAGATCCCTTGCATCAAACTCCAGCTACAACCAGATCCCTTGCATAAACTCCAGCTACTACGAGATCCCTTGCATCAAACTCCAGCTACAACCAGATCCCTTGCAACAAACTCCAGCTACAATCAGATCCCTTAAACAAACTCCAGCTACAACCAGATCCTTTTCATCAAACTCTAGCTACAACCAGATCCCTTGCAACAAACTCCAGCTACAATCAGATCCCTTGCAACAAACTCCAGCTACAACCAGATCATTTGCATCAAACTCCAGCTACAACCAGATCCCTTGCATAAAACTCCAGCTACAACCAGATCCTGCAACAAACTCCAGCAACAACCAGATCCCTTGCAACAAACTCCAGCTACAATCAGATCCCTTGCAACAAACTCCAGCTACAACGAGATCCCTTGCATCAAACTCCAGCTACAATCAGATCCCTTAAACAAACTCCAGCTACAACCAGATCCTTTGCATCAAACTCCAGCTACAACCAGATCCCTTGCAACAAACTCCAGCTACAACTAGATCTCTTGCCACAAACTCCAGCTACAACCAGATTCTTTTTCATCAAACTCCAGCTATAACCAGATCCCTTGCATCAAACTCCAGCTACAACCAGATCCCTTGCAACAAACTCCAGCTACAATCAGATCCCTTAAACAAACTCCAGCTACAACCAGATCCTTTGCATCAAACTCCAGCTACAACCAAATCCCTTGCAACAAACTCCAGCTACAACCAGATCCCTTGCCACAAACTCCAGCTACAACCAGATCCCTTGCATCAAACTCGAGCTACAACCAGATCCTGCAACAAACTCCAGCTACAACCAGATCTCTTGCAACAAACTCCAGCTACAACCAGATCCCTCTGCAACAAACTACAGCTACAACCAGATCCCTTGCAACAAACTCCAGCTACAACCAAATCCTTGCAACAAACTCCATCTACAACCAGATCCCTTGCAACAAACTCCAGCTACAACCAGATCCCTTGCATCAAACTCCAGCTACAACCAGATTCCTTGCATCAAACTCCAGCTACAACCAGATCCCTTGCAACAAACTCCAGCTACAATCAGATCTCTTAACAAACTCCAGCTACAACCAGATCCTTTGCATCAAACTCCAGCTACAACCTGATCCTTTGCAACAAACTCCAGCTACAACCAGATCCTTTGCAACAAACTCCAGCTACAACCAGATCCCTTGCATCAAACTCGAGCTACAACCAGATCCTGCAACAAACTCCAGCTACAACCAGATCCATTGCAACAAACTCCAGCTACAACCAGATCCCTTGCAACAAACTCCAGCTACAATTAGATCCCTTAAACAAACTCCAGCTACAACCAGATCCTTTTCATCAAACTCCAGCTACAACCAGATCCCTTGCAACAAACTCCAGCTACAATCAGATCCCTTGCAACAAACTCTAGCTACAACCAGATCATTTGCATCAAACTCCAGCTACAACCAGATCCCTTGCAACAAACTCCAGCTACAATCAGATCCCTTGCAACAAACTCCAGCTACAACCAGATCCTTTGCATCAAACTCCAGCTACAAACAGATCCTGCAACAAACTCCAGCTACAACCAGATCCCTTGCAACAAACTCCAGCTACAACCAGATCCCTTGCAACAAACTCCAGCTACAATCAGATCCCTTGCAACAAACTCCAGCTACAACCAGATCCCTTGCATCAAACTCCAGCTACAACCAGATCCCTTGCAACAAACTCCAGCTACAATCAGATCCCTTAAACAAACTCCAGCTACAACCAGATCCTTTTCATCAAACTCCAGCTACATTCAGATCCCTTGCAACAAACTCCAGCTACAATCAGATCCCTTGCATCAAACTCCAGCTACAACCAGATCCCTTGCATAAACTCCAGCTACTACGAGATCCCTTGCATCAAACTCCAGCTACAACCAGATCCCTTGCAACAAACTCCAGCTACAATCAGATCCCTTAAACAAACTCCAGCTACAACCAGATTCTTTTTCATCAAACTCTAGCTACAACCAGATCCCTTGCAACAAACTCCAGCTACAATCAGATCCCTTGCAACAAACTCCAGCTACAACCAGATCATTTGCATCAAACTCCAGCTACAACCAGATCCCTTGCATAAAACTCCAGCTACAACCAGATCCTGCAACAAACTCCAGCAACAACCAGATCCCTTGCAACAAACTCCAGCTACAATCAGATCCCTTGCAACAAACTCCAGCTACAACGAGATCCCTTGCATCAAACTCCAGCTACAATCAGATCCCTTAAACAAACTCCAGCTACAACCAGATCCTTTGCATCAAACTCCAGCTACAACCAGATCCCTTGCAACAAACTCCAGCTACAACTAGATCTCTTGCCACAAACTCCAGCTACAACCAGATCCCTTGCATCAAACTCCAGCTATAACCAGATCCCTTGCATCAAACTCCAGCTACAACCAGATCCCTTGCAACAAACTCCAGCTACAATCAGATCCCTTAAACAAACTCCAGCTACAACCAGATCCTTTGCATCAAACTCCAGCTACAACCAGATCCCTTGCAACAAACTCCAGCTACAACCAGATCCCTTGCCACAAACTCCAGCTACAACCAGATCCCTTGCATCAAACTCCAGCTACAACCAGATCCTGCAACAAACTCCAGCTAAAACCAGATCCCTTGCAACAAACTCCAGTTACAACCAGATCACTTGCAACAAACTCCAGCTACAACCAGATCCCTTGCCACAAACTCCAGCTACAACCAGATCCCTTGCATCAAACTCCAGCTACAACCAGATCCCTTGCAACAAACTCCAGCTACAACCAGATCCCTTGCAACAAACTCCAGCTACAACCAGATCCTTTGCATCAAACTCCAGCTACAACAAGATCCCTTGCAACAAACTCCAGCTACAACCAGATCCCTTGCATCAAACTCCAGCTACAACCAGATCCTGCAACAAACTCCAGCTACAACCAGATCTCTTGCAACAAACTCCAGCTACAATCAGATCCCTTAAACTAACTCCAGCTACAACCAGATTCTTTTCATCAAACTCCAGCTACAACCAGATCCCTTGCAACAAACTCCAGCTACAATCAGATCCCTTGCAACAAACTCCAGCTATAACCAGATCCCTTGCAACAAACTCCAGCTACATTCAGATCCCTTAAACTAACTCCAGCTACAACCAGATCCCTTGCATCAAACTCCAGCTTTAACCAGATCCCTTGCAACAAACTCCAGCTACAATCAGATCCCTTAAACAAACTCCAGCTACAACCAGATCCTTTTCATCAAACTCCAGCTACAACCAGATATTTTGCAATAAACTCCAGCTACAATCAGATCCCTTGCATCAAACTCCAGCTACAACCAGATCATTTGCATCAAACTCCAGCTACAACCAGATCCCTTGCATAAAACTCCAGCTACAACCAGATCCTGCAACAAACTCCAGCAACAACCAGATCCCTTGCAACAAACTCCAGCTACAATCAGATCCCTTGCAACAAACTCCAGCTACAACCAGATCCCTTGCAACAAACTCCAGCTACAACGAGATCCCTTGCATCAAACTCCAGCTACAACCAGATCCCTTGCATCAAACTCCAGCTACAACCAGATCCTGCAACAAACTCCAGCTACAACCAGATCCCTTGCAACAAACTCCAGCTTCATCCAGATCCTTTGCATCAAACTCCAGCTACAACCAGATCCCTTGCAACAAACTCCAGCTACAATCAGATCCCTTGCAACAAACTCCAGCTACAACCAGATCCTTTGCATCAAACTCCAGCTACAACCAGATCCTGCAACAAACTCCAGCTACAACCAGATCCCTTGCAACAAACTCCAACTACAACCAGATCCCTTGCAACAAACTCCAGCTGCAATCAGATCCCTTGCAACAAACTCCAGCTACAACGAGATCCCTTGCATCAAACTCCAGCTATAACCAGATCCCTTGCATCAAACTCCAGCTATAACCAGATCCCTTGCAACAAACTCCAGCTACAATCAGATCCCTTAAACAAACTCCAGCTACAACCAGATCCTTTGCATCAAACTCCAGCTACAACCAGATCCCTTGCAACAAACTCGAGCTACAACCAGATCCTTTGCAACAAACTCCAGCTACAACCAGATCCCTTGCAACAAACTCCATCTACAACCAGATCCCTTGCATCAAACTCCAGCTCCAACCAGATCCTGCATCAAACTCCAGCTACAACCAGATCCCTTGCAACAAACTCCAGCTACAACCAGATCCCTTGCATCAAACTCCAGCCTCAACAAGATTCCTTGCAACAAACTCCAGCTACAACCAGATCCCTTGCAACAATTTCCAGCTACAACCAGATCCTTTGCAACAAACTCCAGCTACAACCAGATCCCTTGCATCAAACTCCAGCTACAACCAGATCCTGCAACAAACTCCAGCTACAACCAGATCCATTGCAACAAACTCCAGCTACAACCAGATCCCTTGCAACAAACTCCAGCTACAACCAGATCCCTTGCAACAAACTCCAGCTACAACCAGATCCCTTGCATCAAACTCCAGCTACAACCAGATTCCTTGCATCAAACTCCAGCTACAACCAGATCCCTTGCAACAAACTCCAGCTACAATCAGATCCCTTAACAAACTCTAGCTACAACCAGATCCTTTGCATCAAACTCCAGCTACAACCTGATCCCTTGCAACAAACTCCAGCTACAACCAGATCCTTTGCAACAAACTCCAGCTACAACCAGATCCCTTGCATCAAACTCCAGCTACAACAAGATTCCTTGCAACAAACTCCAGCTACAACCAGATCCTGAAACAAACTCCAGCTACAACCAGATCCATTGCAACAAACTCCAGCTACAACCAGATCCCTTGCAACAAACTCCAGCTACAATTAGATCCCATAAACAAACTCCAGCTACAACCAGATCCCTTGCATCAAACTCCAGCTACAACCAGATCCCTTGCAACAAACTCCAGCTACAACCAGATCCCTTGCATCAAACTCCAGCTACAACAAGATTCCTTGCAACAAACTCCAGCTACAACCAGATCCCTTGCAACAATTTCCAGCTACAACCAGATCCTTTGCAACAAACTCCAGCTACAACCAGATCACTTGCATCAAACTCCAGCTACAACCAGATCCTGCAACAAACTCCAGCTACAACCAGATCTCTTGCAACAAACTCGAGCTACAACCAGATCCCTCTGCAACAAACTACAGCTACAACCAGATCCCTTGCAACAAACTCCAGCTACAACCAAATCCTTGCAACAAACTCCAGCTACAACCAGATCCCTTGCAACAAACTCCAGCTACAACCAGATCCTTTGCATCAAACTCCAGCTACAACCAGATTCCTTGCATCAAACTCCAGCTACAACCAGATCCCTTGCAAGAAACTCCAGCTACAATCAGATCTCTTAACAAACTCCAGCTACAACCAGATCACTTGCATCAAACTCCAGCCACAACCTGATCCTTTGCAACAAACTCCAGCTACAACCAGATCCTTTGCAACAAACTCCAGCTACAACCAGATCCCTTGCATCAAACTCGAGCTACAACCAGATCCTGCAACAAACTCCAGCTACAACCAGATCCATTGCAACAAACTCCAGCTACAACCAGATCCCTTGCAACAAACTCCAGCTACAATTAGATCCCTTAAACAAACTCCAGCTACAACCAGATCCTTTTCATCAAACTCCAGCTACAACCAGATCCCTTGCAACAAACTCCAGCTACAATCAGATCCCTTGCAACAAACTCTAGCTACAACCAGATCATTTTCATCAAACTCCAGCTACAACCAGATCCCTTGCAACAAACTCCAGCTACAATCAGATCCCTTGCAACAAACTCCAGCTACAACCAGATCCTTTGCATCAAACTCCAGCTACAACCAGATCCTGCAACAAACTCCAGCTACAACCAGATCCCTTGCAACAAACTCCAGCTACAACCAGATCCCTTGCAACAAACTCCAGCTACAATCAGATCCCTTGCAACAAACTCCAGCTACAACCAGATCCCTTGCATCAAACTCCAGCTACAACCAGATCCCTTGCAACAAACTCCAGCTACAATCAGATCCCTTAAACAAACTCCAGCTACAACCAGATCCTTTTCATCAAACTCCAGCTACAACCAGATCCCTTGCAACAAACTCCAGCTACAATCAGATCCCTTGCATCAAACTCCAGCTACAACCAGATCCCTTGCATAAACTCCAGCTACAACGAGATCCCTTGCATCAAACTCCAGCTACAACCAGATCCCTTGCAACAAACTCCAGCTACAATCAGATCCCTTAAACAAACTCCAGCTACAACCAGATCCTTTTCATCAAACTCTAGCTACAACCAGATCCCTTGCAACAAACTCCAGCTACAATCAGATCCCTTGCAACAAACTCCAGCTACAACCAGATCATTTGCATCAAACTCCAGCTACAACCAGATCCCTTGCATAAAACTCCAGCTACAACCAGATCCTGCAACAAACTCCAGCAACAGCCAGATCCCTTGCAACAAACTCCAGCTACAATCAGATCCCTTGCAACAAACTCCAGCTACAACGAGATCCCTTGCATCAAACTCCAGCTACAATCAGATCCCTTAAACAAACTCCAGCTACAACCAGATCCTTTGCATCAAACTCCAGCTACAACCAGATCCCTTGCAACAAACTCCAGCTACAACTAGATCTCTTGCCACAAACTCCAGCTACAACCAGATCCCTTGCATCAAACTCCAGCTACAACCAGATCCTGCAACAAACTCCAGCTACAACCAGATCCCTTGCAACAAACTCCAGCTACAACCAGATCCCTTGCAACAAACTCCAGCTACAACCAGATCCCTTGCATCAAACTCCAGCTACAACCAGATCCTGCAACAAACTCCAGCTACAACCAGATCCCTTGCAACAAACTCCAGCTACAACCAGATCATTTGCATCAAACTCCAGCTACAACCAGATCCCTTGCAAAAAACTCCAGCTACAATCAGATCCCTTAAACAAACTCCAGCTACAACCAGATCCTTTGCATCAAACTCCAGCTACAACCAGATCCCTTGCAACAAACTCCAGCTACAACCAGATCCCTTGCAACAAACTCCAGCTACAACCAGATCCCTTGCAACAAACTCGAGCTACAACCAGATCCTTTGCAACAAACTCCAGCTACAACCAGGTCCCTTGCAACAAACTCCATCTACAACCAGATCCCTTGCATCAAACTCCAGCTACAACCAGATCCTGCAACAAACTCCAGCTACAACCAGATCCCTTGCAACAAACTCCAGCTACAACCAGATCCTTTGCATCAAACTCCAGCTACAACAAGATCCCTTGCAACAAACTCCAGCTACAACCAGATCCCTTGCATCAAACTCCAGCCTCAACAAGATTCCTTGCAACAAACTCCAGCTACAACCAGATCCCTTGCAACAATTTCCAGCTACAACCAGATCCTTTGCAACAAACTCCAGCTACAACCAGATCCCTTGCATCAAACTCCAGCTACAACCAGATCCTGCAACAAACTCCAGCTACAACCAGATCCCTTGCAACAAACTCCAGCTACAACCAGATCCCTTGCAACAAACTCCAGCTACAACCAGATCCCTTGCATCAAACTCCAGCTACAACCAGATTCCTTGCATCAAACTCCAGCTACAACCAGATCCCTTGCAACAAACTCCAGCTACAATCAGATCCCTTAACAAACTCTAGCTACAACCAGATCCTTTGCATCAAACTCCAGCTACAACCTGATCCCTTGCAACAAACTCCAGCTACAACCAGATCCTTTGCAACAAACTCCAGCTACAACCAGATCCCTTGCATCAAACTCCAGCTACAACCAGATCCTGAAACAAACTCCAGCTACAACCAGATCCATTGCAACAAACTCCAGCTACAACCAGATCCCTTGCAACAAACTCCAGCTACAATTAGATCCCATAAACAAACTCCAGCTACAACCAGATCCCTTGCATCAAACTCCAGCTACAACCAGATCCCTTGCAACAAACTCCAGCTACAACCAGATCCCTTGCATCAAACTCCAGCTACAACAAGATTCCTTGCAACGAACTCCAGCTACAACCAGATCTCTTGCAACAATTTCCAGCTACAACCAGATCCTTTGCAACAAACTCCAGCTACAACCAGATCACTTGCATCAAACTCCAGCTACAACCAGATCCTGCAACAAACTCCAGCTACAACCAGATCTCTTGCAACAAACTCGAGCTACAACCAGATCCCTCTGCAACAAACTACAGCTACAACCAGATCCCTTGCAACAAACTCCAGCTACAACCAAATCCTTGCAACAAACTCCAGCTACAACCAGATCCCTTGCAACAAACTCCAGCTACAACCAGATCCCTTGCATCAAACTCCAGCTACAACCAGATTCCTTGCATCAAACTCCAGCTACAACCAGATCCCTTGCAACAAACTCCAGCTACAATCAGATCTCTTAACAAACTCCAGCTACAACCAGATCCTTTGCATCAAACTCCAGCTACAACCTGATCCTTTGCAACAAACTCCAGCTACAACCAGATCCTTTGCAACAAACTCCAGCTACAACCAGATCCCTTGCATCAAACTCGAGCTACAACCAGATCCTGCAACAAACTCCAGCTACAACCAGATCCATTGCAACAAACTCCAGCTACAACCAGATCCCTTGCAACAAACTCCAGCTACAATTAGATCCCTTAAACAAACTCCAGCTACAACCAGATCCTTTTCATCAAACTCCAGCTACAACCAGATCCCTTGCAACAAACTCCAGCTACAATCAGATCCCTTGCAACAAACTCTAGCTACAACCAGATCATTTGCATCAAACTCCAGCTACAACCAGATCCCTTGCAACAAACTCCAGCTACAAACAGATCCCTTGCAACAAACTCCAGCTACAACCAGATCCTTTGCATCAAACTCCAGCTACAACCAGATCCTGCAACAAACTCCAGCTACAACCAGATCCCTTGCAACAAACTCCAGCTACAACCAGATCCCTTGCAACAAACTCCAGCTACAATCAGATCCCTTGCAACAAACTCCAGCTACAACCAGATCCCTTGCATCAAACTCCAGCTACAACCAGATCCCTTGCAACAAACTCCAGCTACAATCAGATCCCTTAAACAAACTCCAGCTACAACCAGATCCTTTTCATCAAACTCCAGCTACAACCAGATCCCTTGCAACAAACTCCAGCTACAATCAGATCCCTTGCATCAAACTCCAGCTACAACCAGATCCCTTGCATAAACTCCAGCTACAACGAGATCCCTTGCATCAAACTCCAGCTACAACCAGATCCCTTGCAACAAACTCCAGCTACAACCAGATCCCTTAAACAAACTCCAGCTACAACCAGATCCTTTTCATCAAACTCTAGCTACAACCAGATCCCTTGCAACAAACTCCAGCTACAATCAGATCCCTTGCAACAAACTCCAGCTACAACCAGATCATTTGCATCAAACTCCAGCTACAACCAGATCCCTTGCATAAAACTCCAGCTACAACCAGATCCTGCAACAAACTCCAGCAACAACCAGATCCCTTGCAACAAACTCCAGCTACAATCAGATCCCTTGCAACAAACTCCAGCTACAACGAGATCCCTTGCATCAAACTCCAGCTACAATCAGATCCCTTAAACAAACTCCAGCTACAACCAGATCCTTTGCATCAAACTCCAGCTACAACCAGATCCCTTGCAACAAACTCCAGCTACAACTAGATCTCTTGCCACAAACTCCAGCTACAACCAGATCCCTTGCATCAAACTCCAGCTACAACCAGATCCTGCAACAAACTCCAGCTACAACCAGATCCCTTGCAACAAACTCCATCTACAACCAGATCCCTTGCAACAAACTCCAGCTACAACCAGATCCCTTGCATCAAACTCCAGCTACAACCAGATCCTGCAACAAACTCCAGCTACAACCAGATCTCTTGCAACAAACTCCAGCTACAACCAGATCATTTGCATCAAACTCCAGCTACAACCAGATCCCTTGCAAAAAACTCCAGCTACAATCAGATCCCTTAAACAAACTCCAGCTACAACCAGATCCTTTGCATCAAACTCCAGCTACAACCAGATCCCTTGCAACAAACTCCAGCTACAACCAGATCCCTTGCAACAAACTCCAGCTACAACCAGATCCCTTGCAACAAACTCGAGCTACAACCAGATCCTTTGCAACAAACTCCAGCTACAACCAGGTCCCTTGCAACAAACTCCATCTACAACCAGATCCCTTGCATCAAACTCCAGCACCAACCAGATCCTGCAACAAACTCCAGCTACAACCAGATCCCTTGCAACAAACTCCAGCTACAACCAGATCCTTTGCATCAAACTCCAGCTACAACAAGATCCCTTGCAACAAACTCCAGCTACAACCAGATCCCTTGCATCAAACTCCAGCTACAACCAGATCCCTTGCAACAAACTCCATCTACAACCAGATCCCTTGCAACAAACTCCAGCTACAACCAGATCCCTTGCAATAAACTCCAGCTACAATCAGATCCCTTAAACAAACTCCAGCTACAACCAGATTCTTTTCATCAAACTCCAGCTACAACCAGATCCTTTGCATCAAACTCCAGCTACAACCAGATCCCTTGCAACAAACTCCAGCTACAACCAGATCCCTTGCAACAAACTCCAGCTACAACCAGATCCCTTGCAACAAACTCCAGCTACAACCAGATCCCTTGCATCAAACTCCAGCTACAACCAGATCCTGCAACAAACTCCAGCTACAACCAGATCCCTTGCAACAAACTCCAGCTACAACCAGATCATTTGCATCAAACTCCAGCTACAACCAGATCCCTTGCAAAAAACTCCAGCTACAATCAGATCCCTTAAACAAACTCCAGCTACAACCAGATCCTTTGCATCAAACTCCAGCTACAACCAGATCCCTTGCAACAAACTCCAGCTACAACCAGATCCCTTGCAACAAACTCCAGCTACAACCAGATCCCTTGCAACAAACTCCAGCTACAACCAGATCCTTTGCATCAAACTCCAGCTACAACAAGATCCCTTGCAACAAACTCCAGCTACAACCAGATCCCTTGCATCAAGCTCCAGCTACAACCAGATCCTGCAACAAACTCCAGCTACAACCAGATCCCTTGCAACAAACTCCAGCTACAACCAGATCCCTTGCAACAAACTCCAGCTACAATCAGATCCCTTAAACATACTCCAGCTACAACCAGATTCTTTTCATCAAACTCCAGTTACAACCAGATCCCTTGCAACAAACTCTAGCTACAATCAGATCCCTTGCAACAAACTCCAGCTACAACCAGATCCCTTGCAACAAACTCCAGCTACAATCAGATCCCTTAAACAAACTCCAGCTACAACCAGATCCCTTGCATCAAACTCCAGCTTTAACCAGATCCCTTGCAACAAACTCCAGCTACAATCAGATCCCTTAAACAAACTCCAGCTACAACCAGATCCTTTTCATCAAACTCCAGCTACAACCAGATCCCTTGCAACAAACTCCAGCTACAATCAGATCCCTTGCATCAAACTCCAGCTACAACCAGATCATTTGCATCAAACTCCAGCTACAACCAGATCCCTTGCATAAAACTCCAGCTACAACCAGATCCTGCAACAAACTCCAGCAACAACCAGATCCCTTGCAACAAACTCCAGCTACAATCAGATCCCTTGCAACAAACTCCAGCTACAACCAGATCCCTTGCAACAAACTCCAGCTACAACGAGATCCCTTGCATCAAACTCCAGCTACAACCAGATCCCTTGCATCAAACTCCAGTTACAACCAGATCCTTTGCATCAAACTCCAGCTACAACCAGATCCTTTGCATCAAACTCCAGCTACAACCAGATCCTTTGCATCAAACTCCAGCTACAATCAGATCCCTTAAGCAAACTCCAGCTACAACCAGATCCTTTGCATCAAACTCCAGCTACAACCAGATCCCTTGCAACAAACTCCAGCTACAACCAGATCCCTTGCAACAAACTCCAGCTACAATCAGATCCCTTGCATCAAACTCCAGCTTCATCCAGATCCTTTGCATCAAACTCCAGCTACAACCAGATCCCTTGCAACAAACTCCAGCTACAACCAGATCCCTTGCAACAAACTCCAGCTACAACCAGATCCCTTGCATCAAACTCCAGCTACAACCAGATCCTGCAACAAACTCCAGCTACAACCAGATCCCTTGCAACAAACTCCAGCTACAACCAGATCCCTTGCAACAAACTCCAGCTACAACCAGATCCCTTGCATCAAACTCCAGCTATAACCAGATCCTGCAACAAACTCCAGCTACAACCAGATCCCTTGCAACAAACTCCAGCTACAACCAGATCACTTGCATCAAACTCCAGCTACAACCAGATCCCTTGCAACAAACTCCAGCTACAACCAGATCCCTTGCAACAAACTCGAGCTACAACCAGATCCTTTGCATCAAACTCCAGCTACAACCAGATCCCTTGCAACAAACTCCAGCTACAACCAGATCCCTTGCAACAAACTCCAGCTACAACCAGATCCTTTGCAACAAACTCGAGCTACAACCAGATCCTTTGCAACAAACTCCAGCTACAACCAGATCCCTTGCAACAAACTCCATCTACAACCAGATCCCTTGCATTAAACTCCAGCTACAACCAGATCCTGCAACAAACTCCAGCTACAACCAGATCCCTTGCAACAAACTCCAGCTACAACCAGATCCCTTGCATCAAACTCCAGCTACAACAAGATTCCTTGCAACAAACTCCAGCTACAACCAGATCCCTTGCAACAATTTCCAGCTACAACCAGATCCTTTGCAACAAACTCCAGCTACAACCAGATCCCTTGCATCAAACTCCAGCTACAACCAGATCCTGCAACAAACTCCAGCTACAACCAGATCCCTTGCAACAAACTCCAGCTACAACCAGATCCCTTGCAACAAACTCCAGCTACAACCAGATCCCTTGCATCAAACTCCAGCTACAACCAGATTCCTTGCATCAAACTCCAGCTACAACAAGATCCCTTGCAACAAACTCCAGCTACAATCAGATCCCTTAACAAACTCCAGCTACAACCAGATCCTTTGCATCAAACTCCAGCTACAACCTGATCCCTTGCAACAAACTCCAGCTACATACAGATCCTTTGCAACAAACTCCAGCTACAACCAGATCCCTTGCAGCAAACTCCAGCTACAACCAGATCCCTTGCAACAAACTCCAGCTACAACCAGATCCCTTGCATCAAACTCCAGCTACAACCAGATCCCTTGCAACAAACTCCAGCGTGTAAGTCATTTTAGACCACAGCCCCTGACTTTGATGACAAAACATTCAAGTCCCTAGACAAAGATTGTGAGGGGAGGTGGCGAATCAATCTAGTTTTAAATACTATTGATAAATATAATAATTTTAATATAATCCTTGGTCTAATATATAATAAGCTATTAATATCCTAAGTGTTAATTAATTTAAACATTTACTTTAAAAAATATTTTGTGTATGTAACAAAATATATATTTTAGATTTGAGAAACTTAAATTTCATTAAAGGGAATTAACTAGGATATACAAACATACTCTCATTTTTAGAGCATTTTCTAAACAAAATGCTCTATTGTCCCCGTTTTGTCTGTCCGTCATCACCCTAGATCTCAACAACCATAAGTCCTAGACCCATGATGTATATATCATTTTGTAGGTCTTGGTTTGCCAAGAAATGACTTTTTTTCATTTCGCGATCTGACCTCTCAGGGCCGTAAAAGGGGCCTTAGTACCGTTTTTTACTATATAAGCTATATTAATAATGGAGCGCTATATCTCAGCAACTATAAGTCCTAGACCCATGATGTATATATCATTTTGTAGGTCTTGGCCTGCCATGTGTACATCAAAAGTTCATTTCTCGATAGGACCTCTGAGGGCCGGGCTTCAGGGCTCCTATTGGGCTTATATATTATATATACACCTTATACGTTCAATAACCCGTTCATTTGGTGCGAAATACTGCAGCACGTAGTTTCACCAAGATTTATTAAGAAACTCATCAAATGAAATAGTAAGCTTGTGTTCTGAGTTTAATTGAAAGTATCAGAGCTATGCAACAATTGGCGGAGTTTTCGGACGATTAAATGACTATAATTTCGAATGTTTTCAATTATGAGTCCTATTTCAGTAACCACAAACCACTTGTAGTTACATTTAAGAGAAAATAATTTTTTTTCAAATATAAAGAAACGTCTTTATAATTAATTTTTTACAGATATATGCATTACACAATTGAATTTATAAACATTTCCAAAATTTACAAATATTTACTGAAAGATAGTGTAAATGACGTTATTGTATGAACTGGTTAATATAAGAACTCAATTCATGTCCATGGTTCATATGATTTATTGACGACACAATAATATAAATAAACAGAATAAATCCAATGAATTATACTTGTAAACAATGAACTTAACTGATCAACTAAAACTTCTGATATGTACTCGAATACTCTCTTAATATTCAACTGAACTTGTGAACTCAAATAACTTCACTGACTTAATCGACTCAACTCTTTTCTCAATCTCCCTTCTCAACTGAACATCGTCTTTATATAATTTCCTTCCATCCATCTCGAACATTCCACATCGCTCTGTCTCTCACTCATTTAGTCAGTACAATTTACAAATAAACAACATATTTATTTTCCATTAATATCTAGAATAATAAACAACATATTTATTTTCTATCAACAACTCGAATGTTGACCCCTTGACCACATGTGACCTAGTTGGCCAAACTCCAAAGATACACACACACCTGTGTGCGTAGCACTCATAACTATACCATGACAGATAGCATACGTACTGATACATAACATGAAAATGCGCTAACACGTCCTGTGTCCAGAATGGAACAGGCTTAATTGCTTGTTTTTATCAATTGATGTTATTCTGGGCTGCACATATATTATTTTGTAGCGCGGTGACCTGCATGTAATATGAATACACGTTATGGCTAATGCATAACAATTTAAAATAACAATAATTAGCAAAGAACATTATATTTGTAGTAAAGAATCTTCGTGCCACGCTTTGTGACTACTATTGCGTTTATGTGAATTCAGTTAGGCCACTAGGATTTATGTCTCATACAAAAAAAAACATTGTTTCATTTTTATTTAGCAGAAATTTATTATTGATTAAGTAATAATTTTAAAAATTAGCGACCCACACTTATAGAACTATATGTGTAAAATTATAGAACTATAGGTGTAAACTTATAGAACTATATGTGTAAACTTATAGAATTATAGGTGTAAACTTATAGAACTATAGGGGCTGTCCATAAATTACGTCAACAAAATAGAGGGGAGGGGGGGTCATAAAATTTTTGACAATTGTTGACAAGGGGGAGGGGGGAGGTCAGGAAAGGAAAATTAAGCAGCGTAAGTAGTCCTGTGTTACACACTCGTCCAACATTCAGTATTTTAACTAAACTAAGTATATTCCTACTAATTTTGCCATATAAACATTTTGGAAGCCACCTTGACACACAAGGTCGAAAAATTGACGAAGAGTTGGAAATATTATACTTTAAATATGCTGGCGAAACATTGACAGAAATATGAAAGCAAGTAAGCATAGACAATTTCCAACAGCGGCGGAGTGTTTAGTGCAAAAAACCATATAAGAAAAAGTCAGTACTTTCGACAAATTGTCAAATGTTGTGATTTAACTTGTTGACAACCAATTGGAAGCTCGCACTTTCATATTATTTGTGATAGATTTATCCCTCCACCAATTCCAGTCCGCCGAACTAATGAGGGCCTTAAAGAACCAGATTATCTGATATAAACTCACATAGATTTCAATCTCTTTTCCTCAATCAGTCTGTGAAAGTTGAAATCATTCTACCTCGATCGGCAAAAGCATTCGAAATTCTTCCATTTGATATATATTGTCCATCTATTCACTAGCTATTGTTTGAATGGACCTGTAAAATCTGTCACCTTTATGTTGTTTCGAAAGCCATGTTAAAGAATCATGTTCAACAGCACCAGCAATGTATACCTGGGCCCAGTCAAATACTATATGCAAAGAATTCATCCAATGCGAGTGGCTGTCAAAAGACAAAGAGAGCTCATGGCAATTATTGCTCATGGGTGACAGTAAGTGCAGAATGGCTAGATGAAGAAAATGTTGACTTGTCTGGTGTTTCGGTTCCACAAGAAATTATTCACCCAGATCATATGCCAATAATAACAATTGAGGAACAATTGACATCTTCATGGGAGATTATAAGATTTGGATTTGTTTGTAAAAAAAATGTTAATAAATTAAAACTGTATTTATATTTTAACTTTTTAATCTCGTTTCTGCTTGAAGTTAGAACAAGTCTTTGTGAATAATTAAATAGTATTTAAAGTTTTATATTAATTTAAAGTATGTTCATAATTTAAAGGTGTAATTTGTATACATTTTTGTAAACCATGCAGGCCCGTAGCGTGCGGGGGGCCAAAGGGGCCGGGCCCCCCTGCGTTTTGTCTGCCCCCCCTGCTTATTTGTTCTACTTAGTAAAATGTATTACCTGCCCCCCTGCTGTAGAATGCCTGGCGCCCCCTGTAGAATTTTCACGCTACGGGGCTGAAACCATGTAATCTATTTTCTGTTCAGAGTAAGCCTTTGTAGTTATAATTTGGTAATATGTTCATAAGTTACAAGTTTATTAAACTTTTTTCTAAATATTTTAATTTTATTTACTTTTTTGTTGTAGTTGTAAACTAGTCTATTAAATTTTTTTTTTAACCTTTTACTGTTATTTTGGGGGGAGGGGGTAATCAAATGTTGACGTAATTTTATAGGGAGGGGGGTCTCTGGAAGTTTGACAAGTTGTTGACAAGGGGGAGGGGGGAGGTAAAAATTGCCAAAAATTTGTTGACGTAATTTATGGACAGCCCCATATGTGTAAACTTATAGAACTATATGTGTAAACTTATAGAACTATAGGTGTAAACTTATAGAACTATATGTGTAAACTTATAGAACTATAGGTGTAAACTTATAGAACTATAGGTGTAAACTTATAGAACTATATGTGTAAACTTATAGAACTATAGGTGTAAACTTATAGAACTATAGGTGTAAACTTATAGAGCTATATGTGTAAACTTATAGAACCATAGGTGTAAACTTATAGAACCATAGGTGTAAGCCAGGCCTGGATTAACAATTAGGCTAATTCTTTGCTTTTTTCTTCGAGGTTATTTTGTGTGCTAATTTTTTCCTTTTTTTAGTCTATGTTTGTGCTACGTAACGCACTAATGCGTAGCGACCAACGCACTTTCTTTATAGCCTGCTAATGACAACAATTGTGAAATGTGCTAAGTTGTGGCACAAACATTGACTGACCGCACCTTTGCATAACGGATTAGAGAAGCAGAAAACATTGCAAAGAAGATCGAGGATTAGAATTTGCTTTCATAGTTGTCTTTTTTGAAGAAGTGGTACAAGATTTTCAGTGTCAGAGAAGTTCTAAAAAACGAGAACGTGAACTTGAAAAGGTGAACTGATTTGTATTCTTCACTAGCAGATCTAGAAATGAATTTGAAAAATTTGAAGAAGCTGCAAAAGAAATAACACCAGGTGTGTATAACAGTTTAATTTTCACCTGTAATCGTAAACGAAAGACAGTTGTCATTGATCATGATTGCCCTGAGGTATCTCTGAGACATATTTCATATATTTGCTTTCTACACCATTGTTGACAAACTTGAGACAGAGATGAATAGCAGTTCGATTTTCTTGTTTTGATATCAGTGTTTTAAAGGACTAATAAATGTTTATCCTGAAGATCTGAACAATAATTTAGACACTGAACTATAACATTTCCACTGAAATATCGCGACAAGTTTCGTGCATTAAAATCTGACAACAACACGTTCAGTCATGAAGAATTATAAAAAGTAATAGTTTTTTGCATTGCCGTAGCGAGCTTAACTCGCGCCCGGGGCACAATGACTTTTTAGCCCCCATTCGAAAACCATAAAATATTATGTATAAAATTTACCATTTGGCGCCCCTTTTTTTGAGTAGCGCCCGGGTTACGATGCCCTACCTCTTGCCCATCCCTCACTACGCCTCTGAGTTAGAAACAACATCAAGTGTTCTTTTCCAAATGTAGCAATCGCTTTGTGCTTATTTTTACAATAAGTAGTCTCGAAGTGTTCAACTGAGCGCTCTTTTTCTCAGTTGAAAAATCCAAAGTAGATCGACAGTGAAACAAGAAGGGCTGGTTTCCTCATCTCTACGGATGGTTGAGGCAAACTTGTTGAGCCAAATTAACTTTGATGATGTATTCAAAAACTTTGCCTGACGTAAATCTAGAAAAAAGAACTTTAAAATGTAGATGTTTGCTCTTTTTGACTTACTTATCCTTTAAAAAAAATTACAGTGTTTTGTCTATTATTAATACAACATTAATTAACTATTAATTCTAATACAAAAAATACCTTATTTTAGGTTTTATATAAGTGATAGTAATACAAACATATGTGTTGACAACTGTTTTTCTTTCATAGTATTTTGCACATATTAAACATACAAGCGGTCACTGAAGGATCGAAGGCTCGGGGCAGAAGGGGGCATCCGTGTGTGTTTGTGATTAGGGCACCAAGATGGCTTAATTCTGCCCTAGTGTAAACCATGACTTTTACATGAAAGTAAAAATAGAAACATGCTACAAAACATCATTCTCTCTCTCTCTCTCTCTCTCTCTCTCTCTCTCTCTCTCTTTATATCTATATATATATATATATATATATATATATATATATATATATATATATCATAATATATTCAATATTCATACTAGAGAAGTAGCTCTCGTTGTCAAGGTTGAGACCAAACAATGGATTGTGGGCTTAATTGAAATGAGCAACCGAAAATTGAAGTAATTGCTTTATGAATAAGATATAGAATCTATTTTAGCTTTTCTTGCATGAGTGATTTGTGTAATGCTGTTAATGGGGTAAGATTTTAGGTTGAAGCGTTTTATTGCTCAGAAAAGTTCAAGAAAACTTCAATTAAATGATTGTTAAGAAAACATTGTGCATTTTATCATATGTTTTAAGGTTGAATGCCTATATTTCTTAGAAGATGATCATCACAGATCTGATTCTAGATTTTAGAAAAAGTGCCGCGGGGGTGGGGGGTTAGTTTGGATTCGACAGCCTGAGACGATCCCCTCCCCCACCTTCCCTTTACATGAAAATTGACTGAAAGAATGTTTTTATTTATGACAAACGAAGCTTTTATTTTCAAAGTACTAACATGGTCATTCTCTGACCTCTAGTTGACGCCGAAATAGTTAGCACTTTCTTTGCTTGATCTAATGGGCGGCATAAAAAAAAAACTCTGATGTTGTTTTCTCAACACTCGAATGGGGAGGCACTGATGCTAGTAGAGGCACTGATGCTAGTAGAGGCACTGATGCTAGTAGAGGCACTGATGCTAGTAGTGGTACTGATGCTAGTAGAGGCACTGATGCTAGTAGTGGTACTGATGCTAGTAGTGGCACTGATGCTAGTAGAGGTACTGCCTTTCTAGCTAGTTAATTAGAGCATTGTTTATATCTTAAAATTAAATTGTAATATACACAGCAGAAAAACAAAAATAATAAATAAACAATGATTTTTATTTTGCATTTTATTAGACCAATGTTTATACAAAAAAATGAAGGTTTTTCTATTTTTAGTGACAAAAAACTCTATTTTGCACACAACCAAATTTGACAAACCGGGTCATCATTATTAGTGTGTTCTCTGGTTGGTCACTTGGTACTTGATGTCCGGCACCTCGAACGGTTACTCTGCAGAAACGACCAACCTTGTTATAGAAACCTCTAGGCTCATTACTATAATCAAACCATTGTTGTTTGACAGAATTGTTATAGTCAGACTGCAGTGACCATGGAGTGGACATCAGACCAGCCTCCACCATTGGAGAAGTAATCTTACCATCTACATCGCCTGTAAAGATCAACACTTTGTAGTTATCCATTAGTTCGGCCATCTTATATTTTGTTGATACGAGAAAATCAGAGCTTAGACTTGATCGTACTTTGGATTGTCCAGAGTTAAATGTCAAATTCCTGGCATGAACTTTCAATTTCATATTTTCTGAGTTCATGACACTCGATAGTGAGCCATAAGGCGGTTCCTTAAGCGTTAACAAATTATCGTGCATAAAACTCAATGGAAACAACTGTTGAAAATAATAATGTATCGATTGATTTTCTACTTGAATGTTTTCAAAGAACTCTTCCATGTTTCTCTTAATATCTATAAGTTGTTTATAAGAAATGTAGCCTAATGAATAAAATAAGTCAGCGAATTGTGGATTTTGTGTTTCTGGATCAAAGTAAGGACCGCCAAGGTAAATCCCTGTAAGTGAGATGTTGCTTCTTTTGGCTTGGATCTCTTGGTGTATTCTATGAGCGAAAGCAGGAACATATTTTCCAGCATAAGATTGTCCACCAATGTACAGTTCTTTATTCAGATATTCAGGAAACAGGACGTAAAACTGATTTATAAATTCAAATAGATCAGCTGCATAGCCATCTTGAGTTGACCTATAACCTTCATGTTCAGTATAACTATACCCAACTCCAACTGGATTGTCAATATAAAGCATTGAAAAATGATCTGCCCAAGAATTGAGTCGTCTTTCATACTCAATGTTGTTTTTATCATTGGATTTCAGCTTCAGAGGTCCGTTTTCGTGAAACAAACCCAACATTGACGAGATTCCCGGTCCTCCGTTCAACCAAATAACCAACGGGGCTGCAAATAAAGAATCTGGAGCTGGGAAGAACCAGAAAAATAAATGGTTACCAAGACTTTGGTCGACTGTGATGAATCCAGCATAACTAGTTGGTATAACCCCGTCACTGTCTACAACAAGACTGAGATTTCTGGCAGTTTCAATGTCCCCTTGATTTATGTACGGTGTAAGATGCAAAGGCTGATCACATTCACGACACTGTGCTGTATAGATCAGTGACATCAAGAACATCACCGTGTACATACAGTGGGGCATCGCCGTGTACGTTCTGTAGGGCATCTCTGTGTACTTTCTGTGGGCAATTCTTCTAATCTAATATCCAGCTAAAAAGAATTATGCCTTATTATGATTGTGTCAATGATAGTAAAAAAAAATAATATTTAATTTGTATTTTGTAACCTGCACATTAAAACGATTTCTATTTATTTATACTTGTATAAATGTGTTTATGTGGGTGTGTGCTTGCCAGTGTATGTGTGCGTATTAGCGTTTATGTTGTATGTATAATTGTATATGTGTTTCGATATATTAACCTGTCAATTGTCAGACTGTCTGTGTCTTTGTCTATTTTTCCGCCTATCCACCCGTCCATCCATCTATTCGTCAGTATGTCAGTTGTCAATTCTGTCCGTCCATCCATCTATTCGTCAGTATGTCAGTTGTCAATTCTGTCCGTCCATCCATCTATTCGTCAGTATGTCAGTTGTCAATTCTGTCCGCCCATCCATCTATTCGTCAGTATGTCAGTTGTCAATTCTGTCCGCCCATCCATCTATTCGTCAGTATGTCAGTTGACAATTCTGTCCGCCCATCCATCTATCCATCCATATGTACATCTGTCCATCTTTCCATCTATCTGTAAGTCTATCAATCTATCCATCTGTCTAATTGCCAGTCTGGTAAGTCTCCGCCTGTGTATGTCTAATATATTTGTCTTTCTGTCTCTCTTTGCTAGACTCTATCATGCTATTTATCTATTAACATTTTTAAATATCGGTCTAACTCTCTAAATATATCTATCCATCCATCTATCCATTCATCCGTCTGTCGGTATATCTATCTATCTATCTATCTATCTATCTATCTATCTATCTATCTATCTATCTATCTATCTATCTATCTATCTGTCTGTCTGTCTATCTATATATCTATCTATCTATCTATCTATCTATCTATCGGTCTGTCTATCTATCTATCTATCCATCCATCCATCTATCTATCTATCTATCTATCTATCTATCTATCTATCTATCTATCTATCTATCTATCGGTCTGTCTATCTATCTATCTATCTATCTCTATCTATCTATCTATCTATCTATCTATCTATCTATCTATCTATCTATCTATCTATCTATCTATCTATCTATCTATCTATCTATCTATCTGTCTATCTATCTATCTCTATCTATCTATCTATATCTATCTATATCTATCTATCTATCTATCTATCTGTCGGTCTTTCTGTCTGTCTGTCTATCTATCTATCTATCTATATATCTATCTATCTATCTATCTATCATCATCCTGTCCAGCAGTCAGTAATCTACAATAACAACATAGTTACATCTATGTTAATGACTAACTCTCACCCTGGTCCTCAGACAGAAGTTTAACAAAGCTGAATTCCGTTCATTTAAAATGCTAGAAAACCCAGCTGCTATATATACCCAATAAGATGTAACCACCTGTTGTGTCATTTTTTAACTGTAATTGCAGATAATTACTTAATGGAAGGTTTCGTGCAGCGCTGGCATCTTTTTTTTTTATTATTCCAGACAAGTGATAGACATTATCTAAAGTTCGAGACTTAACTCACATTACAATACATTGGTATCCGGGCAGAACCCCCCAGCCTGGTCCCCCACCTCCTCCGCCCTGGTGTTCCCACCCCCAAATAGTGAATGAAATCAGAAGGCTCAAATTAAAACAGATGTGACCGCGGTCTCTGGTTGTATTACATATCACTGTGGGTCCCATAAGTCTAGTGCGAAGGGTCTAAAACAGCACGAAAGTCTTAAGGTAGTCATTGTACTAAATCAATATCAAGTGTCAACATTGCAAGAATTACATTGTGAAGTAAAAAAAAAAAAATCCCATGACAAATGGAGAGTGACGACATGACTGTCACAGAAAGACGTTAATGACGTAGGTATGGTCAAGGTGTTCGATAACTGTCACAGAAAAACTTTAATGACGTAGGTATGGTCAAGGTGTTTGATGACTGTCACAGAAATACTTTAATGACGTAGGTATGGTCAAGGTGTTTGATGACTGTCACAGAAAGACTTTAAAGACGTAAGTATGGTCAAGGTGTTTGATGACTGTCACAGAAAGACTTTAATGACGTAGGTATGGTCAAGGTATTTGATGAACGAATAGTCACAAGTTGAAAGACAAATAAGTGTCAAACAAGGCAAGATGTCCGGCTACAAAAGCAAATCAATTTTGTTCTTTAATGAGAGCATTTTAAAATCAGATATTACTTAAGCGTAATTATTTTGTACAAAATCATAGGTTTAAATATATACACTTTAACTTATAAGTTCGCTGGCAGCTGTCAAAACACAGACTATACGCACACTGACGTGTTAACACGAGCAACAATGCTATCGCTACGTTCAACACAATAAGTTTATTTACGATCTCGTTAGGATAAATGATTAAGCACCCTTACTATTTATTCATATCAGGTTCAGTCATTTGATTACAGTATCACTCAGTTAGAACCCCATTTAATTTAGAGCCACATTTGTTTTAGAGCCACATTTGATTTAGAGCCATATTTGATTTAGAGCCACATTTAATTTAGAGCCACATTTGATTTAGAGCCACATTTGATTTAGAGCAACATTTGATTTATAGCCACATTTGATTTAGAGCCACATTTGATTTATAGCTATATTTGATTTCGAGCCACATTTGATTTAGAGCCGCATTTGATTTAGAGCCACTTTTTATGTTTTTTTATGCCGCATCAAAGTCAGTACAACCAAATGTTTACTGAAAAAAAAACCAGAATAATCCGGTGCCCCTGTGACAGTCCAACTGTCAAGTCACTTAGCCCCCCCCCCCACTAGTGCCCACATTGGCCTTCCTTGTTGCGAGTCTGTTATTGCGGGCATGGTCTATTGTGAAACTCGCCTAATGCAAGAACATTTCTATATTAGTGTTAGTGTGTAAAATTTACCCTACCTCTACCACTCTCTCAATGGTCACCCATTTATATCTCCCCTCCCAAGCGACTGACCCTCTTAACCGAATAGGGATCATACCTTTAAAAGTCGGTTATCGAAGGTCAATTTCTAAAAAAAAAACGAAAAACCTGTTTTCGGTTTTACAAAAAAAAAAAAGTGAAATAACGGTTATTGAATCATTCTAGCAATAATTATCTTAATGCATGTCGTGTTTATTAACGTATATGATAAATAATAAAGTATAATGTTTACCGATTTCTACGTTATACAATAAATAAAGAAAAAAATATCAATAAGCCAAAAAAAAAATACTACTATTGGGTACATATACATTTATTTATATTTTATCATGACTTTCGAACTGCTCAAATTAATTAGCCTGTCACAAATAAGACTCAATTTTTTCCTGTTCTTTATTTATATTATATATAAATATATGTGGCTGTCAAAGACACGAGGTTTGATTTGCCTCTCAGAGACAAGTTATGAAATCAGCCATATTGATGTATATCTCAGTATAGTTGAAGACTTATCAATCTCAAGAGTACTGAATTAAAAACAAGATAGGATTCCTTGTTTAAAAAAAGAAACGCTTATTTACAGGTTTTTTTTATTCATGGTATTCACTTTCTGTCTTTGTCTCTAAGTTTCTAACGCTATCTATAACTAAGACAGTACACGAACAAATCTTCACAGCCCCATCTATGAACACTAGGGGTATGACTAAAATATAACCTTATATCCCCATTTTATATTTGGCGGAGCTTTGTATCACAAATAAAGAATATGGGTAATTTTTGTAAGTTCACCCTCCAAACGACACGAATATTTTATAACACACACATTTTCAAATATTTCAATAAAGTTTTCATCATTACAAATAAAAGTGACATTAGTATTATATTTATAATTGTTACAATGTACATTTCTACTGTGCATTATTAGAAGAAATTTAATGTTCAATTTTTCAATGGACTTGCAAGTAAAAGTAAATCTTGTATCACTTTAATTGCACGTTCTGCACAGATATTAGAACGCTTCGTTAGTATAGAAGTTAGATCTGTGGACCATAATGTCTTTAATGACTTCAAAGTCACTGATGAAATCACATGCTGCCATAGCTGTTTGCAGAAACTCCTCACAACAAATGATGATAAACAATAAATTGCCCTTGAGTTCCATCTCTCATTATTGATTTTTGGAAGTGATTGAAAATTTACTTTTGGTAAGCTTCCTCTAGTTTTGAAAATCCTGCAGCAATATAATATATAATTTATATAAAAGCAATGTCATCTCGCCAGCACTCTTGTTCCGATTTCTTTAGTGGTGCTCCAGCATTATCAAATGATGTTTTTAGTTGTTCATACTATTCTGCCATTGTTGAAACAAACGAGTAGCTGATGTTTGATGAAGTTGTTGGTGTATTAAAATGATCATTCATGACATGTTTCAATATTGTATTTTGAATGTGGTGATATCATCCAATGTATTTAGCTTTTTCTAATCCAACATTTTGAAAGTGTTTCTGTAACAGTGTGACTGCACCAATTCTTCTTCAAGAATATGCTGTAATTGTGTCAGAGACAATCATTTTTATTCATTGAGCACTTTTCATTCGGTGAAAGTGAATATAAGAGTAGTATAGCAGGCTATGGCCCTAAATTACATGTAGAGCCAAAGAAAGAAAGAAGAAGACAGTTATTTTTCATTGAATATTGTCTGCCCTTTTGCATTAGCCAGCTGAAGAACAGCGAGTCTGAACTCCCTTTTTTTCATTTTTTATAGCAACAACCTCATATGCTTTATTTTGTATGGTTTTTCCATCAAATTGTAAGCCCCAATGTTCTTTTTTAAATTTTTCCTTGAAATTACCTTGTAATTGTTATCCTCTTTCATTAGACCTTTGTATATGCCGCTTCGAGTTAGAGTATATATGCAAATTCCAGCTCCCAACTTTTTGGACCCGAGACATTCCGGTCGACAGTCGAGCTCTCTACACCGCACGACCACCCGTCCCCTTATGCTATTGAAATATGTCATGTATTTGTGGAGTGTGAGTAGTACTGTATATGTTTATTGAAAGGTACGTTTTTCTTTGTATTTATATGTAGGGTTGCCGTATTTTTTCACGGACCAACCGGGACGGGGGGGGGTATGAAAACAGTAATGTAAAAAAACACTTAAAATATAGAATAGATAATCTTTGTTATTTTATTCATAATGGTACACAAACATGATATTTTTACAAAACAAAACAGTTTTCTACTTATTGTACCACTCGTATTTTTCACTTCTGTAAATTTGTATTACTGTGTTACTTACCAAAATGTTACTGATCACACAAGAGCAGATTAATCATTCTCTGATCTAATAATTTTGCTCAATTATTTCCAAGAAACTGTGCCCTGAATCTAAACCGGGACAATTTCAACAACCGGGTGGGACACCAAGACAACCCAGTATATCTGGGACTGTCCCGGCGAAATCGGGAAGTATGGCAAGCCTATTTATATGTATGTATGTTTAGATCAGTGTTTCCCAAAGTGTGCTAGGTACGCCCCAGGAGGTACTTCTAAAGTCTGTCGGGGGAAAATGCTGCACCAGGCTGAGAATATCGGATACATATGCACGACTAAAGCGAATACAAAGAAACTAGGAGAAACCATGATCGTAAAATCAATATGTGCATTTTTTTTAAATAGTGGTGCCTAGTATTACCAAAATAATAAAAGGGGGGGGGGTACCCAGATGTCAAAAGTTTTGAAAACACTGGTTTAGATGAAAGAATGATTGTGCAAAAGCATGCATGAGTTTACGTATGCATCGATACATCGATACATCTATATATACAGCGTCGTCCTTATGTTTTTAGAGGCTCGTTTGTAGGTCCCATTTAAATATACTTTTGGAGGCTATTTGCAGGTCTCAGATAAAGATACTTTTTTGAATCTTAGGTAAAAAGAACATCTGAGGTAAAAAAAAGAAGCGGTTAAGACCGCCGCTTGCAAATGTTGGGTACATTATTATCTTTTACAATAAGATCCCTTAAACAAACTCCAGCAACAACCAGATCCCTTGCAACAAACTCTAGCTACAACCAGATCCCTTGCAACAAACTCCAGCTACAACCAGATCCCTTGCAACAAACTCCAGCTACAACCAGATCCCTTGCAACAAACTCAAGCTACAACCAGATCCCTTACAACAAACTGCAGCTACAACCAGATCCTTGCAATAAACTCCAGCTACAACCAGATCCTTGCAACAAACTCCAGCTACAACTAGATCCTTGCAACAAACTCCTGCTACAACCAAATCCTTGCAACAAACTCCAGCTACAACCAGATCCCTCTGCAACAAACTCCAGCTACAACCAGATCCTGCAACAAACTCCTGCTACAACCAGATCTCTTGCAACAAACTCCACTACAACCAGATCTCTTGCAACAAACTCCAGCTACAACCAGATCCCTCTGCAACAAACTACAGCTACAACCAGATCCCTTGCAACAAACTCCAGCTACAACCAAATCCTTGCAACAAACTCCAGCTACAACCAGATCCCTTGCAACAAACTCCAGCTACAACCAGATCCCTCTGCAACAAACTCGAGCTACAACCAGATCCTTGCAATAAACTCCAGCTCCAGCCAGATCCTTGCAACAAACTTAGGCTACAACCAGATCTCTTGCAACAAACTCCACTACAACCAGATCTCTTGCAACAAACTCCAGCTACAACCAGATCCCTCTGCAACAAACTACAGCTACAACCAGATCCCTTGCAACAAACTCCAGCTACAACCAAATCCTTGCAACAAACTCCAGCTACAACCAGATCCCTTGCAACAAACTCCAGCTACAACCAGATCCCTCTGCAACAAACTCGAGCTACAACCAGATCCTTGCAATAAACTCCAGCTCCAGCCAGATCCTTGCAACAAACTTAGGCTACAACCAGATCTCTTGCAACAAACTCCAGCTACAACCAGATCCCTTGCAACAAACTCCAGCTACAACCAGATCCCTTGCAACAAACTCCAGCTACAACCAGATCCCTTGCAACAAACTCCAGCTACAACCAGATCCCTTGCAACAAACTCCAGCTACAACCAGATCCCTTGCAACAAACTCCAGCTACAGCCAGATCCCTTACAACAAACTCCAGCTACAACCAGATCCCTTGCAACAAACTCCAGCTTGTAAGTCATTTTAGACCACAGCCCCTGACTATTGCCCAGATTATCTTTCTTTGATGACAAAAAATTCAAGTCCCTAAACGAAGACTGGTTGGGGGGGGGGGGGGCGCAGCAATCTAGTTTTAATTACTCTTGATAGAAATTAGATTTTTTTAAAATATAATCATTTGAATAAATATAATAAATTATTAATAGTCTAAGCGTTAATTAATTAAAAAAAAAACATTAAAACAATATTTTGTGTATGTAAACAAAATAAAATAAAGCCCAGTTTGAAGTATATTTTGTATTTGAGCAATTTAAATTTCATTCAAGGGAATTAACTTATATAAAAACCTACTCTCATTTTTTGTTAAAATTGACGTTGTTCTGGGCTGTACATGTATTTCCCTGTTATGTAGTAACCTTGATGTAATCGGAATATATGTCATGGCTTAATCATGGCGATTAAAAAAAAAAAGAACAATTAGTTGGTAACTTTATAATTGTCAGGATATTATATGTCAGTTCCAAATACTTAAGTATATATGATAATTGCTCAAGAGGACAAAATGTAGCTTGCGTTGTCACAGATGCTAGTAGAAGCACTGCTTTTTAGCTCAGTAAATTAGAAATTTTTTTAAAAATATTTTTTATATAAATTTAATAATTACAGCAGAAAATTAAAACAATCAATAAAAAAAACAGTGATTTTTATTTAGCTTTTTATTAGGCCAATGTTTCTACAAGAAATGAATGTTTTTTATTTTTAGTGAAACAAAACTCAACTTTGTACACATCCAAATTTGACAAACCTGGTCATCATTATTAGTGTGTTCTCTGGTTGGTCACTTGGTACTTGATGTCCGGCACCTCGAACGGTTACTCTGCAGAAACGACCAACCTTGTTATAGAAACCTCTAGGCTCATTACTATAATCAAACCATTGTTGTTTGACAGAATTGTTATAGTCAGACTGCAGTGACCATGGAGTGGACATCAGACCAGCTTCCACCATTGGAGAAGTAATTATACCATCTAAATCACCTGTGAAGATCAACACTTTGTAGTTTTCCATTAGTTCGGCCATCTTATATTTTGTTGATACAAGTAAATCAGACCTCAGACTTGATCGTACTCTCTTGAAGACTTCGGATTCTTCAAATGTCAAATTCCTTGCATGAACTTTCAATTTTATATTCTACGAAGGACCACATTGAAAACTTGATTGTTATATGGCCGACCAATTTACAACGTATGAAATTATGAACTAATAATAATAACTATGTATTTGTCATTTTATTTCACATTCACACTCTATTACACATGCACATTACATTTAAAAAAAATTAGTTCAGTGCTAATTTGGTACTAAGACTTTACTATTCATATTAATTCAACTAAAGTTTATTGTTACCTGTCATAATAATTATGAAGACAAAGGAACTCACTTTATATTCAAGCTGACCAGTGAGTGCAATTAAAATTTATGAGAAGTATGTAACAATTTTGGATAATCTTCTTGAACTTTGGAACCAGTTTACTGGTAGTGATTCGCATGACTGAGTTTAAATTGCAGTCAGCCAACAATTATCTGTTCTTAGACTTATTTATTTTCATACAAGAAAACGCTTACTCACAAAATTTGTCAGGACCCAAATAGTAACAAAAGTTTGGCTGCAAAGTTTTTTAAGATGTGGAAATGTAACTGCTGGCAAACATCCTTAAATCTCCAGTAAAAGAACTGACTTGAACTTCTTCAGGTTAAGCAGCTCTAATTAATATTCTCGAGGCATAAAACCGATTTAATATCCCTAGATTCGAATCAATTAGTAATCTAGTTTTAATTACTATTAATAGAAATTAGATATTTTAAATATAATCCTTGGTCTAAAATATAATCAACTATTAATAGCCTAAGTGTTAATTAATTTAAACATTTACTTTAAAAAATATTTTGTGTATGTAACAAAATAAAATAAAACCCACTTTGATGTATTTTTTGTATTTGAGCAATTTATATTTCATTCAAGGGAATTAATTTATATATAGAAACATACTTTAATTTTTTTTAATGGACGTTGTTCTGGGAAGTACCTGTATAACTCTGTTATGTAGTGACCTGGATGTAATCGGAATACATGTGATGCGAAGAACAATTAGTTAGGAATATTATAATTGTTCAGTTATTATAACTCAGTGCCAAATACTTTAGTATCTATATAAATAAAAGCGATTTGGGTTCTGCGTTAAATCGAAAGTAAAGAATTCATACAACAGTATAGAAACAGTATTCCACTTTAAAAAACAAACATGAAAAAATCGGATCTGCCCGAAACAAAAAAAAAACAGCCTACCGATCAAACATAAGGGGATATAACTCTTTGCAAAGGTTTTGCAGGGTACAGCTAGTATATGAAAATTGCTCACGCGGACAAACTATAGCTTGTGTTGACACTGATGCCCAGGGCTGGGGAGCCGGTGTCGGTGGTGTTGGTAGTTTTTGCCGGTGTCAGTGTCGGCATTTGTACTTTGCCCGCTGTCGGTGTCGGTGTCGGCATTTGTATTTTGTCCGGAGTCCGTGTCGGTGTCGGCATTTGTACTTGTCCGGAGTCGGTTCGGTGTCGGTGCAAAAACTCCCCCCCCCCCAAAAAAAAAATGGAACTTTAATTAAATAATCCAGAACAACGTCAGATAGTTCTTATCCGATCTTTAGTTTAAAGTTTTCTTAAGTTCTTTTCTTGGTAAATCTGTTTATCGACAAATGTATTATTTTCCAAAGCAAGATTCTCTACATTACAACAACTTGTCAACATTAACAGAATTGTGACTGAAAGAAGATAGGAAGGCTACTGGCTATGTTCACTCTGTTATTTACTCAATCATTGTAAATCATGAGAAATTTTTAGTTTGCATCTGTCTGTCAATATCCTTGTTGGAGAAAGATTACACACACACCTATTCAAGTCTTTTAAAACTTCAAAGACTAATCACACTCTCCACAGCTTAATTTCTCTCAGCCAGAATGAAACATTACCAATCTACGTCACAATGTCACTACATTAAAGTCCAGTCCGTAGTTGGAGCTGTTTAAGCGCTGCCCCCACCACCTATTACAATACAAACATTTTCACTACATATTTCAGGTTTAATTCGGGTGTAAAATAACGATTCATTCCTCTATTAACTGTTAAATATGTAGTGTCTTCATATGTCTCTCTATTTTCTAAAAAATATGTCTGGAACGACCTTCTTTTATCATTGTTTGTAGCCCTTGCCGTGATTTTATTTCAGCATTCTGCATTCTCTGAGTGGCCACTAATAAACTTCTATGCATCATTACTCTAGTGTTGTAGGATTTGTATGTACTTTGCAGTGACTTGCTGACTTAGTAAATCGTTAATAATAATCTTGACCAATATTTGAGCATAAGCGAACACATAAATGAGAACTTATTAAAAGTATCGAATGGGCCGCTTCAGGTTTACTATAAAAATAACATCCCGCATACTGTGGCATATCTTGAAGTAAACCATTCACTTTTGTTACTTCAATGTATTCACTGCAGCTACTCTTGATGACCATATCTAGTATTCGTGATCTTTCAATGTTACATGTACAACTGGGTTATATATATATATATATATAGTAATATATAGTATGAGATAAATACAGGCGAAAAAAATACACCATTATCTCTCTTTGCCCCCCCCCCCTCCGATGTCGGTGTCGGCGGATTTTAGAAAACCGACAAGGGTGTCGGTGTCGGAAAATATTTTGGCCGATATGAATCAGTGGATTTTTTTTGGCAATTTATTAACCCTGGTTCTAGATTAAAGAGTGAGAGAGTGGAGAAAGAAGACCATGTATCAGGAAAAGTGGAGAAGAGTAGTTTGACAGGCCAGGGCCCTAAATGGGCTATAGAGCCAAAGAAGAAGAAGATTCTAGATTATTAGTGTTTATCTTTGTTATTAGAAAGAAATTTTCTTGATGATAAAATTACATTTACATATCATTTATAAATTTCTAAATAATTAGAAATCTTTGTTGAGACCTGTCTAGCTGCCACAAAATGCTTCAATGCAGGCATTAAAGGTGAAAAGGTTATGCATACATGTGCTAGATAAATAATGGATATAACTGTATAACCATAGCATTGAAGTCATAGCATATAACCAATATAGAGCCTGTAGGCGTGGCATGGAGCTAATGGAGGGCTGAAGCCTAAGCCGCTTTTAGAAAGGCCCCCAAGTTGTAGCCACTCAAACAAACTTAGTAAAACGATAAACCCAACTACTTGCCAGTCAATGTAACGAGCGATCAGTGGTCTGATTAGCAGGCCCGTAGCAAGGATTATTGGATGTGGGGGGGGGGGCGAAGAAATGTTTGGGGGGGGGCAAAGAAATGGAGGCGCGAAGCGCCGGACGCGTGTTAACAGGGAGGAGGGGTTTGGGGAGGGGATGTCGGTAAGTCCCCTCCTCAAGAAATTTTTTGCAGTTCCATATCTGGAATGGTGCATTTTGGTACCAATGGTTTGGCTATTAATTAGAAATATATAATTTTAACTACGTTTCAATAATGTATGGGCATGTTGCATTTTTGTTAATAGTTTAAATAGTAAAGAGATTTAATGATAAAAATGTATTGAGGCTGAGCAATTCCTGATTCCTGTTATAAATATATTGATCATTAGTTCTGCTACACAAATGTTACATAATAGATACCTAGTTTATATTTTTATACTGTTGGTTTAACGTACAACCCGGGAAGAACGACACAGATGCACGAATATAACTTAGTTATTTGTGTAATATGTTTTATAAAATAATGAAAAAAAAGAACAGATCTATCAACAAAAAAATTGACCAGTCTCAATTATTAAATTTAAAATAAAATTAATTCTGCTAAAAAGTAAATTTGCAAATTAAATAACATCACTCAGAAATCACGCACGCTGTACTTTATTATTTTATTATACATATGTATTAAATGAAATCAGAAGTCAATGTTATTTTATTAGCTTATTTAAGTTCATAGTTGTCCTCAGAAGATATCAACATATAAAACTATTACAAGGTTGCGAACTTATATTATTTTCAAATGCAAGCAGGACAAGATTGCTTAGACGCTTTTATAACATTGATCTGCGATATGGGGTGAGCATTCGTGTGAGGGTTGAGAAACTTCTCACACACGGCTGTTGAAGCCCGAAATGCAATTGCTGCCCGAAAAACCCAAAAGTAAACTTCAATAAGATTGAATCTTTTATTGCCGAAAATTAGATAAGCTATATATATATATAAGTAAAATAGCCTGAATGATTGCTAAAATATAAACTTTTAAGTTTTTATTACACAGTGGCTACGGGACCAAGGAACGGGACTCCGTATTTTTTTTTCGGGGTCCAGGGATAGATGCGCATGCGCTCTAGACGGGCTTTATTTTTTTACGGCTGTGATGTGCGCATGCGGGATAGCTGGACTCCGATTTTTTTTTTCGGGGTCCAGCTATAGATATTGCTCCTCACCCTAACCCTAGCCCCGAAAACAAAAATTAAGCAATAATAAGCAGTCCGTCAGCTGCGCATGCGCATCTATCCCTGGACCCCGAAAAAAAAAATACGGAGTCCCATAGCCACTTTGTTTTTATTATTATCGATTTATTGAACAAAATGATTGGCGTTTTATAGCTGTTATTATTAAAATTTTGTCCAAAAATAGCTCAAATCATGCATGGGGGGGGCTCAGGTAATGCAAGGGGGGGCCTCAGCCCCCATAGCCCACGTCTGGCTACGGGCCTGCTGATTAGTCTGATGACAAAGTACTGTCTAAATCAGTTTTATCTATCATTTATCTATGAAATAGGTTAGCCTAAAGCCTAAGGCAAATACTAGATGAGTCTTGATAATCAAGTTGATTTTTGATATGGTGGTTATCATAAACTATTATATAATGCATCAACATGTTTTTGAATTAAAATAACTCCAATTATGCTTACATTAACAAAAAGTTAGGCCATTTTTAATCATTTTAATTACATTATCGGAGTAAGTTTGAAACCATAGTTCAGGTAAATATGATTTCAAAATAAGCGCTGCTCTTTTATTTTAGGAGTTTCAATAAATAATAAAGCAGAGCTGCCAACTGTATACTGTACTACAGAATTTATCAAGAAATAAGAAAATATGACCAAAATAAAAACAAGCAGTTAAGCCTGTTCCATTCTGGACACAGGACGTGTTAGCGCATTTTCGTGTTATGTATCAGTACGTTTGTTAGCTTTCAGTAAATATTTGTACATTTTGGAAATGTTTATAAATTCTATTGTGTAATGCATATATCTGTAAAAAAAAAATTATAAAGACGTTTCTTTATATTTGAAAAAAAATTATTGTCTCTTAAATCTAACTACAAGTGGTTTGTGGTTACTGAAATAGGACTCATAATTGAAAACATTCTAAATTATAGTCATTTAATTGTCCGAAAACTCCGTCAATTGTTGCATAGCTCTGATACTTTCAATTAAACTCAGAACACAAGCTTACTATTTCATTTGATGAGTTTCTTAATAAATCTTGGTGAAACTACGTGCTGCAGTATTTCGCACCAAATGAATGGGTTATTGAACGTACAAGGTGTATATATAATATATAAGCCCATTAGGAGCCCTGAAGCCCGGCCCTCAGAGGTCCTATCGCGAAATGAACTATTGATGTACACACGGCAGGCCAAGACCTACAAAATGATATATACATCATGGGTCTAGGACTTATGGTTGTTGAGATATAGGCGCTCCTTTATTAATATAGCTTATATAGTAAAAAACGGTACTAAGCCCCCTTTTACGGCCCTCAGAGGTCAGATCGCAAAATGAAAAAAAGTCATTTCTTGGCAGGCCAAGACCTACAAAATGATATATGCGTCATGGGTCTAGGACTTATGGTTGTTGAGATCTAGGGTGATGACAGACAGACAGACAGACAAAACGGGGACAATAGAGCATTTTTTTTCGAAAATGCTCTAAAAAAATCAAAATTTTTACTTCCCATATTATGCTTTTGTTTTTTTCATTATCTTCATTTCTAATAAATCAGGATGGAATACTGCATACAAAATTTTCGAACTGCTCTTTTTGTCGCGTAGCCTAGCCCAGGCCCGTAGCCAGAGGGGAGCTGATGGGGGGGGGAAGGGGGGTTGAGCACCCCCGTGCATGACCTGAGCCCCCACCCCGTACATGTATAATAAAATAATAAAGTACAAACTCCGTGATTTCTGAGTGATGTTATTTAATTTGCAAATTTACTTTTTAGCAGAATTAATTTTATTTTAAATTGAATAATTTCGACTGTTGTTGTTGATAGATCTGTTCTTTGTTTTCAATATTTTATAAGAAATATCACACAAATAGCTAAGCTATATTCGTGCATCTTTGTCGTTCTTCCCGGGTCGTACGTTAAACAAACAGTATAATAATATAAATCAGGTATCTATTATGTAACAATTGTGTAGCAGAACAAATGGTCAATATATTTATAACAGGAATCAGAAATTGCTCAGCCTCAATAAATTTTTATCATTAAATCTCTTTATTATTTAAATTATTTTTAACAAAACTGCATCATGCCATGCATTATTGAAACGTAGTTAAAATCAGGCTTGCGGAGCCGGAGCCCCTACTTTTTGCTGGAGCCGGAGCCGAAAAAATCTGGCGGCTCCACGGCTCCCAAAATGCTTTTTTTTTTTACAGCAGAATTATTTTTTTTTAGCTTTAAAATTCCAAATTTGTTTGATTGTTTGCCTCCTACAATTTTACAGCAATCTCTACTAGTGCTAGGCTACTAGTTTGATTGACAGGTGCCATGGTTTTTGAAACAATGGAACTTGTGTCAAATTGTTTTGGGACAGAGGGGGTACGGTGGTTGGGTAAGCCATAAGTAACGTCATCTTTGTGGAGAGAGAGGCTGAGAAGTGTGTCAAAAATGTGACCGGCTGGGGGAAAGTGGGTGCAATCAAGAAAAAAAAAACGCTTTAATAATAAGTGTGTGAATAATGTGTGGCTATTGTATTGTTTTTTTTTTTTTGAAGGAAAAGGCACGCACAGATAGAAATTACGTGTGTATTTTTTTTTTTGGGATGGGAAGTGGAAGGTAGGGTACACAAGAGTTATGTTGGGGCGAAGTGTTGCAAAATATGACTACGGTACGAGAAAAACACAAGTTGGGCATTGTTTTTGTTAAAAAACTCACATCACTTGACGCGATTGATACATGTCAATAAGCTGGTCTCAATAACTAATTCACTAGACGTAGATCAATATGCTAATGCTTAATAGATCTGAAACAATTAATTTTAACTCTTTCATAAATTAAACTGACTTGTTTAACATTGCAGCAAACAAATGTACATGTATTATATTGTGTCGATTAAAATGTACGTTAATTTGCGATAACATTTTTAATTATGCGTTAATTTCGATCAATTTTGTGTATCGAACAACAGCTTTAATATATATACGCAGTGTCTCGGGATACGGCAGACGTACTCCGTATTTTTTTTTCGGGGTACGTGATAGATGTGCGCATGTGCGGCAGATGGACTGCATTTTATTGCTAATTTTTGTTTTCGGAGCTAGGGTTAGGGTTGGGGGGGGGTTGGGATTAGGGTTAGGGATAGGGTTAGGGCTAGGAGCAATATCTATAGCCGGACCCCGAAAAAAATAATTCGGAGTCCGGCTATCGCGCATGCGCACATCTACAGCCATAAAAAATAAAGTCCGTCTAGAGCGCTAGAGCGCATGCGCACACTATCACGTACCCCGGATAAAACGCAGTGGCTACGGTTACGCTCAACGCGCATGCGTTCTAGCGCTCTAGACGGACTTATTTTGCCGATTTTTTTTTCGGGGTCCAGCTATAGATATTGTTCCTATCCCTAACCCTATCCCTAACCCTAATCATATTCCTAGCCCTAAAAAAAAATAGTCCGTCTAGAGCGTAATCGTAGCCACTTCGAAAAAAATTACGGATTACGTCTGCCGTATCTGGAGCCACTGCGAGATATATATATATATATATATATATATATATATATATATATCTAAAAACTATATTTATCGAATGTTAGACAAAGGTTAGATTTATTGCATGATCTTCGTTTTTATTCATGTCGGTGTCGGCGGATTTTAGAAAACCGACACGGGTGTCGGTGTCGGCAAATAATTTGGCCGACACCCCACCCCTACTGAAGCCAGTAGAGCCACTACTTTTTAATTCAGTTAATTAGAACATTGTTTATATTTTTTTTAATTAGATTTGAATAATTACAGCAGAAATTTTTTTAAAAAATCAATAAAAAAACAATGATTTTATTATGCGTTTTATTAGGCCAATGTTTCTAAAAGAAATGAATGTTTTATATTTTTGACACAAAACTCATTTTTGCACACAACCAAATTTAACAAACTGGGTCATCATTATTAGTGTGTTCTCTGGTTGGTCACTTGGTATTTGATGTCCGGCACCTCGAACGGTAACTCGGCAGAAACGACCAACCTTGTTATAGAAACCTCTAGGCTGATCATTCAATTCATACCATGGTTGTTTGACAGAATTGTTATATTCAGACTGCAGTGACCATGGAGTGGACATCAGACCAGCTTCCACCATCGGAGAAGTAATCAACCCATCGAAATCGCCTGTAAAAATCAACACTTTGTAGTTATCCATAAGTTCAGCCATCTTATATTTTGTTGATACGATTAAATCATATTTCAGACTTGATCGTACTCTAATGAAATTTTTGAATTCCATAAATGTCGAATTCCTGGCATGAACTTTAAATTTTATATTTTCTGAGTTCATGACACTCGATACTGAGTCATAAGGTGTTTTCTCAAGAGTAAACAAATTATCGTGCATAAAACTAAATGGAAACAGCTGTTTAAAATAATAATCAACAGTTTGATGTTCTGCTTGAATGTTTTCAAAGAACTCTTCCATATTTCTCTTAATATCTATAAGTTGTTTATAAGAAATATAGCCTGAAGAATAATATAATTCAGCTAAGTGTGGACTTTGTGTTTCTGGATCAAAGTAAGGACCGCCAATGTAAATCCCTGTAAGTGGAATATTGCTTCTGTTGGCTTGGATCTCTTGGTGTATTCTATAAGCGAAAGCAGGAACATATTTCCCAGCGTATGATTGTCCACCAATGTACAGTTCTCTATTGAGATATTCAGGAAACAGGACGTAAAACTGATTTATAAACTCAAATAGATCAGCTGCATATCCTTCTTGAGTTGACCTATAACCTTCATGTTCAGTATAACTATAGCCAACTCCAACTGGATTGTCAATATAAAGCATTGAAAAATTATCTGCCCAAGAATTGAGTCGTCTTTCATACTCAATGTTGTTATCATCATTGGATTTCAGCTTCAAAGGCCCGTTTTCGTGAAACAAACCCAACATTGACGAAACACCCGGTCCGCCGTTCAACCAAATAACCAACGGAGCTGCAAATAAAGAATTTGCAGCTGGGAAGAACCAGAAAAATAAATGGTTACCAAGACTTTGATCGACTGTGATGAATCCAGCATAACTAGTTGGTATAACCCCGTCATTGTCTACTACAAGACTGAGATTTCGGGCAGTTTCAATGTCCCCTTGATTTATGTACGGTGTAAGATGTAAAGGTTCCTCATATTCAAAACACTGTATTGTATACAAAAACATCACCATGTATATAAAGTGGGGCATCACCGTGTACATTCTGTGGGCGATTCTTCAAATCTAATGTCAAGCGAAAAAGAAAAATGACATATTATGACTGTGTCAATGATTTTACACACATTGTTTTAAATTACATTATGTAACCTGCACGATACAACGCTTTCTATTTATCCATGTATTTATGTCTGTGTGTGTGTGTCCAAGCGTGCGTGTGTTCGCGTGTGTGCATGTGAGTTGTGTGTATGTGTGTTTGGATATGTTAGTATGTCATCTGTCAGTATGTCTCTGTATCTTTCCGTCCATCCATCCGTCCATGCATCCATCTGTCATTCTGTCAGTTTTTCGGTCAGTCCGTCCATCCATCTTTTCATCTATCTGTATATCTGTCTGTCCATTCCTCTATCTATCTATCTATCTATCTATCTATCTATCTGTATATCTGTCTGTCCATTCATCTATCTATCTATCTATCTATCTATCTATCTATCTATCTATCTATCTATCTATCTATCTATCTATCTATCTATCTATCTATCTATCTATCTATCTATCTATCTATCTATCTATCTATCTATCTATCTATCTATCTATCTGTCTGTCTGTCTGTCTGTCTGTCTGTCTATACGTCTGTCTGTCTTTCTGTCTGTCTATCTATATCTATCTATCTATATCTATCTATCTATCTATCTATCTATCTATCTATCTATCTATCTATCTATCTATATATATATATATACATATATATATATATATATATATATATATATATATATATATATATATATAATAGGGTTGGGCAAAAACTGACAAATTTTGGAATTAATGTCTCAGACAAACCAAAATCAGTGATCCATATGAAAGTAAAAGCGTAGACAAGCGTATTTTCTATATAACCGTTTTCTAGCAACTTTGTCTCTAAAAAAAACGCAATTAAATGTGTTCTGAAAATATAACGCTGCTGAACAGAGTGAATTATTAACAATGTTAATGGTTCTTAAAATGAAACACAACATATTCAACAACAACTATCTCTAGTAAAATAAAAACAAGCAATTTAAATCTTTTCCGTTTCGGACAAATGATATTTTAGAGCATTTTCGGTTACGCCGGACATAATCCGTATTTTTTTTTTTCGGATGACAGCCATAGATTTTGCTGAATTTTGATAAATAGAGAGGGAAGTAATCATGTTGAATAACTGTTACAAAAATAAATAATGATTACGCCCCTTTGATTAGCTTTTATTATTTATATTTAAAATATAAGCAAAAACGATACTTAAAACGCCCCCTTTTTCGGCCCTCAGAGGTCAGATCGCGAAATGGACCAAAGTGTTTTCTTGGCAGGCCAAGACCTACAAAATGATATATAAATAATGGGTCTAGGACTTATGGTTGCTTAGATATAGGGCTCTCCTTTGTTAATATAGCTTATATAGAAAAAACGGTACTTAAAACGCCCCCTTTTTCGGCCCTCAGAGGTCAGATCGCGAAATGGACCAAAGTGTTTTCTTGGCAGGCCAAGACCTACAAAATGATATATACATCATGGGTCTAGGACTTATGATTGTTGAGATCTAGGGTGATGACGACAGACAGACAGACAGACAGACAGACAAAACGGGGACAATAGAAGTTATTTGCAACAGTACGGCAGTTCAAATGTGAAATTGGTGCAGAAAGTCTGCTTTTGTTTCTATTGTTGGCACGTCCGATCTTGATTTCTTCCTTTGAATAATAGCACCATGGCGTCTATCATGTCTATATACTTTGCCACAAACTGCTGTGACATCCTTGATGTTTCTTTCAATATCTTGCGAATGGCATGGAAAGTGGGGTAGAATCACCTGGTCGTAACTGGCAATATCTTCGGCAATGATGACCTGCAGCAGTGGAGGTGAATGAAACTCGACCAGTTCCCAGTTAACCATGTTGATGTACGACTCAGCTGTAAAGTTTATTTGTCAAAACAACGAATCTTACACGTGTCACTTGAGTGATTACTTCGAGCCAGCAACACTTTGTCGTATGCAAATTATCTAATGTTTTCGTCTTTGTCGCCAACAGCCGCCAACAATATATTTTCTGGATGACAAAAGTAGCTGTTGTTTTGCACTAATGTAGCCACGACAGCCTGATCATTTGTGTCACGTTTTTGGTACAGTGAAATCATGAAAAAGTTCTTGGCTCCATCCTGGCAGCTTGGATGAGATTTGATGCAAAATCATGATGGAGCATACAAATTCAGTATAAATTTCCCAATTCGTTAAAGGTCGGCAGAAGGAATTTGTTCGGAGGCATACAATCTGAGTATTCGGTAAGCTGTAGCTAACCATCTGGCATGACTGATTGTCTCAGGTTGGGCAGTCTCTAAGTATGAGATGTAACTCTGACCAGCGCTGCAACCACTTTGAATAAGTAGACACATTTTCAGTAAATACTGCTGATCTGTACTTAGATCTTTCACCATCTCGTCTTCAACCTCAACAGTAGAACCTGAAACTGGAGAAAATTCGATGATTGATTTCTGCTTGGGATCAAATTCCAGCATGCTTGCTATCTGTCCTTCTGAAGTCTTTGGACCAGTGGTTTTCCCATCAACGACTTTAATTAGCTTCCTTAAAGGCAATTCGTAAACAAACCAACCACTGAAGAGGTCTTCGTAGCTTAAGTTCAAGTTGTCGGATTACACCATTATGTTACCAGTATTTATTGGTGTTCCATCACAAACAACTGCTTGTAAAGTTAGTTCCGACTTGCTGCTTGTAACCACTGACATAATTTCTCTGGAAATGACCTTGGACTTTCCTGATGCTGGAACAACATTTTCAACTTAGCTGCGGGTAGGAAATGATACTAAGACGTAGTGCTCTTCTTTGACTTTGCGACGAGTAGACCTAGTATGCTTAGAGTGACATTAATTTTTACATCAAAACTGAGAAAGACAATAGCTTCACTTTCTTCTTTGTGATCCTGAACTGAGTTCTTCCTCTAAGCATCTCTTTGACGGCGCAGCTTCCTGGGGTGCAAAACAATTTCAGGTATCAACAGTCAAAGATCTTTCAAGACGGCATTTACAATCAAAACGGTATGACGATTGCCGACATTGGCTCTATCAACAGCTTTGGAAAGCTCTGGATACAGCTTTGGAAAGCTCTGGATACAGCTCTGGATACAGCCATCTATTTTGTGGAACAATGCTGGAACGCACTTCTTTGTCACTATCTTCTTCTGTGTCTTCACCTTGCACATAACTGCTGTCATTATTTCGGCTATCTCCTGAATCGTTTCCTGAACAAAATTCCATTGCCAAGTATTCTGTAACAACGGTGCCTTCATCTATCTGCGCTCTTGTTTTTGTTTCAAATAATAGTAATGTAAACAGTTATCATTTAGTTGTACAATTATACCAAACATAACTATTATAGATGCATTTGTTAACATTAGTTGGCGCTTTAGAAGTTAATATTCATAAAATGTAATATACGAACTGTATTTTTCAAAGTTGCGACCTCTAGACATCAAAATAACACATGAACATGAATTGTGAAATTGATCACTAGATGAGGGAGCATCTATTTATAATTGTCTGACAAAGACAACACCACTTTGCCCCACCCTAATATATAAGCTTGTCCAGCTTTCAGTAATCTACAATAACTACATACTTACATCTATGCTAGTGACTAACTCTCAGCCTTGTTCTCAGAAAGAAGTTTAACAAACAAAGCTGAATTCCGTTTATTTAAAAGTTTATAAGACTCAGCTGCTTAAATACGCACTAAGATGTAAACAACTTTCGGGTAATTTTTAACTGTAAATGCAGATAATTACTTTATATAATCATGCTTAGCTGGCAGTTTACTTGTTCCAGGCAAGTGAGCCACTTACATCGTGATTTTATCTCAAACTGCAATCAATTATATAGTCATAATTAGTACGGAATTCATAGAATAATTCACATTTGGCTTTATCCAGAGGCGCCAGCCTGGCACCCACCCAACCCCACCCCACCCTTAAAAAAGCTCAAATTAAAACAAGACTTTATATTATTTTTGATGAATTTTTTTTTAATGGCCCCGATGTTTACTTCTGTGACCGGGCATCTAGTTGTATTATACACTAGCTGTTCCCTGCAAAACCTTTGCATAGAGCTATATACCCTTAGGCTTGATCGTTAGGCTTGGTTATTTTTTGATTTCGGGCAGATCCGATTTTTCCATGATTGTATTTTAAACTGAGATACTGTCGTATTAATTCTTTACTTTCACTTTAACGCAGAACCTAAATCGCTATTATTTTAATAGATTACTATGAGTTTCCTATGTCCAGTCTTCTTTGTGTTTGTGAATTGTTTAATTAATTTATTTTTGTTTATTTTTTTCATCTAAACTTTTTAAAAATAATAAAATACTTGCATAATAATATCACTTTGAAACATATATTGTTAAAAAGCCCTTTCAATTTACTACATTTTCATATATATACTATAATAACATAATTTTTAAAATAAAAGCTTTAGAGAAATATTAGTCGATAAAAATTTTAAAGACATTGACGAATTAAGATTGAAAAAGCTGGATTTTTTTTTTAACAATGTCAACAGAGGAGGTCTATTGAAGCCATCTGAGTACACCTTCTCTACTTGCCTACTAAATTGGAAAGTATTCAATTCATTGAAAAGATCAGCAAGTAGTCTGAAACTATTTCTAGGACAAACAAATAAAAAAAAATTGTTTAAATTGTTGATAGAGTAACAATTGTTGAGTCATTGCTGATTGAAGAAATTATTTTTTTTATTTCAATCAAAATTTAAAAGAACTTATTTATGTTAAATTTTTCAATTGTTCGTCTAAAAATTATGTTAAGCAATTGAATGAGACCGTTCATGAAAAACCAATGAAAAAACGAAAAATAATTAAATTGACAAAATAAAGATTTTAAATTAAAAAATTTGTTATTAAAAGTTTTCAAACTTTAATTGCGTTTGTGTTTATTTCATAAAAACATAAGTACCAAATATACAAAACTGCTATTAAACATGAAGACTAACGCTAAACACTTGATTGTGTGTCAGCCTACACCGTATTTTTTAAAATATTGGTTGTCCTTCCTGATGCTATATCTAGATTTCCATGCCTATAGGTCTATAAGGTCACGTCATAACAATGTAGGTATATAGTTCTATAAGGTCACGTCATAACAATGTAGGTCTATAGGTCTATAAGGTCACGTCATAGGTCTATAAGGTCACGTCATAACAATGTTAAGGCCTATAAGCTCTTGTTCGATACAAAAGTCAAACAACCAAACTGATATAGATTTGAAGAAACATCTGCAGCCCATCTGTACTTGTTATCTAGTTTATTGTTATTGACCCGTTTTTGTTTTTCAGTTTCATTTTACATATTGCACCTCTTAACATGAGTGTTTGAAAGGTTAGATTATTTCGGGATAATTTTCAGCTTTTGACAGGCTTTTAATTTAATCTATAGACATTGTACTGACTGTGACAGCTACAAGTCTATTCAGTATGTTAACATTGTACTGACTGTAACAGCTACAAGTCTATTCAGTATGTTAACATTGTATTGACTGTAACAGCTACAAGTCTATTCAGTATGTTAACATTGTACTGACTGTAACAGCTACAAGTCTATTCAGTATGTTAACATTGTATTGACTGTAACAGCTACAAGTCTATTCAGTATGTTAACATTGTACTGACTGTAACAGCTACAAGTCTATTCAGAATGTTAACATTGTACTGACTGTAACAGCTACAAGTCTATTCAGAATGTTAACATTGTACTGACTGTAACAGCTACAAGTCTATTCAGAATGTTAACATTGTACTGACTGTAACAGCTACAAGTCTATTCAATATGTTAACAATGTACTGACTGTCGTCCAGTAAAGAATGTTTTTTTTGCTTAGAAAACTTTAAATTCAGACATAAAGGTCGCGATTGGCGTACCCATCCACCCAGTGTTTTATCCATACCCCCGCACCTCCGGGGTCGAGAAGGGAAAATCCGGGGGTGAAATTTCAAATTCCGGGAGAGAAAATTACAGTATTGTTTGGTCGTAATCATGTTCAGGGAAAAAAGCCGGGGGTAAAATTTCAAATTCCGGGGGTGAAAATTACCCCCGGTAATGGTCTGGATAAAACACTGCCGCCACCAGTTTAGGCGGTTTTCTATTACGTAATTACAAAGTATAAAATAATAAAGAAACGCCCAAAATTTAAAAAAAAAATAGAAGTAAATTTGACATTTTGTAGAATCCTACTTATAAGGCGGTTTTTTTTTTTTGGCAGATTTCTTAATAAAATTTGGCGGTTTTCTTTTAAACACTCGCTAATTCCCCACAAACACATACAGATAACACTGCAGCTCAATGGCGTCCACTGCGCTTTATATTTAATATTGAGCTCAGTGATTGCGCCAGCCCTGCAAGCAATACACGCCTCTGTAAAGCTATTAACCTGTATGAACCAACAAATGAACACGCCCAATACGTTTCAGCATTACCATATTATAACACTTAGATGATGTAGTAAACTTATTATGCAATCAGCCTGAGCTCTTGCTAGAGCTGCTTAAGTTTTGTGGCTAATTAGGCTTACGTTTCCATGTAATAACTGCTCATTTATGTCAATTGGTCTACAGTCAGTGGTTCTTAAAGTATTAGCCTCGAGCTGGTTTTAAAGTGGGTCACCAGAAATTGTAATTTTTAATGAACCGAGGATATTTGTTGCATTATTACAACTTATTGTATCCAATGACCGCATTTAAGAAACTACCCTACTGCAATTAGTTCCAACTAATCATGTGATTTCGGAAGACGTGACATTTTGTTTAGCTACAGTCCACAATCAGGGCGCATGTAGGTTATGTTAATGATGTAATAGAAGTACGCACTGATTCAACCGACTCTGCCTTCATCTCATAAGCTGCAAATCAGTGGTTGTGTGACAGTACATTTATATCCGTGTGAACGTACAGCAGCAGTTATTTGACAATACTTCAATAGTTGTGTCAAAGTACTTCAGAAGTTTTGTGCCAGTACATCAATAGTTGTGTGACACAAAACATGAATAGTTGTGTGAAATCATGTGATTTTGGAAGACGTGACGTTTCGTTAATCTACAGCGGTAATAATTGTGTGACTGTAGGTGAGAGTTCGCGGAAGGTCAAAGGGCAAAAATTGGGGAGGTAAAAGAAAATTTAGGGAAGGAAGAAGTGAAAGATAGAATAAAGTAAAGATTAGAGAAGTTAAAACGAACAACCGGATGTATGAAAACACAAGCAGACGAGATATACAGGCCTGTGTATATTATTGTAATTAAGTTAATTGCGGAAGCGATGCGTGTTTTGAGGAAACAGTGTAGAATCGAGAAATCGACTTTTGAACAAAACATTTCTAAATGCACTTCTGCTGTTTCCTGAAGATATGATTTTTTTAATGTTTTGAACTATGTCTAATGTCAAAGGTCACAATGCAAGTAAGCAAGCAAGTAAGCAAGCTAGTGAGTAAACAAATAAGTAAGCAGGTAAGTAAGCAGGCAAGTAAGCAAGCTAGTGAGTAAGTTATGTAAGTAAGGCAGGTTAGTGTTGCTTGTAGGTAATCAAGTAAGTAATTAAGTAAATAATAAGAATTCGAAAACGCAAGAGCAATATGTGTTTGTCGTTAAAGATAGTATTATGTTGTGGTCTCATGGTTGTACTTTACTATTGTGGAACTTACTGCAGTGGGCCTACTGCGTTAAGGTACTTTGTGTTGTGTCCTCTAGAGTATTTGCGTTTGATGTTTAGTGTGCCGTAGGAATTGATGTTTAGTCTGCCGTACGAACTGATGTTTAGTGTGCCGTACGTGAATTGAGCTAGTGTGCCGTACGAACTGATGTTTAGTGTGACGTACGAATTGATGTTTAGTGTGCCGTAATGAAGTGATTTTTAGGTTTAGTGTGCCGTACGTATTGATGTGTAGTGCCGTACGAAGTGATGTTTAGTGTGCCGTACGAATTGATGTTTAGTGTGCTGTACGAAGTGATTTTTAGGTTTAGTGTGCCGCATTGATGTGTAGTGAAGCCGTACGAATTGATGCTTATGTGCTGTACGAAGATGTTTAGTGTGCTGCATGAAGTGATGTTTAGTGTGCCGCACCAGATGCTTATGCCGTACGAAGTGATGTTTAGTGTGCTGTACGAATTGACGTTTAGTGTGCCGTACGAATTGATGTATAGTGTGCCGTACGAATCCGATGTTTAGTTTGCCGTGCGAATTGATGTTTAGTGTGCCTACGAAGTGATGTTTAGTGTGCCATATGAATTGATGTTTAGTGTGCTCGTACGAAGTGATGTTTAGTGTGCCGTACGAAGAAGCGGCTCGTCAAACGCTCACCATTCTCTTTGTTTATCTGTTCAAGTTGTCTGTTTTAACTCAAGCACCTAAACAGTGCCGAACCTAGGGATTTGCGGCCCCGGGGGGCGCTTGGCCTTTTTGGCGCCCCTGCATTTTGACATTCGACACCATGACATGCGGTAATGTTCTTAATAATTTTGAAATTGACACCATGTCATGAGATACTGCAATTAATATTTAATGTAAAAATATATTTGGGGGGCCCCTCAAGCTGGGGTCCGGGAGGCACTTTCGAATTTGGACCCGAAATAATTACGTCATACACGTCCCATAATCCCCTTCCCCCTTCTCGAGCTTTTTTTCCACCCACACAAAAGTCCGACCTCTCCCGGCGAAGACCTGCGCCCAAAAAGTGAAACCCCGCCTCTCAGATACACCCTCCCGATCCATCTTCTACCGTATTTACTCTGTAAATAGCTCTCTCCCCACCCCATCCATCGGCGTCTCCGTTTCGGCCCATCGCAAACAATTTTCTAAACCATCAACAAGCGCCGGGAAATCACCGGCATAGGTATGGTGGAGGTCGGCATCGAATGGCCGCCGGAGCCACGATCCCGGTGACTGCTAGCAACTTGTATCTATAGGCAAGTGCGATAATTTGATCCACTCCCAGTGTTTTATTTTTTTTTCTAAAATTATCGCTCTTGACTCTTGTGATAAATAATGTTTTACATTTATCAGCAAGCGTCCATTGGTCCAAACCTCGAAATTGAGTTTTTAATATGGGCTGCTTACATAGGTTTGATACAGTAAGTTGCCTTATAGCTTTGATAAGCTGTATTTTTTTGTTGGGATTGTCAAGTGAGGAAATCAGAAGTGAGAGAGTGTACATGTGGGGTCATGGGGTGGGGAGAGACTTATTCCAGAAAATATATTTTAAAAAAATCATACAATACATCTTATTGACTAGTTTTACAATATTTAAAGCATATGGTTTACTTGTCCATACTGGGCACCAGTTCCCGAAAATGTCATCAACGATGGTCAATAGCTGGGCTTATTCAAAAATGACCTTCTCCGCATTGTGGTTAAGGTTACAACACTACCCGCGCTCCTCCCCCGGGCACCGCATCGTCATCCAATGCCAACCCCCCTCCCTCCCTCCCAAAAATGAATGGAATGTTCAGAAGGTGAACACTATCCAGCTGTCGTCTATGTCTACCAGAGGTCGACTAAATAAACGACAACACGACAGAAAACAAAAACTGGTCTGGACATCATTAGCAGGAAATGGACAAATTAGAAAAGGAAATTAAAATAGGAAGAAAAATAAAAGTAAAAAAAGCAAAAACAGAGACGGGAAGAAAAGATGAACACAATTTATACAACATAGAGAAAAAAAAGTGAAGAAATCAGGAAGGAAAGAATTTGTAAACAAATAGAATGAGGAAAACAAAAACAACAACAGAAAGACTAATTGACTACAGAAAGAAAGAAATAAAAAACGAGAGAAAAGAAACAGAGTAGAAAATAAAAAAAGAGCTGACCGAAGTATATTATTATAGGGTCAGTGGGATTGAAACGGGGCTTGCACCTGGCCTGCAGTCGGTTATCACGTCCTCAGGTAGACAGGCAAACCTGATGAAGCAGAGGAGAGGAGAGAAGAGTTGGGGCGGGAGGGGGGTGAAGAAATGAGGAAGAGGCTGCCAGGGTGAGGCGAAAGCAGGACCCAGAGGGTGAATAAAAAAAGAAAAAAGGATGAACAGAATGCCGGAATTCTCGAAAATGGAGCAGGGAGAAAAAGGGGGAGGGAGGTAGTAGTGGGTAGAAGATGGAATCCATTTTTCTCCTCCTGGACACCATGAAAGACAGAATTGGCCCTGCTAGTTGGCCGAAAAATAGAACAGCGCACGTTCGGGTGGGGTATGTATATATATGACAGGAAGAGGTGGAATCACAAGCTTGGGTGTTGGTAGTTTAGAAAACACAAGGGCTGGTTTTTTTTGTTGTTGTTATTGTTTTTGTTGTTGTTGTTGGTTTGTTGCTGTTTTCTTTTGCGTTAAGGTGTTATTATTATTAAAAGTTTCTATATGAGATGTAATGGTGATAATAATAGCAGGAGGAAAGCAACCAGCTCGACAATTTTATACTAAAGTATTGATTCTTTCTGGGGTTTTATTTTTAACTTGTAATTTCGGGTGGAATTATATATGGAACATTGCATCGTCGATATGAAACCAATTATTGCCAGGTTTATTTTTATAGGACTAAAAAAGTGGGGGGGGAGGGAGGGGGAGAACAGACTGACAGCTAGATAGATCGAAAGACAGAGTGCTGACAGACATGCATGCTTGTAGTAAAGGCACAGACAATTATACGAGATGTGTGATAGTCTGCTAAATAGAGAGACTGACAAACAGATGGAGAGTTAGAGAGATGGATGATAGACAGATAAATAGATAAAGACAGACAGACAGACTGTCAGAAACAGACAGGTAAGTAGGCATGTAAGTAGGCAGGCAAGCAAACAGACAGACAGACAAACAGAGATGATAGACAGACAGACAGACAGACAGACAGACAGACAGATAGATAGATAGATAGATAGATAGATAGATAGATAGATAGATAGATAGATAGATAGATAGATAGATAGATAGATAGATAGATAGATAGATAGATAGATAGATAGATAGATAGATAGATAGATAGATAGATAGATAGATAGATAGATAGATAGATAACATATGCGCAAAACTGAAGGTGAATACCCTATGGACGGTTGTTCAGGTTTTCAGTAACTCAAGTTCATTTTGTTTTTTAAAATAGTAACTATTCAATAGTCACCACAGCGGAGACTATAATTCAATTTTATTGTTTGTTTCTGCACAGAATTGACCTGGGCCGTTTATTGAGTACCCCGGGTGGGGAACAGCCTCGATACCAGGTAAAGAAAAAAAAATGAAGCGGTTGGCAATTTAAAGATGTTTCGAGGTAAATCAATTGACGTCCTAGTGGGTCACAGACAGTTAGCTTTCATTCCACCACATTGCAAGTTCTGGAATATAGTGGTATGTGGGAGTGGGTGGGGTGGGGTGGGGCGTGGAGAGATAGATTGCATCTATGTGTATTTGTTGACCATTCTAGTCACGTGACAGTGAATTGAGAGAAAGCAGTGTTTTTTTTTTTTAAATTAAAGATGGCGCCTATGCATGTGTGACGGCAAATTAAAAATAATTTTTAAAATAAACCAGTAAAGTCAAGATACGAGACTAGAAACTGATAGTAGTGGGTCATTCCATGTCAACTCAACCAGTTTACAATTGTTCACCTGACTCCCTCAGATTTTCCTGAAATTTTCAGGCTTGTGGAAAGACCAAAGTTGAGTGATTCCTGAAAATTTCAGGCCATTTGGTCAAAAACTTTCTGAGATATGATTTTTTTTTAATTTTTAAGGGTAGTCGCGAGTGCGCGTGACATTTACATGTTCGCGATATTTGAACGTGAATATTTCAAAAACTAAAAGAGGTATCAGGCTGAAATTTTCAGTATTTCCTCATTGTTTTGTCCTAAACAAATGATGTATCTTAAGTGTAGCTTGCACACAAAATGCCCTAAAAATTTCCAAACATTGCACTTCAGACAGTTTTCATCAATATTTGACTCGGTATAGCCAAGAACTTTATAAGACATGAAATGATGTTTGTTATACAATTAGTAAGTACCATATATGTGTTTATTATTTTGATAGAGAATCTCTGCGGAATCAATAGTACCATGGTGGGCCCCTTAAGCATCATGGTCGTCCATTTTTGCACTTATTGCGACCCCCAGATGACCATGTGACAGTAATTCACACTTTTCATATTTTGCACACTTGTTAACCTTGGCAAGTACTAATATGGTGAAAATTTCCATGTTGGTGTCTTAACGCCTTCTTATGAAAATTGCATGAAATTGCATGATTATACACTATTATTGAATATTGCGTAGCGAATATTTCAAAACTAAAAGAGGTATCAGGCTGTAATTTTCAGTATTTACTAATTGTTTTATCCTGAGTTGAATGATGTATTTATCTTAAGTGTAGCTTGATAGTGAGTACATAGATAAGATTACCATCAGTTAACTGCATCGGCAGAAAATGACATACGCTGATATCCGCCTTGCACGGTTGCTTGTATGGTTGATAAAAACAAACAATCTGTAATTTGGATTTTGTACTTAAAACTAACTGTATTTTTCATAAAATTTGATTGACATTTCATTGCTATGCTTTGATTTACCATAATACACGTTAATGAGGCCCGTAGCGTGCGTGGTCAAATAATGATGAAAATTTCAGCCTGATACCTCTTTTAGTTTTTGAAATATTCACGTTCAAATATCGCGAACATGTAAATGTCACGCGCACTCGCGACTACCCTTAAAAAATTAAAAAATCATATCTCAGAAAGTTTTTGACCAAATGGCCTGAAATTTTCAGGAATCACTCAACTTTGAATGTACCACAAGCCCTGAAAATTTCAGGAAAATCTGAGGGGGTCAAGTAGAACACCACTGGTTGAGTTGACATGGAATGACCCAGTAATGAAGCTGTTGACTGGTGTAACCAAGGGAAACCGAACACTGTTAGATAGTTTACTAAGAGGAGATGGGGAGAGTATTGAGTCTGACCCACTTATGTAAATTTACAAAAAAAAAAAAAAAGCGGAAGTCACCTATGACAGACGTCACCTTTAATAAGTACTTAAATTTATTTAAGGATTCTCAAATACGAAACGAAATTTTATATTTGAATTTTTCGATTTTTAATATACATATATATATATATATATATAGAGAGAGAGAGAGGGGGGGGAGGAGAGAGAGATAAAGAGAGAGAGAAGGGGGCAGGTGAGAGAGGAAAGGAGGGAGGGAGGGAGGGGGGAGAGGAAGGAGGATGGACGGGGGGAGTAGTGGGAGGGAGAGGGAGCAGGAGGGAGATGGGAGAGGAGCAGGGGGAGAGGGAGAGAGGAAAGGAAGGAGGGAGAATGGGGGGTAGGGAGGGAAAGAGAGGGGAGGGAGGGAGAGAGAGGGTGGGGAGGGAGGGAGAGATAAAGAGTGAGGGGGGCAGGGAGGGAGAGAGATATAAAGAGAGAGAGGGGGGGGGCAGGGGGAGAGAGGAAAGGGAGGGTAGGAGGGAGGAAGGGGAGAGAGGGAGGGAGGGTGGGGGGGACAGGGGAGAGGGAGATGGGAGAGGGAGCAGAGGGGAGAGGGAGATGGGAGAGGGAGCAGGGGGAGAGGGAGAGAAAGAAGTGAGGGAGAGTAGGGGGTAGGAAGGGAGATAGAGGGGAGGGAGGGAAAGGAGGTGGGAGAGAGGGAGAGAGAGAAAGAGTGAGGGGGCAGGGAGGGAGGGATAAAATGAGGGAGGATGAATGGGGAGAGATGGAGAAAGGGAGGGAGGGAAAGGGAGAGAGGGGGAGGAGGAAGGAGGAAGGTGGGAGAGAGGGGGACGGGGGTGAGAGAAGAAGGAGGGAGATAGGGAGGGAGGGAAAGAGAAAGGGAGAGAGGGTGAAAGAGGGAGGGGGAGGGAGGGAGAGAGGGGGAGGGAGAAACAAAAAGGTAAACAGAAAACCTTATTTTAAACACGGGCAAAGCCGGGTACTTGCAACTAGTATATATATATATATTTATATACACACTTTCCAGTTTTAATTACAAAACCGTTAATTTTCTTTGACATGACCGTCACTTCAGATGAATTGACTCTCTTTTTTTAAGCTTTAGCAGAACTCCCCCCGTATATCAAATAATATAACATTACGTTGGCCTATTTTGTGTTAATCTTCCTGGCAATCAGCTCAGGTGAATTGTGATACGATTAATTAACGCCAGTTGGCACTTACAAGTATATCACAAACGTCCAAAAAAATAATAAAAAAGGGAATAAATACACTATGCTTCAGTGGTTACCTTACCTTATACTCATATGTGTACAGAATTCGGGGAAGGAAGATGTTGATGCTCAATGTATTGATTCCATTTACTGACGCCAGTCACAGGCAAAATCCTTAATGAGATGGTGGGTCGGGATTGGGGGGGGGGGGGCGGACAGAAACGGAGTTAAGAGAAAAAAATGAAGAGCAGTGAGAGCATAGAATGTCTTTGTATGTTTGTTTGTTTTTTTTTATTTAATAGATGCGCACTTTAACACTGTGATAGTATTTTTTTTTATTAACTACGAAAAGGTTTGCGTTGCTTCAATATGTGCTTTCGGGGGGGGCGCAAGTGGAATAAGGATGGTGCCCGAACAAAAAGAAAACAAACAAAAAAAATAAAAGAACTCAAAAGATTTCTTGGCCTGGATCACTGCTAACGAGACAAGCGTGCACGGCGTGGGGGTGTGTGGGCATGTGCGTGTCGGCGTTGGCACATGTGTGTGAGTGTCCGTGGGTGAGGTTGTGTATGTGTGGGTGTGTGTGAGTGAGTGTGTGTTTGTGTTAGTGTGTGTGTGTGTGTGTAACACCCCGACAACTGACTACCACACATGACACGGGACACATTAGACGCTTGATGGAATTTATCGATTGATTTGATCGATTGTCACTCTTCGATCAGAGAGGTGGGTGCGAGAGGTTGGGGCGATACAAAAATATCGGTATCACTACATACTATTGTAACTCAATGATATCACTATATACTATTGTACCCCAGTTTTATCACTATATACTATTGTAAATCAATGTTATCACTAATATACTATTGTAGCTCAGTGTTATCACTATATACTATTGTAACTCAATGTTATCACTATATACTATTGTAGCTCAGTGTTATCACTATATACTATTGTAACTCAATGTTATCACTATATACTATTGTAACTCAATGTTATCACTATATACTATTGTAACTCAATCTTATCACTATATACCATGGTAACTCAATTAATTCAATATAGAGCCGCATCTTAACAAAGAGCCGCATTGCGGCTCTGACAGCTTAATTGTGGCCACGGTTGAAATAGACACATTAAAAACAAACAACAATGGAGACGAAGTGATGGACAGAAAGACCCGTAGGCAATGTCAGCAGGGCGATGTGTTGACAGATGGAACCATCTGTGGAAAACACGCCAGATTCCATTTGGTAGAGCGCGGGTTTGTCAAACACACGCATCTAAAAAAAAGGCCAAGATTTCGATGGGTGGCTGATTGGCTATCAGCCAACAGCCATACATAAACCATTCATCGGAAATGAATTCAGCATGTGTAAAGCATAAACATTAACTGTCTGGATCGATCAGGGAGAAATAATCAACAGTAACAAGACGAAGTTAACCATTGTAACTGTAAATTTTCCACTCAAAAATTATTTAAAGCTTTCATTCTAACTTTGGGATGCGCACATAAACAGTTAAAGTTGACTACGGTACTCCTTAATGACTTAAGAGATTGGCTTATTTTTAAATGACGTCATTACTGCGAGTTTCAAACAATGTTTAGTCACGTCTTGCGCTTCTGATAATTTGTATCCAATCAGCCGCTCTTGGGTCTTAGAGCCCTAGGTGGTGACTTCCAGAGATTATATGGGGGAGGGGTCAGCCAATACACGTCAGAGACACCCTTAGCAACGAGTTAATTAGAAATCATTGGGAAGGGGGCCCCTTTCGCAATGGGAGCCCGTATCTGTCTAGTCAGCCTCATCCATAAGAACAGCTCCAAAACACCATAATCCAAAATTTATCCCAAGTTATCATCACTTCAGTTTATCCAATGGGATAAAATAGCCTTGAACTTGAAAAGCATTTTTTTCTTTCTTAAATCAATCAAGAGCTTACAGGTCACAAGCATTCTCATTCATCGTAGGGATCCCAACCAATGGACAGATGCCTTTCTGTTTGATGGAATAATGGTGGAGGGGGGAACGACACACCGTGCGAGTACCCACCTTCACCCACCTCCATCCACCGAAACGATCAACTCGTCCCACCCCCTCCCCTTTACACACACACACACACACACACCGGACGACTGACTATAATATTATTGATTTTTGTATTTTCTTATTTGAATATTATGTTATAAACGAGTCCAATATTTGTGATTTCATCGCATCTGTTCATTGTATTTAAAAAGCATTTAATAGGATCAAGTAAGAAGGTTGAACTTAACAGACAAAATGGAACATGGGGTAGATAACTCGTGACCTAAACCTAAATGAGTAGCTTCCCCTTAGCCTGCTTTCTTTGAATTTTAAATTACCGGTATTTAGTGAACTGGGGCAGCCTCTTTTCTGTACCTATCGTTATTTCCGTTATTTCTATTAACATGTACTTTTGGCCACCCCCACCCACTCCTCGCCCCTGTCCCAGATGGCTTGTGTACGTTGAACCTAATTATAATTTAACTGACAAGTCAGTCAGGTAACGGTCTCTGATCAAGGCCGAAAACCTGCGAGACAAAGAGTTTGGCGGAGATGGGGGTGAGGAAGATGGGGAGGTGTACTCACCTGGCGCCACTGTGAACCTCGGAAGTGCCTACACGTCTGCGAGGAAACGACCAGGTGAATCAGGGCGCATATTCCGCCGAACAGTACTCTGGCCAGGGACCGCAGGGGCATCAGGGCGTACACGTTGAAGACGATAACGGCTTCACCAGCCGTCAGCCACGCTCGCCGGCCCTCCAGCCGGGCGGGGAGGTGGCCGAAGGGCAGCGGGCGAGGCTGAGGGCGCCCAGGACGGCTATGAAAACGAGAAGGGCGTGGCTGAGGCCCATGGTCTCCTCCCTCATCCGGCCTTCATGTAGACGAAACAGGCCAGGAACAGCAGGCCCTGGCGAACAGGTACACGCCGTACAGGGTGTGTACCGACGAAGCTGTTCAGGACGGCCAGGCTCAGGCACAGGACGGCGAGCAGCAGGACAGCGCAGTAGGACGACGACTGCTGCAGCTTGAACACGTAGCGCTGGTAGAGCGACCCATCTCCTGGCTCCCGAACCTGTTCCAGCTCATCAGCCGCTGCCTGCCCCCGCGCCTCGCGCCCTTCATGGCACCCTTCATGGCGCCGGCGGCTTCAGCATAGGCTCACCCCCAGGAATGTTCGCTCATCCTCTCGCCGTCTTCGCGTCCATTCGCTCACTCATCTTTATCTGGTAACTCATTGGAGATGATTACTTCTTTTTCCCTCCCCCCACTTGAAACCGACGTGTGTGTGATTCCAATCAACTCATCCTGCGATGAATCACATTTTATTAAATCATCCAATCTGGTTGAAAAACATAACTTCCATTTATTTGAGAAAGAATAAAATGAAGATCCTTCTAGAATTAAAAAATAAAACACGCCACACTCGCGCAAATTTTTTTTTATATAATCCTTCACCTGGAAAATATTTAATTTCCACAAGAAATGTGTTTCCTGCAAAGAATATTCAGAAACTTTTTTAAAAATATTTTTATCCACCCAGAATCCTAAACTTTGTTTCCACCTAAAGATGATATTCTTTTTTTTACAACAACATTGGTTCCTTTATGTGCACGTTATCCTGGGTTTTAACACAGCTGGAAACAAAACAAACAAAAAAAACCTAGATTACATCTGACAAAAACACATCTATATCTATTTATCTTTAAAGGTTGTGGTTACTGGTTGATATAAATAAATAAGGTTCTTTAACAGACCTGGGGAAAAAAAAACTACAACTTAGATTTAAATCAGACAAAACACATTAACGTAGCTTTTAAAGTTGTATGCGGTGACTTGGTAAAGAAATATATAAGACTAGCTGTACCCTTAGGCTTGATCGGTAGGCTAGGTTATTTTTGGTTTCGGGCAGATCCGATTTTTTCATGATTGTATTTTAAACTGAACAATTGCTATTAATTTTTTATTTTCGATTTAACACAGAACCCAAATCGCTTCTATATATATATTATTAATGGAGAGCAAGAAAGAATAATAGAAAAATGATACTAATAATAGAGACACAAAAACGGGAAATAAGTAGAGACGAAGAAAACACAATAAATGGGTAAACGGGAAACGTAAAAAATGAAATTTCATTTCAGTCCTAAAAAACAGTGACAGTGCGGGGCGTAACTGTTAGTGGCGACCCAAGAAAAATGCCCCTTCGCAGATGGCAAAATAAGTTCCGGGCAGGGTGAGTGCATATTTGCATATAAGTTGTGGGGGGATGGGGGACTGAGGCAAATCAAAAAACTAACGATATATACTAGTTTGTTTGGGACCTCTGTGGTGGGCGGGCCCCTTTAGCACTAGGTGGCACGTAAGTATACCCCCTGCCCCACCCAACTTCAACAACCCCTGCTCCCAATGGGGGGATGGAGGTCTGACGTCATTTTGTTTTCCACAAATATGAGGAAACCGATGATGATGTTAGTCTAACATGGAATCAGTACCTAGATTGTCCCAGATTATCTGCATTGTACGCATTTTTTTCCATCCTAAATACTGAAGTAATGGATAAATAGTTGGCTGAAATGAACGGTGGGGGGGGGTCACTTCCTTCAGACCAGCAACAAAGTAATGAAAGGGGAGGAAGGTATAGGACATTAGTACAACACAACATGTCACGGTACAGCCCAATATGTCACAGTACAGCACAAACATGTCACGGTACAGCCCAACATGTCACAGTACAGCACAACATGTCACGGTACAGCACAACATGTCACGGTACAGCCCAACATGTCACGGTACAGCCCAACATGTCACAGTACAGCACAACATGTCACAGTACAACACAACACGTCACGAAAGCACCCCAACACGTTTAGTATAGCACACATAAACACATACTACACAACATGCAAACATAGATACACACAACATGTCGTCACACAGCCTAACATGTCATGTACATGGCCAACATGTCACAGTACAACACAACATGTCACGGTATTTATCTAACATGTCACAGTACAGCACAACATGTCACGGTACAGCACAACATGCCACCGAAAACACAACATATTGAAGTACAACCCGACGTGTCCTAGTACAACCCAACACGTCACGGTGCAACACAACACGTCACGGTGCAACACAACATGTCACAATAGGTTCGCGGTTCGTGCAGATCTAATCTAACAAAAACAATAGACACATCAAAACAGCCAAAAAAAATATCGGTTACGGTGTCGGGACGGGGGTGATACTGTCGCGGCATTTGTACACAACTGTATTTTGTAAACATGGCACTCTTCATCAATCAAAGTTGACTTTTTAAAAAAAAAAATTTTTAAAATAGAGTGCAATAAACATGCAATGGGCTTATACTTTATGACACACAGACACTTTCGTCGTTATTTTATCCGCTGTGACACTAATGTCATGTCATGCCCCCCCACACACACAGACACACACACACACACACTGACAACTGCGTATAAATGCACCTACAAATCTTTAAAACTGTAACAAAAAACGCAGGAAATAAAAAGTCAAGAAGTCAACACTCTTGAGAAAATTCAAATGCCCTTGCTGAGTATGATGAAGATAAATCATGAGCCCCACATCCCTAAACCCTTGTGTTGGGTTTGTTTTGTTTGTATGTTGTTGTGTTGTTTGCTTTGTTTGTATGTTGTTGTGTTGTTTGCTTTGTTTGTATAAGTATGTGTTGTCATTTTGTTTGTGTATGTTGTGTTGTTTGTTTTGTTTGTATGTTGTCATTTGCTTGTATGGTTATGGTGTTGTTTGCTTCTGTTCGTATGTTGTTTGCTTTGTTTGTATGTTGCTGTGTTGTTTGCTTTGTCAGTATGTTGTTTGCTTTGTTTGTATGTTGTTGTGTTGTTTGCTTTGTTCGTATGTTGTTGTGTTGTTTGCTTTGTTTGTATGTTGTTGTGTTGTTTGCTTTGTTTGTATGTTGTTGTGTTGTTTGCTTTGTTTGTATGTTGTTTGCTTTGTTTGTATGTTGTTGTGTTGTTTGTTTAATTCGTATGTTGTTTGCTCTGTTCGTATGTTGTTGTGTTGTTTGCTTTGTTTGTATGTTGTTGTGTTGTTTGCTTTGTTTGAAGTGCTATTGCTTATTTCGTATGTTGTTTGCTCTGTTCGTATGTTGTTGTGTTGTTTGCTTTGTTCGTATAAGTTGTTGTATTGTTTGGTTTGTTTGTATGTTGTTGTGTTGTTTGCTTTGTTCGTATGTTGTTTGGTTTGTATGTTGTTTGTTCTGCTGTTGCCGGTTTGTTTGTATGTTGTTGTGTTGTTTGCTTTGTTCGTATGTTGTTTAAGTTTGTTTATATGTTGTTTGGCCTGTTTGTGGTTGCTGTTTGCTTGTTTGTATGTTGCTGTTGTTTGCTTGTTGCATACATTTGTTTGTATGCTGTTTATCGTATTGTATTGCTGTTGTTTGGTACAAAGGGGCCAGATGGGCCGCCATTGGCATACAGGGGCAAGGGGGGGCCTCTGAAATCCTGGTTGAGGCCCCTGTGATACTGGTTGGGTTGACTATCTTAGGGTCCAGGATCGTTCAGCCCTTCGCTCAAGAGATTAGCGTGCCTTGATCCAGTCAACGGGCTGGTTTGGATGTATGTAAAAAGCCATGTAGTGCACAACGGCTGCACATTGCTAAAATTAGCCAAAACAACACACGGTTGTACAGACATTTTTAGAGCATTTTCGAAAAAAATGCATTATTGTCCTCGTTTTGTCTGTCTGTTCATTTGTTCATTCGTCATCACCCCAGATCTCAACAACCATAAATCCTAAGAACCCATGATGTAATAAGTATCACTTGTAGGTCTTAAATTGCCAAGAAATATTCTGCGATCTCGAGGGCCGTAAAAGGGGCTTGTAAAGTACCGCCTTTTACTATATAAGCTATATTAATATAAAGAAGCGCCCTAGATCTCAGCAACCATGTTCTAAATCCATGATGTATATATCATTTTGTGTCTTGGCCCGCCAAGTCGCCTTATTTCGCGATCTGACATTTCAAAAAATCGTTTTTGCTATATTATAAATATAAATAATAAAAGCATCAAAGTAAGCGTAATCATTATTTATTTTTTGTAACAGTGTTTTAACATGATTACTTCCATCTCTATTTATCAAAACACGAAAAAAAACGGATTTTCGGCAAAACCGGCGAAAATTACTAAAAATGTTCTTTATCCGGAACTGAAAAGACTTAAATTTCTTATTTATAAGACACAACTGTAAAAGCTGTAGGCATTGTGTGTGTGTTGTGTGTATGGTGAGATTATCGCTCAGTGATTCATTTTACTCAAACACTATATCACCATATCACTATGTCAATGCACACTGTGTGTGCCGTGATATAGCTTATGGTCTAAAAACACGGTGAGCCGAAAGCGTCGATGTAGAGTGCTTGCCAATAGGGGTGACGTCCGCTAACAGATTTACAATAATACACAGACGGGCCATGCTTTAGTCGTGCATGCAGTCATGCAGACACTAATATGACTTAAACTACACAACAAATGCATATAATGTGACAGAATATTCGGTTTTACTATACGTGATATAAAAGAATATTGTGTGTGTCAACCGACGCGATGATTCAATCCACTACATTTTAAATAAAAGTATAGTTGTTTTACATCACTACAGGGGCACTGATACGCAACGCCTTATTTAGTCACTCTTAACCTAAGGGCGGCCCACTTATGGGGGCGCGGAGCAATTTAATGGCGTGATTTATTTGTCGTACCGCGACAGTTGTGGGTTGTCAGAGGGGGGAAATAACGAGAGGCCCCAGGGTAGGTGGCGGGAACACGCCTTGCCTGCACCTCAGCGCAGCGCCCCGTAGTTCCCTCCTGAAGTAAAGAAAACAAGGCTTTTTTTTGTAGTTAAAAAATCTAACAGCAACGAGAGTGGTGTAGTGGCAGATGTTTTATTGTCGACCTAGGTGTTCACGGCTCGGTGAGGAATCAAGCGGAAATTTGTCCATGCAATTAGAATAGTTGGTCTCACGTCCACACACAGCGTCTAAATACGTAAAAAAAATATACTCCGATCTACGTAGTGTGGCTATGGCGCCAGCCAAATATCACCGCATTTCATATGCCGGTGGTCATAGGTAGACGAGACTATCTCGCCTCGAAGCCTCCCTTTAGGGCCAAGGGGAATGTAAGACAGGCCGCAACGCGAAGTTGTTTGATAGTCTGTACGGTCTCGCCCCTGAAGTGGGTCAATATGACCTGATGGTAAATCGATGATTGGTACTCCAACCAGCACCATTATGTCATGAAGTCCTCTGAAAATTTATTTGTGAATAATTCCAGCCGGACAGAGCTCATGGCGGAAGAGGGGGTGAAGCTTTGACGTTTGCTTCTATTAGATAAAAATAGAAATTTATCGGTTATCACGCTCCTCTCACACACACATAATACGTATCGCGCTTCTCTGAAAATACTAGTTGCAATATCTGTTTTAAATCAGCAGCCGACATGAGTCATCATATCGATAAGTGAAGACATGTCAGTTACAGCAAGTCGATTTTAGTTAATAAACATGGCTGAAAGAAAAAAGAAAGGCGTGAATCAATGTTAATCACCGCGTAATAAATAAATTTCAATGACAAATATTACCGCATTAAATACTATATGAGTCCCATCCCCTTTTCCCCAAGGCGTTGACGACACGGCGGGACGTTAGTTCTTGCTGCCCGTCGAGTGCCATTCTCCAACCGTTCAACCCGTGTATACCTGTCTGTCTGTCTGTCTGTCTGTCTGTCCAAAGGTTATATCCTGTTTCCGTAAATCATTTTCCATTAGCATCTCTTCAAACCCCCTCCCAACTCCAATTCCACCCTCCTCCTTCCTCTCCTGCTTTTCCCCAACACACAAAACACACACATCTTGCCCAACATTCACACAGTGCCCACGTTCAAGACACTCACAATTTATAATATGTTCACACACAAATACAAACATTATTTCATTCACACACACATTTTTTTTTTTTTTTGAAAGTTGACACAAATTTATTTTCAAGCACTACAGTGGTATTTATAAATTTTTTCAAACCAGTATACAAAATATATGCTGGGCGTGATGATTCGATAAATAATCCCTAAGAGGGGTTCATTCGATTTTCACTCTCAGCAAAATTTTACATGGATGAATCGAATGATGGATGTAAAAAAGGCCATAAGAGCCAAAATTCAGAAGAAGAAATTGCATTTAACTTAAATAACACCCTAAAAATTCAATTATGGTTCTTCGGCTGATTGGATTTCAAAGCAAAGAAGGAAAATGTTCGCAAAAATTAACTTTAATAACTTTCATTGTTCACCGGTTGTGCGTTCGTATCTTTTTTGTATGTATGAACAATGATGTCAAAAAAGCATTATATTAATTATTGTCTGTAACATCGGCACGTCCATGCGATGAACACTTCATTGTTTATTTATTTATTTATTCACACTGATAGTTATGTAAAAAGTACATTCTTTCTCCCTCAAAATACGAGTTGTAAGATACAGCAATTTTCTATAATTTCAGATGTAATATGAGGCCAGGGAAAAAGGGGGGAGCATACTACACCCATGGCTTCGTCATCGATGGCAGTGCTAGTACCGCTATTCTGGCGGTTGATAAAGTTTAGTGTAGAAGATGGCTATCATCAAGAATCTTTTGTAATAGTTCGTAAAACTAAACTTATAAAAAAGGAGTTACGGGGGGGAGAGTTATTCACCAACTTGCCCAGATGCCGGCAAATGTAGAAATGGAAACAGACGAAGCGCGAGTGCTGCCGGTCATAACCTAAGAGAAAAATGTATTGATGTTTTCTGCTCATATAAAAAATCATATAAATAATTAGGGCTTACAGCTAATACGATATATATATATATATATTTCACTATGACCGGCTACACTCACGTCATTATTCGTGCCTGGAGACTATCCGCCGACGCCTGTCAGTGGAAGGCGTTTCAAACCATGTCGAGCTACGTGACGCAGCTGAAATGTCTGACAGGCGCTACCAACATTACGACACGGCCAGAGTCTGAGCAGACGACTTTTAAGGCTACCGGACGTGCGCGTAGTGGTGGCACCACGGCAAAAGAAGGACTAGTGACCTTTCGATACGCACATCTGGCCAGGCATTGACCGGAATGTATTTGTTTGAGGCCGAAGGTCGCTCCCCATCCAAGAACGAAAGTATTACGACGACACCAGGCGTGCTGCCAATGACCCAGATGATATTTCACTGCCCGGCCGCGAGGGGCCATCAGTGTGCCACATCATTTTTGTTATGTGCCTAGATGTGCGGGGAGGAGAGTAGACGCTTATTGTATAGATTTTATAGTAGTTTTTGACCTTTGTTGGTCTCCGCCCGTTGTGCAGTTACAGCGTTGCTGTTGCGTTGTTGCGCTTCAAGGCGCTGTGTTGGGCTGTTGCGGGGCCAAGGTGTTGTGCTGGCAGTGCCGTGCTAAGCTGTTGTAAGCTGCTGTTGTGCTAAGGTGCTGTAGCTGTTGCCGTAGTTACAGGCCAGTTAAGGTGCTGCAGCCAGCAGCCGTAAGCTAAGGTGCTGTAAGCTGCGCCAGGATGCATTGCTCATGCAAGCAGTTCAAACAGCCAGTGGCCCATCTTCAGACATAGACCAAAGATAGACAGCATGAGAGTGTGTGGTCGCGTGCGTGTGTTCGCGTGTGTGTGTGTATGTGTGTAAGCGTGCGTGTGTGCGATCATGTATGTACAGTAATTGAAGCGTTGAAAGTAAAGAGACAACCCGGATGAGCCCTCTTAAGAATCAAACGGTTGGTTTGTTTTTTCACAGTTACCTATTTAAATTAATTGATGATAGGCCAATGATGAGGTGGCTATTGCTGTGGGCTCTACACCATTGTGGGCCGTCTTATTAAAATTTTGGCACGTTGTACCTAAAGTACTTCTATGTGGCCCTACCTGAAAGTGGTGTTGTAGGACTACGATTACTTGAAATTTTCATTTCAAGACTTTTAGTGTACACATCTTAGACTTCATTCTAGACTCGTGGGGCTTACGGCATGCTTACTGTGCCTATAAGATTAGACGGTTCTAATTACACAGACACATACACACATTCACACATACACATCATTACAAACATACACACTCATATACATACACCACATACATGTTATCACATTCATATTTTCACACATATATAATAATTACTATTAGCACACACTTCACACATTATTATGATTATTCCTCATTACTACTACAAATTCCTCATATTATAATATATGATATATACTCACTTATTATATATTATTATTACTATTATTATATAAATATTAATATATTTTATTATTACATTACTATTATTATATTATTATCCATTATTATTATAATACGGGATTACTAAATATATTAATATAAATTATATTATTATATTATTATTACTTAATATTAATAAGAATAATATTATTAATATTATTCAAATATATATTATTTAATAATATTATTATATATAATAATACTTTATATATATTAATCAAATATATATATTAATAATATTATTATTAATATTATTATATTATTATTAATTAATTAATAATATTATTATTCGTTATTATTATTATTATTATTATAAATTATATTAATAATTATTACATATTATTAATTAATATTATTATATAAATTATTAATATATATTAAGATTAATTATATTATAATAATATACTTATTATATATATATATATTATTATATAAATTATATTAATATTATATATTTTACTTATACCCAAATACACGGGGGCCCCCACATGGTAATACACCACCACACACACCACTACTACTACCACCACACGGGGCTACATTCAATTAATACCACCCCGTTACCGCGTTCGGGCGCTACATGGCACAGCTACAGAACAGATCGGGGATGAAAATCCCGGCTGCCACGCACTGAGAAACCCCCTCTCTCTTTGCCTCGCGTGTTTAAATTAACTACCTTTTGGACAGAGGAAAGTTTCTCATTGCCATTTAGTTTGCCTCTTTATATGCATCGGTTCAGCCACAGCTGCTGCTTCTCCTTATAGACAACGCGATGCCAGAACTGAAGAGTTATGTCAACACGAGTTATAGATTAACGCGATGCTGTATCCGAAGAGTTATTTTCTCCTTATGAGAATCGAAGAGTTATTTTCTTCCTTATAAAGTGATGCTAGAACTCAAGACATATTTCTCCTAGAAACTATAGAGTTATATTTTATTATAGGATAAGCTCATAAAAACACTTCTCTCCCGGACAGAATTTCGATGCCGGCTCCTTAGACACAAAAAGTTTTAGTATTTACAAACTGCCCTAGGGTGTTGTGTTAACTGTTTTAATGTGAGTAGAATAAAGAGATGGTCAGTCCGTTTGAGTGGGGGCACTTGCTGCACCACATGGCCAACATCTTGTGTGGGAGGTGGGGGGGCACGGTACAGCGCTAGGGAATTTTTCCACTGTAAAAAAAGCAAAAAATGTTGTCCGGGGGGGGGGGGCAAATAACAATCTTTATGACATTTTTTTTTATCAAATCTTTATATGAAATTTTTCAAAATGGGGCATTTTTGCCCTCCTCCGAAGGGTGCCCACGTGTGTGGGGTCGGGTCAAGTGTCAAATAAACACCAGTGTCTTCAACGTTACCATTATCTATGACAATATAGATAAATTTGAATGGAAAAAATACTATATATGAACCCAGAAAATCGTGCTCGATGAGTCACACCTGCTGAATGGGAAGGGGAAAATTTTATATTTGTCAGGGTAAGGTTTTACCATTAGCAATGTTTTCTCGCGCTATTTACCACAAATGTATGACGATCTACTTCCTAAAAATTTCCTTGTGATTCTTTTTTAGTAGCTTAATGCACAATTGATGAAAGAGGCAGTGACGGAGTAAACGGTGATTGCGGGAGTGCGGTGACTCAGAGACGGAACTGACAAGGCAAATACGCCAAATCAAAGCGAAAGTAAAATAAACCGAAAGGATTATATGGAAACGGAAGCTCGCCTTTTTAAAAAGTGAGGTATCTTGTAAGTTAATCTTTAAAAATTACGGGGATGGACACATATTTAGAGAGAAAAACAGACACACAGGAGAGGTGAGATCGGCGGGGGGGGTGGAGAAAACGTGAGATGCAGTTACTTAGAGCTTTGCTGGGATCGCGTGTTGTAGTGAGTGATGGTATAAGGTATTTTTATATATTGCGGCCGAGTCATGTATTGCATAGAGCATTGCAGTGCGATGTATTGTATGTGTATATGGTATACCAAAAATATGATGCATTATATGTGTATATGGTATACTGCACGAGTGATGTATTGTATATGTATATGGTATACTGCAATGAGTGATGTATTGTATATGAGTGGTACTGCAATGAGTGATGTATTATATATATATGGTATACGCAGAAAGTGATGTACTGTATATGGAGCACTGCAGTGAGCGATGTATTGTATATGCATGTGTACATGTACTTACATGTATGGTATATGTATATGGTATACCGTTAATGAGTGATGTATTGTATGTGTATAGGTATACTGCACAAGATGTATTATGTGTATATGTAATACTGTAATGAGTGATACATATATGTATATGGTATACTGCAGTGAGTGATGTTGTGAGCATGTATATGGTATAAGGTAATGAGTGATGTATATATGTATATTTTATGGTATACGTAATGCGATGTTTGTATATATGTATATGGTATTGCAGTGAGTGATGTATTGTATATGTATATGGTATACTGCAGTGAGCATGTATATGTATATGGTATTGCAGTGAGTGATGTATTATATATGTATATGAGTATACTGCAGTGAGTGATGCTTATATGTATATGGTATACTGCAGTGAGTGATGTATTGTATCCATAAAGTATATGCCACACGCAAGGGACAGGGTTAACGACGTCATAAAGACAGCAGACTCAACAGAGTCAGCCTTGTGTATCTTTACCAAGGGCCTACACCTTAAAACGCCCTGAGCCAAAAGATACCTAAGAGCGACTCTGTTGATCTGCTGTCTTTATGACGTCGTTGGCTGTCCCTTACCCTGTGTGTAAGTATATATACTTTATAGATGTCTAATACATCACTCACTGCAGTATACCATATACACATATAATACATCACTCACTGCAGTATACCATATACATATAATACATCACTCACTGCAGTATACCATATACATATATACACTCACTGCAGTATACCACATACATATACAATACATCACTCACTGCAATATACCATATACATATACAAAACATCACTCATTGCAGTATACCATATACATATACAATACATCACTCATTGCAGTATACTATATACATATACAATACATCACTCACTCAGCATACCATATACATATATATAATACATCACTCATTGCAGTATTACCCATACACATGATATAATAATCACTACTGTATACCATATACACATACAATACATCACTCATTGCAGTATACCATATACATATACAATACATCACTCATTGCAGCATACCATATACATATACAATACATCACTCACTGCAGTATACCATATACATATACAACACATCACCACTGGCAGTATACCATATACATATATAATACATCACCATTGCAGTATACCATATATACATACAATACATCACTCATTGCAGTATACCATATACATATACAATACATCACTCATTGCAGTATACCATATACACATATAATACATCACTCATTGCAGTATACCATATACACATACAATACATCACTCACTGCAGTATACCATATACACATACAATACATGAATTCATTGCAGTATGCCATATACATATACAATACATCACTCACTGCAGTATAATTTCATGATCACACATCTCTATCAAAAACAAGTAGCTGCATCTCACGTTCATCCACCATTTACCCCCCCCACCAATCTACTCCTCCTCCCTCGTGTGTCAAAGCTGATTTTATTTTTCTCTCTCTTTCTTTTAAATGAGTACACGATCCCGTCCAGTGTCAAAAGATGGCAAACTGCAAGATACCTCCTTTTTTATGTCTTTTTAAAAAAAAACAACTTCCGTTTCCGCTTATCCTTAACTTTTTCAGTTTTTATTTTTACTTTCGCTTTGATCTAACGTATTTACTTTCATTGTCAATTCCTCTTCTCTCTGAGTCCACCACGCTTTCCCACCAATCACCGTTTACTTCCGTCACTGCCTATCTCATCAATTGATACTACCGGATGCATTAAGCTACTAAAAGATCACAAAAAGGGGGGTACGGGGGTAGGGGGTGGAGGAGGGGGTCAGGTCGTCATACATTTGTGGTAAATAGTACTTGAAGAGTACACGTGACGTGACTGATTGCTGAAATTGGTAAACAAAAAGTCGAGACTCTTGCTTGCCGGGCGACAATTCTGACACAAATAAGGAGAGTTTTCCCCTTCCCATTAAGGCCTTGGCTCGTTTGAGGTGAGGTTGGTGAACTCATCAGGCACGGTGCAGCCTTCTCGGGTTCACATCTCTGTGTGCCGATAGACATCCCTGTGTTGTCGTAGATGTGGTTGAGCGTTGAAGACACTGGCCAATGCGTTGATGACTTGGTTGACCTTATTTGACCCCACACACGTGGGCGTATATTCATGGGGAGGGCAAAATGCCCCCCACATTTTGAAAATTTCATATAAGAGGGGGCAGTATTTTTCTCCCCCCCCACATTACTAAAAAAAAAATGTCATAAAGTTGTTATTTGCCCCCCCCGGACAATTTTTTGCCCCCCTGGAAAATCTCTGAAGCGACGCCCATGCCCACACGGGTAGTCTTGGTGGTATGTTGAGCGACGGGCGCACACCGTTGAGATTCTGTATTGGGGAGGTATCTCTTGCTCCTGCATTAAAACAGTTACACAACACCCTAGGGCAGTTTGAAGCGAGCGGTAGTTTCGTCCTAATACTAAAACTTTTGATGCAGTGTCTAGGAGCCATCAGGGAGTAACTGAGGATATTCTTGTCCGGGCGGGGGTGTTTTTATCAACGAGCTGTCTATAATAAACATAACCCCATAGTTTCTAGGAGAAATATGTCTTGAGTTCTAGCATCGCGTTGTCTATAAGAGAGTGCATTAACTCTTCAGTTCTAGTAATGCCATCTATAAGGAGAAAATAACTCTTCAGTTCTAGCATCATGTTGTCTATAAGGAGAACATAACTCTTCAGTTCTGGCATCGTGTTGTCTATAAGGAGAAAATAACTCTTCAGTTCTGGCATCGCGTTGTCTATAAGGGAGCAAATAAGAATCTAAGCTGCAACATTACGATGGCAGCTAAAGAGGCAAATCTTAAATGGCAATGAGAACTCCCTCTGGTCTCCAAAAGGTGGATCCACTTTAAACACGCGGGGCAGGGGGAAGGGGGGCTTTCAGTGTGTGAGGTACAGCCGGGATTTTGTTCATCCCGATCTGTTCTGTAGCTGTGCCATGTAGCATAGACATGTACAATGTGTGTAAGTGTGTGTGAGTGTATGCATGTGTGTGAGTGTGTGTATGTGTGTGAGTGTGTGTGTGTGTGAGTGAGTGTGTATGTGTGAGTTTGTATGTGTGAGTGTGTGTATGTGAGTGAGTGTATGTATGTGTATGAGTTTGTATGTGTGTGAGTGTCCTGTATGTGTGTGAGTGTGTGTATGTGAGTGAGTGTGTGTATGTGTGAGTTTGTATGTGTGAGTGTGTGTATGTGAGTGAGTGTATGTATGTGTATGAGTTTGTATGTGTGTGAGTGTCCGTATGTGTGAGTGTGTGTAAGGCAGAGTGAGTGTGTATATGTGTGTATGAATGTGTGTATGTATGTGAGTGTGTATGTATATGAGCGTGTGTGTGCATGTGTGTGTATGTGTGTGAATGTGTGTATGTGTCTGTGTAATTAGTGTATGTATGTGTATGAGTTTGTATGTGTGTGAGTGTCCGTATATGTGTGTGAGTGTGTGTATGTGAGTGAGTGTGTGTATGTGTGAGTTTGTATGTGTGTGAGTGTGTGTGTATGTGAGTGAGTGTATGTATGTATGAGTTTGTATGTGTGTGAGTGTCCGTATGTGTGTGAGTGTGTGTATGTGAGTGAGTGTGTGTATATGTGTGTATGAATGTGTATGTATGTGAGTGTATGTATAAGGGAGTGTGTGTATGTATGTGTGTATGTGTGAATGTGTGTGTATGTGTCTGTGTAATTAGGGCCGTCTAATCTTATAGGCACAGTAAGCTATTGCGTAAGCCCCACGAGTCTAAGAGGGGCCCATGAGAGTCTAAGATGTGTACACTAAAGTCTTGAGAATGAAATTTCAAAATAAACGTAGTCCTACAGCAATTACTTTCTAGTGGCCGCATGAGCCCTTTAGAGGCAAATTCAGTTCAGGCTTCACAATGACCACAAGACGACCCTGTGTGGTGTAGGGCCCACAGCAGCAGCACCTCATCAATATGACCCTGCACTGGACGAGAAGTCATCAATTAATTTAAATAGGTGGCTGTGAGAGCGTCAGACCGACAGCTGTGGTGCAAACCAACCGTTTGATTCTTAAGAGGCTCATCGAGGTTGTCTCTTTACTTTCAACGCTTCAATTACTGTACATACATATCACACGCACACACACGCACACACACATACGCACACACACACACTGACAGACACACACACACGCTGACAGACACACACACTCTCATGCTGTCTATCTTTGTCTATGTCTGTCGAGAAGATGGGCCATAACGTTTGAACTGCTTGCATGAACAATGCATCTGGCACGAGAGAACAACAACTTAGCTATACCTTTAGCTTACAGCGCACTAGCTTACAGCACCTTAGCTTACAACACCTTAGCTTACAACAACTTAGCTTACAGCACCTTAGCTTACAACAACTTAGCTTACAACAACTTAGCTTACAGCACCTTAGCTTACAACACCTTAGCTTACAACAACTTAGCTTACAGCACCTTAGCTTACAACACCTTAGCTTACAACAACTTAGCTATAGCACCTTAGCTTACAACACCTTACAACGAACGAGGACGTTAACAAGGTCAAAACTACTATAAAATCTCTAATAAACGCAATGCCCCCTCTCTCCCCCCACACACACATCTAGCCCTTTTTGTAAACACACTTAACTCATGGGACACTGATGGCTCCTCATGTTACAGCCCTGCGTAACGTCCGCTGGCCGGTGAATATCACATCTGGGTCATTGGCTAACACGCCTGGTGTGCGATCAGTCACATGTACTGATTCGTTCTTGGATGGGGGGAGCGACCTTCGGTTCAAACGAAATACATTTCCGGTCAATGCCTGGCCAGGTGTGCGTATCGAGGTCACCAGTCCTTCTTTGCCCGTGGTGCACCTTTTCTTTACACGCACGTCCGATTTTAACCTTAAAAGAGTCGTCTGCTCAGGTTTGGCCGTGATGAGCCCATGCTCGTGTGTTTTAGTGACGCCTGTCAGACATTTCAGCTGCGGTCACGTGCTCGACATGGTTTGAAACGCCTTCCACGATTTGGGCGTCTGGATGTAGTCTCCGGCACGGATGTGACGAGTGTAGCCGGTCATAGTGAAATATATATATATATATATCGTATTAGCTGTGCTTCCACTATTTATATAATTTTTTTTTATATAGCAGAAAACATCAATACATTTTTTCTAGAGTTATGACCGGCAACACTCACGCTTCGTCTCTATTTCCGGCCCTACATTTGCCGGCGCCCTGGGCAAGTTGAACTTCTTCCCCTCCTCCCCCCATAACTCCCTTTTTTTTATAAGTTTAGTTTTACGAACTATTACAAGATTCTTGATGATAGCCATCTTCCTACACTAAGCTTTTCGCAATGCTCCGGTCAACCGCCAGAATAGCCAGTACCTAGCACTGCCATCGATGACCGAAACCATGGGTGTGGCATGCTCATCTAAGTGCCCCCTTTTCCACAATGAACTCTGTCACCCACATCTAATTATAGAAAAATTACTGTATCTTACAACTTCCTCTCGTATTGAGGGAGAAAGAATAATTTCACTTTTTACTTTATCGGTGTGAATAAATAAATAAATAAACAATGAAATGTTCATCGCGTGGAACGTTATATGCCGAATGTTTTAGACAATAATTAATATAATGCTTTTGACATCATTGTTCATACCTAAAAAACTTCTGAACACTTTGGCCGGTTTGTGAAGTTGTTAAAAATTTAATTTTTGCGAACATTTTTTCCTTTCTTTGTTTTGAAATCCAATCAGCCCCGGAAGGATATAATTGAAAAATTCAGAGTGTTAATAATTTAAATGCAATTATTTGTTTCTTAAATTACTTGTGAGTTTTTTTTGGCCTCTTACATGGCCTTTTTTTTACATCCATCGATTCGATTCATCCATGTAAAAATTTTGCTGAGTGAATCGAGTGAATCACTCTTAAGGGTTATTTATCGAATCATCACGCCCAGCATGCTTCGGATAAATATTTTGTATACTGGTTTGAAGGGCTATGTACACTGGTGCTGATAAATTCGGTAGTAACTTTTTAAAAAAAAAAATGTGTGTGTGTGTGTTTGTGTGTGTGAATGTTATCAGGGTAACAGTCATCGCAGACATTGAACTTGTGTGAATGTTGGGCAAGGTGTGTGTGTGTTTGTGTGTTGGGGAAAGCAGGAGAGGAGGAGGAGGAATGGGGGGGTTGGGGGTGGAGGGGGTTTGAAGAGATGCTATGGAAAAGCTGGTTACAAGAGCTGGGATATAACCTTGGACAGACAGACAGACAGACAGACAGACAGGTATACACGGGTTGGACGGTTGGAGGTACGATGAGCTCGACGGGGCAGCTAAAGCTGTACATAACGTCCCGCGTGTCATCTAAAAGAAACGCCTACCTATTTGGGAAAGGGGGATGGAGCTCATATAGTATTTAATGCGGTAATGACGTCATTGAAATTTGTGTACGCGGTGATTAACGATTGATTCACGCCCTTTCTTTTTTTTTTTCTTCCAGCCATGTTTACATTAACTTTAAATCGAGCTGCTGTAGCTGACGTTAATGTTTGCCATCGACTTTGTGTTATTTCATGTCGGCTGCTGATTTAAAACAGATATTTGATGTTACAGCTAGTAAATCCAGTTTTTGGTGTGGTTTGTGTGTGTGTGGGGGCGTGTGCTCAGATAGGGTTTATTTTAAATATCTAATAGGGGAAACAAAGCGTCAAAGCTTCACCCCCCTCTTCCGCCATGAACACTTTATCTGGTCAGCTGCGTTCACAAATAAACAAACTCAGAGGGACTTCCATGACATAATGGTGCTGGTTGAACATCCGGGTACCTTCCAATTCAATCAGTACCATCAGGTCATATTGACCTTCAGGGCATAACTACGAGAGACCACCGACAGACAAATAACTTCGCGTTGTACCTTTATGCAATGTACATTCCCCTTAGCCCTAAAGGGGCTTCGGGGCAGATGAAGTGCAGAATTCATCTGTTTCTGTAACCTCGGCGTATGAAGGAATCGTGTGGTTAGCACAACTGCACAACGCCTGCCGCCTTTACTTTCCCCGACTTAGGTCAGGTACCACCCATTTAGACCTGTGTGGACGTGGGACCAACTTTCTCTAGTACATGAACAAATTTCCTTGATTCTCACCGAGGATTGAACCGTGAACACCTAGGTCGACAATAAAGCATCTACTACTACAATTCACTCGCATCCGTTGCTATTAGGCAACTACAAAAAAAAAGCCTTGTTTATGCTACTGGGGAAGGGGGAGGCAATAATACATTTGGGGGCTTTACGCAACGGCACATTTGAGGTACAAGACAAAAAACGCTGTCGACCCGCCGTTTACGAATATTCGGGCCTCGTTTAACGTTTCAGTGTACGGTCTCCCCCTCTGACAACCCACAACTGTGAATCATCGCGGCTGACAAAAATAAATCACGCCATTATTGCCTGCGCCCCCCCCCCATAAGTGGGCCGCCCTTAGGTTAAGAAGTGACTAAATAAGGCATAGCGTTGCGTATCCCAGCAACCCAGTCGAGCCCCCCCCCCCCATATATGGTGATGTCTTAAGGCGGCCCACTAGACGGTTCGGGTCGCACACAGTAAATGTAGTGGATTGAGATCATCGCGTCGGTTATTTTTACACAATACATTCTTTTATATCACGTATAGTAAAACCGAAATATTCTGTCACATTATATGCATTTGTTGTGTAGTTTAAGTCATATTAGTGTCTGCATGACTGCATGCACGACTTAAAGCATGGCCTGTCTGTGTATTATTGTAAATCTGTTAGCGGACGTCACCTCTGGCAGCAAGCACTTGTATCGACGCTTTCGCTCACCGTGGCAAGACCATAAGCTATATCACACGGGCACACAGGTAGTGAGTGCATTGACATAGTGATATAGTGATATAGTGTTTGAGTAAAATGAATCACTGAGCGATAGTCTCACCGTACACACACAACACACACACAATGCCTACAGCACACAGTTGTGTCTTATAAACAAGAAATTTAAGTCTTTTCAGTTTCGGACAAAGGACATTTTAGAGCATTTTCGCCGGTTACGCCGAAAGAAATCCGTTTTTTTTCGTGTTTTGATAAATAGAGATGAAGTAATCATGTTAAAACACTGTTACAAAATAAATAATGATTACGCCCCCTTGATTAGCTTTTATTATTTATATTTATAATATAAGCAAAACGGTACCTAGGAAAGTCTTTTTTTCGGCCCTGAGATGTCAGATCGCGAAATGGACTTTGATGTACACTTGGCAGGCCAAGACCTAAAAATGATATATACATCATGGGTCTAGGACTTATGGTTGCTGAGATCTAGGGCGCTTCTTTGTTAATATAGCTTATATAGTGAAAAATGGTACTTTACAAGCCCCTTTTACGGCCCTCAGAGGTCAGATCGCGAAACGGACAAAAGTCATTTCTTGGCAGGCCAAGACCTACAAAATGATATATACATCATGGGTCTAGGATTTATGGTTGTTGAGATCTAGGGTGATGACGGACAGACAGACAGACAGACAGACAAAACGGGGACAATAATGCATTTTTTTCGAAAATGCTCTAAAAATGTTCGTACAACCGTGTGTTGTTTTGGCTAATTTTTAGCAAACACTACGTTGCACTACATGGCTTTTTTACATGCATCAAGCCAGCCCCGTTGACTGGATCAACCAAGGCACGCTAATCTTCTTGAGTGAAGGGCTGAACGATCTGGACCCTAAGATAGTCAACCCAACCAGTATCACAGTCAACCGTGATTTCAGAGGCCCCCTTACAAATTGTGCCAATGGCGGCCCATCTGGCCCTCTTTGTACCAAACAACATACAAACAAACCAAACAACATACAAACAAACCAAACAATATACGAAAAGCAAACAACACAACAACATACAAACAAACCAAACAACATACAAACAAACCAAACAACATACAAATAAACCAAACAACATACGAACAAAGCAAACAACACAACAACATACAAACAAAACCAAATATACGAACAAAGCAAACAACATACAAACCAAACAACATACGAACAAAGCAAACAACACAACAACATACAAACAAACCAAACAATACAACAACATACGAACAAAGCAAACAACACAACAACATACGAACAGAGCAAACAACATACGAAATAAGCAAACAACATATAAACAAAGCAAAACAACACAACAACATACAAACAAAGCAAACAACACAACAACATACGAACAGAGCAAACAACACACGAACAGCAAACAACACAACAACATACAAACAAAGCAAACAACATACAAACAAAGCAAACAACACAACAACATACAAACAAAGCAAACAACACAACAACATACAAACAAAGCAAAACAACACAACAACATACGAACAAAGCAAACAACACAACAAAACACACAAACAAAGCAAACAACATACGAACAAAGCAAACAACACAACAACATGAAACAAAAAACGAAGACATGAACGGCAAACAACACAACAACATACAAACAAAGCAAACAACATACAAACAAAGCAAACAACACAACAACATACAAACAAAGCAAACAACACAACAACATACAAACAAAGCAAACAACACAACAACATACAAACAAAGCAAACAACACAACAACATACAAACAAAGCAAACAACACAAGGGTTTAGGGATGGGGCTCATGATTTATCTTCATCATAATTGGCAAGGGCATTTTGAATTTTCTCAAGATATGACTTTGACTTTTTATTTTATGTTTTTGTCACAGTTTTTAAAAAGAGATTTGTAGGTGCATTTATGATTGTCAGTGTGTGTGTGTGTGTCTGTGTGTGTGGGGGGGCATGACATGACATTAGTGTCACAGCGGATAAAATAACGACGAAAGTGTCTGTGTGTGTGCAAAGTGTAAACCCGCATGTTTATTGCACTCTATTTTAAAGGTTATTTTTTTTTTTTTTAAAAGTCAACTTGATTGATAAAGAGCTGTTGCCGCAAAATAATATTGTGTACAAAAATACCGCGACAGTATCACCCCCCCGTCCTCTCCCATTTCCCGGTAACCGATATTTTTTTTAGCGTGCAGTCTTTATATCTATTGTTTTTTGTTAGATTAGATCTGCACGAACCGCAGACTGTTGTGACATGTTGTGTTGCACCGTGACGTGTTGTGTTGCACCGTGACGTGTTGGGTTGTACTAGGACAATGCCAGTTGTCGTACTTCAAATATATTGTGTTTTTTTGCGGCATGTTGTGCTGTACCGTGACATGTTGTGCTGTACTGGGTACGTGTTGGGCTGTACCGTGACAGTGTTGTGCTGTACTGTGACATGTTGTGCTGTACTGTGACATGTTGGGCTGTACCAGTTAATGTTGAAGGCACTGCACATGTTGGGAATGTCGTGACATGTTGTGCTGTACTGTGACATGTTGGGCTGTACCGTGACATGTTGTGTTGTACTGTGACATGTTGTGCTGTACTGTGACATGTTGGGCTGTACCGTGACATGTTGGGCTGTACCGTGACATGTTGTGCTGCACTCGTATGGTTGTGCTGTACTGTGACATGTTGGGCTGTACCGTGACAGGTTGTGCTGTACTGCATGTTGTACCGTGACATGTTGTGTTGTACTAATGTCCTATACCTTCCCTCCCCTTTCATTACTTTATTCTTATTCAATTGAAGGAAGTGACCCCCCCCCCCCCCACCGTTCATTTCTGTTAACCATTATCCATTACTTAAGATTAGACTTAAAAAAATGTACAACGTAGATAAATCTAGGACAATCTAGGTACTGATTCCATGTTACAGACTAAACATCATCATCGGTTTCCTCATATTTGTGGAAAACAAATGACGTCAGACCTCCATCCCATTGGGAGCAGGGGTTGTTGCGGGTGGGGCGGGTGTTCTACTTCTGCATGCTTACCCTAGTGCTAGGGGCCCGCCCAATCTGAGGTCCAAGTAAACTAGTACTCTCATCGTTCGTTTTTGATTTCCGCCTCAGTCCCCCCATCCCCCACAACCTTATGCAAATATGCACTCATCCTGCCCGGAACTTATTTTGCCATCTGCGAAGGGGCGGCATTTTTTCTTTAGGCCGCCACTAACTCCAGTTACGCCCCTTTTTGCACACAATAAACATTTTTTTTTAGGTTTAAACCGAATTTCATTTTTTACGTTTTCGTTTATAAACATTGTGTTTTCTTTAAATTATCACCACTTATTTCCCGTTTTTGTGTCTCTATTGTGTGCATCATTTTTCTATTATTCTTTCTTGCTCTCCAAAGAGAAACAATAATATATATATAGAAGTATCAGTTCTGTGTTAAATCGAAAGTGAAGAATTAATACAACAGTATTCCAGTTTAAAATACAATCATGAAAAAAATTGATCCTGCCCGAAACCAAAAATAACCTAGCCTACCGATCAAGCCTAAGGGTACAGCGTCTTATATATTTCTTTACCAAGTCACCGCATACAACTTTAAAAGCTACGCTATGTGTTTTTGTCAGTTTGAACGGTTGTAGTTTTTTTTCCCAGGTCTGTTAAAGAACCTTATTTATTTATATCAACCAGTAACCGTATACAAACTTTTAAAAGATAAATAGATATAGATGTGTTTTTATTGATGTAATCTAGGTTTTTGTTTTTGTTTTTGTTCTAGCTTCTCGTGTTGAAACCAGGATAACGTGCACATAAAAGGAACCAATGTTGTTGTAAAAAAGAATATCATCTTTAGGTGGAAACAAAGTTTTGTTCTTGGGTGGATAAAAAACATTTTTAAAAAAGTTTGAACATTTTTTGCAGGAAACACATTTCTGTGGAAATTAAATATTTTCCAGGTATGACTATATAAAAAATTTGGAGCGATATGTGGCTTTATTTTTTTTAATTTAGAGGATCTTCATTTTATTCTTTCTCAAATAAATGGAAGTTATGTTTTTCAACCAGATTGATGATTTAATAAAATGTGATTCATCGCAGGATGAGAGTTGATTGGAATCACACACGTCGGTTTCAAGTGGGGGGAGGGGAAAAGAAGTAATCATCTCCAATGAGTTACCAGATAAAGATGAGTGAGCGAATGGACGCAGCTGGTTTGGCGAGAGGATGAGCGAACATTCCTGGGAGAGTGAGCCCATGCTGAGAGGGGGCGGCGCCGCCGGCCGCCATGAAGGGTGCCAAGGAAGGGCGCGAGGCGCGGGGGCAGGCTCCGCGGCTGATGAGCTGGAACAGGTTCGGGAGCCAGGAGATGGAGTCGCTCACCAGCGCCATGCGTTCGCTGCAGCAGTCGTCCTACTGCGCTGTCCTGCTGCTCGCCGTCCTGCCTGAGCCTGGCCGTCCTGAACAGCCTGTTCGTCCGGTACTCACACCCTGTACGGCGTGTACCTGTTCGCCCAGGCCTGCTGTTCCTGGCCTGTTCGCTCCAAGGGCTGAAGACCCGGATGAGGAGGAGTACTTCATGGGCCTCAACTACGCCCTTCTCGTTTTCATGGCCGTCCTTGGCGCCCTCAGCGCCCCGCTGCCCTTCGGCCACCTCCCCGCCCGGCTGGAGGGCCACAAGGTGAACGTGGCCGACGGGGCCTGGGTGGTGACGTTCATCGCCCTCAACGTGTACGCCCTGATGCCCCTGCGGTCCCTGGCCAAGTGCCTGTTCGGCGGGCTCCCTGCCCCTGATTCACCTGGTCGTTTCCTCGCAGACGTGTAGGCACTTCCAAGAGTTACAGTGGCGCCAGGTGAGTACACCTCCCCAATCTTCCTCACCCCATCTCCGTACATCCGCCAAACTCTTGTCTCGCAGGTTTTCGGCCTTAAGTCAGGAAAGATCGTTACCTGACTGACTTGTCAGTTAAATTATAATTAGGTTCAACGTACACAAGCCATCTGGGACGGGGAAACGGGGCGAGGGGGTGGTGGGGTGGCCAAAAGTACATGTTAATAGAAATAACGGAAATAACGATAGGTACAGAAAGAGGCTGCCCCAGTTCACTAAATACCGGTAATTTAAAATTCAAAGAAAGCAGGCTAAGGGAAGCTACTCATTTAGGTTTAGGTCACGAGTTATCTACCCCATGTTCCATTTTGTCTGTTAAGTTCAACCTTCTTACTTGATCCTATTAAATGCTTTTAAATACAATATGAACAGATGCGATGAAATGCAAATATTGGACTCGTTTATAACATAATATTCAAATAAAGAAAGTATTAAGAAATTCAATAATATTATAGTCAGTCGTCCGGTGTGTGTGTGTTTGTGTGTGTGTAAGGGAGGGGGTGGGACGAGTTGATCGTTCGTGGATGGAGGTGCGAAGGTGGGTACTCGCACGGTGTGTCGTTCCCCCCCTCCACCATTATTCCATCAAAACAGAAAGGCATCTGTCCATTGGTTGGGACCCTAGATAAGGTTGAGAATGCTTGTGACCTGTAAGCTCTTGATTGATTTAAGAAAAGAAAATGTTTTCTGAAGTTCAAGGCTATTTTATCCCATTGATAAACTGAAGTGATGATAACTTGGGATAAATTTTGGATTATGGTCTGGGCTGTTCTTATGGATGAGCTGACTAGATGAATATCTCGGGCTCCCCATTGCGAAAGGGCCCCTTCTAATGATTTCTAATTAACTCGGTGCTAAGGGTGTCTCTGACGTGTATTGGCCCAGGCCCCCCTCCCCCATATAATCTCTGGAAGTCACCACCTAGGGCTCCCAAAGACCCAAGAGCGGCCCTGATTGGATACAAATTATCAGAAGCCCCATGAACTGTGACTAAACATTGTTTGAAACTCGCAGTAATGACGTCATTTAAAAATAAGCCAATCTCTTAAAGAAGTCATTAAAGGTACCGTAGTCAACTTTAACTGTTTATGCGCATCCCAAAGTTAGAATGAAAGCTTTAAATAATTTTTTTGAGCCAAATTTACGTTACAATGGTTAACTTCGTCTTGTTACTGTTGATTATTTCTCCCTGATCGATCCAGACAGTTAACAGTTTATGCTTTACACATGCAGATTCATTTCCGATGAATGGTTTATGTATGGCTGTTGGCTGGTAAATCAATCAGCCACCCATCGAAGTCTTGATCTTTTTTAGATATGTTGCTGATGAACCCGCGCTCTACCAAATGGAATCTGGCGTAATTTTCCACAGATGGTTCCATCTGTCAACACATCGCCCCGTTGACATTGCCTACGGGTCTTTCTGTCCATCACTTCGTCTCCATTGTTGTTGTTTTGTTTTTAATGTGTCTATTTTAACCGTGGCCACAATAGTTGTCAGAGCCGCAATGCGTCTTTGTTAAGTGCGGCTCTATATTGAATTAATTGAGTTACCATGGTATATAGTGATAAGATTGAGTTACAATAGTATATAGTGATAACATTGAGTTACAATAGTATATAGTGATAACATTGAGTTACAATAGTATATAGTGATAACACTGAGTTACAATAGTATATAGTGATAACATTGAGTTACAATAGTATATAGTGATAACACTGAGCTACAATAGTATGTAGTGATAAATACTTGATTTACAATAGTATATAGTGATAAAACTGGGGTACAATAGTATATAGTGATATCATTGAGTTACAATATATGTAGTGATACCGATATTTTTGTATCGCCCCAACCTCTCGCACCTCACCTCTCTGATCGAAGAGTGACAATCGATCAAATCAATCGATACCCATCAAGCGCTCATCGTGTCCTGTGTCATGTGTGGTAGTCAGTTGTCGGGTGTTACACACACACACACACACTAACACAAACACACACATTCTCACTCACGCACACCACACACATACACAACCTCACCCACGGACACTCACACACATGTGCCAACGCCGACACCACATACCCACACACCCGCCGTGCACGCTTGTCTCGTTAACGATGATCCAGGCCAAGAAATCTTTTGAGTTCTTTTATTTTTTTTTTGTTTGTTTCTTTTTGTTCGGGCGCCATCATGTATTCCACTTGCGCCCCCCCCCCGAAAGCACATATTGAAGCAACGCAAACCTTTTCGTAGTTAATAAAAAAAAATACGTCACAGTGTTAAAGTGCGCATCTATTAAATAAACAAACAAACACAAAGATCATGCTCTCACTGCCTCTTCATTTTTTTTCTCTTAACTCCGTTTCTGTCCGCCCCCCCCCCCCCCCCAATCCCGACCCACCATCTCATTAAAGGATTTTGCCTGTGACTGGCGTCAGTAAATGGAATCAATACATTGAACTCAACATCTTCCTTCCCCCCCCAACCCCGGGCCGTAAGGGGAAACAATTCTGTACACATATAGTATAAGGTAAGGTAACCACTGAAGCATAGTGTATTTATTCTCTTTTTTGTATTATTTTTTTGACGTTTGTGATATACTTGTAAGTGCCAACTGGCCCGTTAATTAATCGTATCACAATTCACCTGAAGCTGATTGCCAGGAAGATTAACACAAAATAGGCCAACGTGTTATATTATTTGATATACGGGGGTGGGGGTTCTTTAAAAATAAAAAAAAGAGAGTCAATTCATCTGAGTGACGGTCATGTCAAAGAAAATTAACGGTTTTGTATTAACTGGAAAGTGTGTATATAAATATATATATATATACTAGTTAAAAGTACTCCGGCTTTGCCCGTGTTTAAAATAAGGTTTTCTGTTTACCTTTTGTTTTCTCCCCTCCCCCTCTCTCCTCCCTCCCCTCCCTCCTTACCCCTCTCCCTTTCTTTCCTCCCTCCCTATCTCCCTCCCTTCTTCTCTCACCCCCGTCCCCCTCTCTCCACCTTCCCTCCCTTCCTCCTCCCCCTCTCTCCCTTTCCCTCCCTCCCTTTCTCCCATCTCTCTCCCATTCATCCCTCCCTCATTCCCCCATCCCTCCCTCCCTGCCCCTCACTCTTTCTCTCTCTCCCCTCTCTCCCACCCCTCGCTTTCCCTCCCTCCCCTCTATCTCCCTTCCTACCCCTCTCTCCCTCACTTCTTTCTCTCTCCCTCTCCCCCTGCTCCCTCTCCCATCTCCCTTCTCCCCTCTGCTCCCTCTCCCATCTCCCCTCTCCCCTGTCCACCCACCTCCCTCCCTCTCTCCCCTTCCTCCCTCCTACCCTCCTTTCCTCTCTCCCCCTGCCCCCTCTCTCTCTTTTGTATCTCTCTCTCCCCTCCCTGCCCCCTCACTCTTTATCTCTCCTCCCTCCCCACCCTCTCTCTCCTCCCTCCCCCTCTCTCTTCTCCTCCCTACCCCCATTCCTCCCTCCCTTCCTTCTCTCTCCCTCTCCCCCTGCTCCCTCTCCCATCTCCTCCTCCTGCTCCCTCTCCCTCCTTTTCTCCCCCGTCCATCCCAACACCTCTTCCTTCCTCTCCCCCCTCCTCCCTCCCTCCCTCCTTTTCCTCTCTCCCTGCCCCCTTCTCTCTCTCTCTTTTATCTCTCTCTCTCCCCCTCCCCCCCCTCTCTCTCTCTATATATATATATATATATGTATGTCAAAAATCGAAAATTCAAATATAAAATTTCGTTTCGTATTTTGAGAATCCTTAAATAAATTTAAGTACTTATTAAGGTGACGTCTGTCATAGAGTATTCGACTTTCTTTTGTAAATTTACATGGGTCAGACTCAATACTCTCATCCCCATCTCCTCTTAGTAAACTATCTAACAGGGTCTTTCCATGTCAACTCAACCAGTGGTGTTCACCCGACCCCCTCAGATCTTCCTGAAATTTTCAGGACTTGTGGTACATTCAAAGTTGAGTGATTCCTGAAAAATTTCAGGCCATTTGGTCAAAAACTTTCTGAGATATGATTTTTTTAAATTTTTAAGGGTAGTCGCTAGTGCGCGTGACATTTACATTTTCGCGATATTTTAACGTGAATATTTCAAAAACTAAAACAGGTATCAGGCTGACATTTTCAGTATTTAATTATTGTTTGGTTATCCTGAGTTGAATGATGTATTTATCTCAAGTATAGCTTGCACACAGAATGCCCTAAAAATTTCCAAACATCAAAAACTAGACAGTTTTCATCCATATTTGACTCGGTATAGCCAAGAACCTAACTTGGGCCAGTCGTGACGATATCTGCTGGATAACATTCACTAATGTACAATCTTCCACCACCAATGTTGTTTGGCAGCTCATCAAGACAGTATTGCTATGATGATGTGCATTTTGCCAATTGCAAGAAACAGTTTGATAGTAGGACTGTGTGAACATGAGATAAGATACCATCAGTTAACTGCATCGGCAGCATAATGAGCATAGCGCTTTAATATCACCTTGGATGGTTGCTTGTATGGTTGATAAAAACAAACAATCTGTAATTTTATTTTGTAACTTAAAACTAACTATATTTTTTCATAAAATTTGATTGACATTTCATTGCTATGCTGATTTACCATAATACACCTTAATGAGGCCCGTAGCGTGCGGGGTGAAATATTTATGAAAACTGTCTGAAGTGCAATGTTTGAAATTTTAGGCATTCTGTGTGCAAGCTACACTGAGATAAATACATCATTCAACTCAGGATTAAACAATGAGTAAATACTGAAAATTACAGCCTGATACCTTTTTAGTTTTTGAAATATTCGCTACGCAACATTCAATATATAGTTTATAATCATGCAATTTCATGCAATTTTTCACCAAGAAGGCGTTAAGACACCAACATGAAATTTTCACCATAGCTAGTACTTGCCAAGGTGAACACGTGTGCAAAATATGAAAAGTGTGAATTACTGTCCGCATGGTCATCTGGGGTCGCAATAAGTGCAAAAATGGACGACCATGATGCTTAAAGGGGCCCACCATGAGTACACTATTATTGATTAACAGGAATTCTCTATCAAAATAATAAACACATATATGGTACTTACTAATTGTATAACAAACATCATTTCATGTCTTATAGGTTCTTGGCTACACTGAGTCAAATATGGATGAAAACTGTCTGAAGTGCGATGTTTGGAAATTATTAGGGCATTCTGTGTGCAAGCTATACTTGAGATAAATACATCATTCAACTCAGGACCAAACAATGAGTAAATACTGAAAATGTCAGCCTGATACCTGTTTTAGTTTTTGAAATATTCACGTTAAAATATCGCGAAAATGTAAATGTCACGCGCGACTACCCTTAAAAATTTAAAAAAATCATATCTCAGAAAGTTTTTGACCAAATGGCCTGAAATTTTCAGGAATCACTCAACTTTGAATGTACCACAAGTCCTGAAAATTTCAGGAAGATCTGAGGGGGTCGGGTGAACAATTGTCAAAAAAACTGGTTGAGTTGACATGGAATGACCCAGCCAAGTTTTAACCCACGCAAGTTTGAATAGATAAAAAAACAAGCAGTTAAGCCTGTTCCATTCTGGACACAGGACGTGTTAGCGCATTTTCATGTTATGTATCAGTACATTTGTTAGCTTTCAGTAAATATTTGTAAATTTTGGAAATGTTTATAAATTCAATTGTGTAATGCATATATCTGTAAAAAAAAAATAAATTATAAAGACGTTTCTTTATATTTGAAAAAAAATTATTGTCTCTTAAATCTAACTACAAGTGGTTTGTGGTTACTGAAATAGGACTCATAATTGAAAACATTCTAAATTATAGTCATTTAATCGTCCGAAAACTCCGTCAATTGTTGCATAGCTCTGATACTTTCAATTAAACTCAGAACACAAGCTTACTATTTCATTTGATGAGTTTCTTAATAAATCTTGGTGAAACTACGTGCTGCAGTATTTCGCACCAAACGAATGGGTTATTGAACGTACAAGGTGTATATATAATATATAAGCCCCTTAGGAGCCCTGAAGCCCGGCCCTCAGAGGTCCTATCGCGAAATGAACTTTTGATGTACACACGGCAGGCCAAGACCTACAAAATGATATATACATCATGGGTCTAGGACTTATGGTTGTTGAGATATAGGCGCTCCTTGGTTAATATAGCTTATATAGTAAAAAAACGGTACTAAGCCCCCTTTTACGGCCCTCAGAGGTCAGATCGCGAAATGGAAAAAAGTCATTTCTTGGCAGGCCAAGACCTACAAAATGATATATGCATCATGGGTCTAGGACTTATGGTTGTTGAGATTTAGGGTGATGACAGACAGACAGACAGACAGACAAAACGGGGACAAAAAAAATCAAAATTTTTACTTCCCATATTATGCTTTTGTTTTTTTCATTATCTTCATTTCTAATAAATCAGGATGGAATACTGCATACAAAATTTTCGAACTGCTCTTTTTGTCGCGTAGCCTAGCCCAGGCCCGTAGCCAGAGGGGAGCTGATGGGGGGGGGGGAAGGGGGGTTGAGCACCCCCGTGCATGACCTGAGCCCCCACCCCGTACATGTATAATAAAATAATAAAGTACAAACTCCGTGATTTCTGAGTGATGTTATTTAATTTGCAAATTTACTTTTTAGCAGAATTAATTTTATTTTAAATTGAATAATTTCGACTGTTGTTGTTGATAGATCTGTTCTTTGTTTTCAATATTTTATAAGAAATATCACACAAATAGCTAAGCTATATTTGTGCATCTTTGTCGTTCTTCCCGGGTCGTACGTTAAACAAACAGTATAATAATATAAATCAGGTATCTATTATGTAACAATTGTGTAGCAGAACAAATGGTCAATATATTTATAACAAGAATCAGAAATTGCTCAGCCTCAATAAATTTGTATCATTAAATCTCTTTATTATTTAAATTACTTTTAACAAAACTGCATCATGCCATGCATTATTGAAACGTAGTTAAAATCAGGCTTGCGGAGCCGGAGCCGAGTAGCCGGAGCCGCTACTTTTTGCTGGAGCCGGAGCCGAAAAAATCTGGCGGCTCCACGGCTCCCAAAATGCTTTTTTTTTACAGCAGAATTATTTTTTTTTTAGCTTTAAAATTCCAAATTTGTTTGATTGTTTGCCTCCTACAATTTTACAGCAATCTCTACTAGTGCTAGGCTACTAGTTTGATTGACAGGTGCCATGGTTTTGAAACAATGGAACTTGTGTCAAATTGTTTTGGGACAGAGGGGGTACGGTGGTTGGGTAAGCCATAAGTAACGTCATCTTTGTGGAGAGAGAGGCTGAGAAGTGTGTCAAAAATGTGACCGGCTGGGGGAAAGTGGGTGCAATCAAGAAAAAAAAAACGCTTTAATAATAAGTGTGTGAGTAATGTGTGGCTATTGTATTGTTTTTTTTTTTTTTTGAAGGAAAAGGCACGCACGAGATAGAAATTACGTGTGTATTTTTTTTTTTTTTTGGGATGGGAAGTGGAAGGTAGGGTACACAAGAGTTATGTTGGGGCGAAGTGTTGCAAAATATGACGGGGATGGGGGGGGGGTGAAATACGTTATTAGTTAACCTACGGTACGAGAAAAACACAAGTTGGGCATTGTTGTTGTTAAAAAACTCACATCACTTGGCGCGATTGATACATGTCAATAAGCTGGTCTCAATAACTAATTCACTAGACATAGATCAATATGCTAATGCTTAATAGATCTGAAACAATTAATTTTAACTCTTTCATAAATTAAACTGACTTGTTTAACATTGCAGCAAACAAATGTACATGTATTATATTGTGTCGATTAAAATGTACGTTAATTTGCGATAACATTTTTAATTATGCATTAATTTCGATTAATTTTGTGTATCGAACAACAGCTTTAATATATATACGCAGTGTCTCGGGATACGGCAGACGTACTCCGTATTTTTTTTTCGGGGTACGTGATAGATGTGCGCATGTGCGGCAGACGGACTGCATTTTATTGCTAATTTTTGTTTTCGGAGCTAGGGTTAGGGTTGGGGGGGGGTTGGGATTAGGGTTAGGGATATGGTTAGGGCTAGGAGCAATATCTATAGCCGGACCCCGAAAAAAAATAATTCAGAGTCCGGCTATCGCGCATGCGCACATCTACAGCCATAAAAAAAATAGTCCGTCTAGAGCGCTAGAGCGCATGCGCACACTATCACGTACCCCGGATAAAACGCAGTGGCTACGGTTACGCTCAACGCGCATGCGTTCTAGCGCTCTAGACGGACTATTATTTTGCCGATTTTTTTTTCGGGGTACAGCTATAGATATTGTTCCTATCCCTGACCCTATCCCTAACCCTAATCATATTCCTAGCCCTAAAAAAAAATAGTCCGTCTAGAGCGTAATCGTAGCCACTTCGAAAAAAAATACGGATTACGTCTGCCGTATCTGGAGCCACTGCGAGATATATATATATATATATATATATATATATATATATATATATATATATGTTTACAACGAACACATATACATCTAAAAACTATTTATCGAATGTTAGACAAAGGTTAGATTTATTGCATGATCTTCGTTTTTATTCTAGCTGAAAAATAATACCTCCCTTAGAATTCCTTTTCCGATTCTAAAGAACAATGACTATTGGCACTGCTGGCGTGTTCCCCCCTACACCTGCACCATTTCTCAGATTGTAGAGATACGATCTTCTAATAGTAGGAATGGCTTACCAGTAAAAAAGCAGCTCCCCCCCCCTCGCCTCTACCCTGCCCCCATAATTGTAGATCTTTTATCACGTAGCCTACTTAACACATTCGGTTGAACCTCATCTGGCCTCGACCTACTTAACAGGTCAAGGTGGCCGTGATCTGGTCTGTTCTGCTAAATTGCGTATAATGTTCACTAATTTAGGCTAACCTTAAGAAAAAATCAGTGCCGGGGATGAAAAAAATTTTCTGCAGAGCCGGTGATAAATGTCATCCCCGGCAGGGATGAATTTAATTAAAGCAGAGCCGGGGGGTACAGTCCTCAGTGCCGGGGATATCCCCGGCGGTATATCGAGCACTGATTCTGAATGTAACTAAATATTACAAGTCAAAAAAATTGTTAAATTAATGAAACATTATTTTTAATTTGTTTTTACCACACACAAAAAAGTTAGTTAAACTGTTAGTCATTTTATAGTTAACTTTTGCCCATCACTGGCCGTGTCAAAAGCAGGAAAATTTGAGTTTACTTAGAATTTGTCTGTTGATGCTGGATTATTTTATTTACACCCTTATCCGAAATGGTCGTTTGAGATATGAACACATCAATAGACACATATATTTTGTGCTTTCATACGTCCTTTCTGTGGTCTTTAAGTTTTGGTGGCGCCCGTCTCGCCAAGTCAGCGGCGAACAGGGCCGACCTTAGGCCGATTTGATCGATTACTCCGAATTGGGCCCCGCGTCTGGCAGGGGCCCCACGATTTACACTTAGCATATCACTATCAGTCATGGGTCTTGTCACAGGCTTTTAAAAATTAGAAGAGGGGGCCTCGCTAGCATCCGTTAAATTGGGCCCCGCAACTCGTAAGGGCAGCCCTGGCGGCGAATATTTTTGGCTTTGCCAGAAATTGAAACCTGTACCCTATGCGTGTACACTATCGACTTCGCTGCCTATATCCTAAATAGGTCCGTAGTAAATCTCAAACGTATGTAAATTGTTTCGTCTCTCCGTTGATACGTTTTGGTTTGGGTTGAAAAGTGCTGAAATGTCTAAATTGGCTGCAATTTCAGCTGCATCAACCATAGTTTTATTTAACTCATTGTGATTTCCGAGATTTTAGATTTAAACTTATTTGCGTCATCCAAATGAGTGTTGGTGCCATGTACATCAATTTCTTTCAGTCATGTTATTCTCAAACATTTTGTCATACCACACAACCAGTGGCGTAACTAGGTCCGGCTCGGGGAGGAGGTGGGAGGGGCGATCATTTTCCCAACAAGCCGAGGCGGCAAACTTCACATTTTCGCCCCTTTTTTTTTACATGGGAATGCTCGTCATGTGCTCAGAATTCGCCTAAATGCAACAAGCCAACAAACCTATGCAAGAAATGTTTACAATAACCCGAGCATGTGCATCAGTAGAATGTAATATAAAATAGCAAATATTAATGTAACAAAAAAAAATACTTCATTTAATACTGTGTTTACAAGTTTGCTCACTTCACTAAAAAAAATATTTAATTCAGTTATTACTGATTTACTAAAGGCCGACATTTTTTTTTGTTTCTTTTTACAATTTTTTGTACGCTACGCGAGTTAGTGTGCAGCTAATATTAACTCGTAAACTTGGATTTTGGTACATCGATATTTGGAAATCATATATTTTAATTCACAGGCATATCATGTCTCGAATATTTCTGAGATTATAATAGCCATGTCTAGAAGTAAACACACATATGGGCCTATATTATATACTGTGTGTTTCGATGTAGAGATGGCATGAAGTGGCTATAAGTATTCTGTTGATTCGTTGTGCTACATATGAGCATAGAAATGTACAATGATCCTCCACTGCAGTATCTTGATATTACATCAGTGGCGTACATAGGGGGGGGGGGCGGTGGGTGCGGTCCGCACCGGGCGGCACTTTTTAGTACTTTTTTTTGGGGGGGGGGCGGCAAAAATGTATAGATTAAATTGAAATACCTAAATGAGAGGGCGGCAAAATCGTCTTCCGCCCTGGGCGGCCGATACCCACGCTACGCCACTGACTATCCCACTACCACACATTTCACTGAGCTTCCTTAAATGAACATCCTATACTAAAGCAGCCATCTGTCAACACCAGAACAAGTTGTGCATGACATTTTAAAAATAAAAACATGTATTAGATCCAGTCTATATTGTCACAAGGGGACAGAAGGAGAGATACAAACTATCAAAAGAAGAGATACTACCCCAATCAAAAGAAGAGATACTACCCCAATTAAAAGGTATGATACTACCCCAATCAAAAGAAGAGATTCTACCCCAATCAAAAGAAGAGATTCTACCCCAATCAAAAGAATAGATACTGCCACAATTAAAAGAAGAGATACTGCCCCAATTAAAAGGTATGATACTACTCCAATAAAAAGGTAAGATACTACTCGAATCAAAAGAAGAGATTCTACCCCAGTCAAATGAAGAGATACTACCCCAATCAAAAGAAGAGATACTGCCCCAATCAAAGGTATGATACTACCCAAATAAAAAGGTAAGATACCACTCCAAATCAGGAAGAGAAGGTGGGGATGGATAGGCCACACATTTCGAAAGCCAGCAAGCAACATCACTAGGCAAACATTGAGTTGGAATCCTCAAGGAAAAAGAAAGAGAGGCCGGCCTAGAAACACCTGGAGGCGAGAATTTGAAGTGGACAACACCAGGATGGGGTTCAGCTGGAAGCAGCTGATAGGAGTGACGGACAATGATGATGATGACCACTCCAACCAAAATGTAAGATACTACCCCAGTCAAACGAAGAGATACTGCCCAACTTAAAAGGTTATGATACTACCCCAATCAAAAGGTAAGAAACTACTCTAATCAAAAGTTAAGATACTACCCCAATCAAAAGGTAAGAAACTACTCCAATCAAAAGTTAAGATACTACCCCAATCAAAAGGTAAGAAACTACTCCAATCAAAAGTTAAGATACTACCCCAATCAAAAGGTAAGAAACTACTCCAATCAAAAGGTAAGAAACTACTCCAATCAAAAGGTAAAAAAAATACTCCAATCAAAAGGTAAGAAACTACTCCAATCAAAAGGTAAGAAACTACTCCAATAAAAAGTTAAGATACTGCCCCAACCAAAAGGTAAGATACTACTCCAATCAAAAGGTAAGAAACTACTCCTATCAAAAGGTAAGAAACTACTCCAATCAAAAGTTAAGATACTACCCCAATCAATAGGTAAGAAACTACTCCAATCAAAAGTTAAGATACTACTCCAATCAAAAGGTAAGATACTACTCCAATCAAAAGGTAAGAAACTACCCCAATCAAAAGGTAAGATACTACTCCAATCAAAAGGTAAGAAACTACTCCAATCAAAATTGTCTCATGCACGCTGGTTGACAAAGGCGAACATAATACTCCATCTGTATATTGTAACGATGTCTCAGTCATTTGAGCTACAAGAACTTTAAACTTATATTTTGAGGGTTTTTGGCCATGTTTGGTTTGACATTAAAACAAAACCGTCTTGCAAAGATGGTGACAGGCACTTTCTGGAAGACCATCTTCCTGTCACGTTATTTGTCTCCTGTCTTAAGAAAAATCGACGATCCTGACTTACTGTAAATTGTTAATTCATAAAAATAATTTAGTTCAGCAGTTCATATTTGCACATTAACATTACGAATATCACTACTGAGATGTTGATTTCATTCAAAATTGTTATAATGCTTTAAAGTTTGTATCCTTTAAAATTTGAAGGCCTTTGAGGCACCGGTAAACGTTACACTACATAAAAGATATTTTAGGCCATAACTACTTAGACCATTCGGCAACCATTTTGAGCTATTAGAATAAAAAATTAAAAAAAATACACCCTAGTGTATATACATATTAAAGGTCACTAAAATAAGTAACTGAGTAAAACTATCAATAACAAGAAAATATTATTATTATTAACGTAACATAAACATATTCACTTGAGACTTGCCTACCTGTGGTCAAGATTAAATCCATTTTGTTGGGACTGGTCTGCAAGTACATCGGGTCTGAGATAATTCGAAAAGAAAGCAACTGTCAAATCGTTATATTTCTTCTAAACTATTGGCATAAGCAAAAGTCTGATATCGTTCTATTTATTCATGGCAATACTATTAACAAAGAAAAGTGCGTTACTGTTTTATAACTTTAAGTAGGCTTCAAAACTATTTGAACAAATAAACTGTGAAATTATTTTATAACTTCAATGTAAAACAAATAATATAATAAATAAAAAAAGAACAACGGGAAGAGCATTAATATAATCTAAAAAATAATGAAAAATAACAACAAACTATCAGTAAATAAAAAAAAATCAGGAAAGCTCTTACACTTACATTGAATCAAGCTGTTTGGTTTCTTCTTCTGGTTCAACTTTGTTCTTTAAATTTATTAAAAACACAAAGATGTTAAAAATATCTGGCTACATTAAGATTTACACATCATAAACTAATTGTATATTTTTAAAAACATAAATTACCTTCGGTAGAGTCATTTGTTTTTAACAATGAAAAGATCAAGAGCTGACAATGTAATGAGGATGAATAAGAAGAAAGCAATGCATCTAAATCAAAATTTGAAAAAAATTAAATACATGTGTACATCCATTATGATTTCACCGATGAATTACTTTAAAGTGTTATTGCCTAAAGATCTTTAAAATAAATAGAACTTTTAAAATTGAAACTATTTATTTTTTCGGAAAGCAACGAATATTTTTTTTCATAATGTGTTATGCACAACAGCACTCAAAACATTTAATTTATTTTGGCATTCGTTTATTTATGACTGGGTCTACCGTCGGGTCGCAACTTGAAAAGAAATAAAACACAACTACGGTAACCTTTAACCTTGGAAGTCATTCGGGCGTATTGAGTTCAAGTTGAAACGAGTTGAAAAATAATTGGATAACATGGAAGTTCCTGGAAAGTTCTCTAACACAGACCTCGTAATAGGGTTTAAAAAAAATTCTTTACATTAAGCCATGTTTCACAATATGATTTCCGTTTCCGATAAGCCTATTGTCAAGTAATGGAATTTCGTTTTGCCTGCTGTTGTTTGCAAAAATCTCCTTTATTTTTTCAAATATCTTTAATCAGTCTGATTGTAAGCACATTTAAAAGAATGTAGTGCAAAAACGAAAGTAGCAATTAGTAAAATAAAGACCATCCATTATCTGTTTCATTTGGCTGAATATTCTGAAGTGGTAGAAATAGTTACTAGCTTGAAAAGTTTAGTAATATTATATTATACCATAATGAGCGTGGATCAGTAAGACTATTTTAAACAAACACACACACAAGGCATACAATCACTGTTAGGGAGTTTTAAAATTACACCCATACCTCGCTTTACGGCCTAGATACGTTCCACGAAATTCGGCCGCTAAGCGAAAAGCCGTATAATGAATCAATTATTCTAGTACAAATCCATACAAATTCAACGAGATCGGTTCCAAGTTGTTGAAATATGTAACATGGTTTATGATTCAAAATGTATTTTCTCTTTTTATTTCATTTAAATTAAAGCTGCATACATTTGTACATAAAATAATAACAACTCCAACAATCAACAATAGTCTATAAACAAAAACAAGCAATTAAGCCTGTTCCATTCTGGACACAGGACGTGTTAGCGCATTTTTGTGTTATGCATCAGTACGTATTTTAGCTTTCAGTAAATATTTGTAAATTTTGGAAATGTTTATGAATTCAATTGTGTAATTGTAAAGGATATTTTTCGAAAATAAAATTATTGTGGCTGAAGAATAAATACTCTACTGCGCAGAACACGTGTGACGTCAATCTTGGTGAAACTACGTGCTGCAGTATTTCGCACCAAATGAATGGGTTATTGAACGTATAAGGTGTAGAATGGGGCCATGAAAATGGCATAATTATTAATATAGCTTATATAGTAAAAAACGGTAAAAAACTGATGTCCAGCCCTCAGAGGTCAGATCGCAAAATGAACTTTTGATGCACACATGGCAGGCCAAGACCTACAAAATGATATATACATCATGGGTCTAGGACTTATGGTTGTTGAGATCTAGGGTGATGACTGACAAAACGGGGACAATAGAGCAGATTCATATTTTATGTAACATGACATGGTTTTTTAGAGCATTTTTGATAAAAAAAAATGCTCTAAAAAACCATGTCATGTTACATAAAATATGAATCTGTTTATTTTTTTTTTAAATGAAGACAATGACGAAATGGAAACCTGCAGATCAATGACGTCATCATTTTCCGCTGGTAAGGATGGGCGTGGCTTGCAAAAATTGTCCAACGTTGTTTATCTTGCCTTCTTGTTTATTTCGTTCTTCAATGAGTTATAACAGCTAATGGTTGAGTTAATTCCTCGAGAAATTGTGCGCTACGTCTGACTTCAGGATCGTTTTCAAGGAGGAGGTTCCCTATCAGCTTCAAGTAGAGCAAGCACATCACGTTCGTTCAAACCTTCCAAAATATTTTGCCTAATTTCAGGAATAAAATTAACTTCTGTATTCAGTGCCGAACTTAGGGGTTTTAGGGCCCCTCTTTGGAGGCCCCTGTATTTTGACATTCGACAACATGACATAAGATAATGTACTTTATATTTAATGTAAAAAAAATTTGGGGGGGGGGGCCTCAGGCTAAGACCGGGAAGGGCTTTTGAATTTGGACCCCCTCCCCCACCCTAGGTACGCTTCTGTCTGCAGCAGTACTTTTTACACATTCTGGCCATATTTTTTTCCATCCATGGTTCATTGTTGTCAATTTTAATTCCTCCCATCATTCACTGATGCTGTCAACAGTTTCCTTGATGTTATAGTTTTTCCAAAATTGAAGATTCACCGTCGGTTTCCCTTATGCTGAGTTTACGGAAAGTTCGGTGTAGGTAATGTGCCTCAAAAGTGACTATTACGCCCTTTTCCATTGGTTGGATCAATGCTGTTGTATTTTTCGGACATCTTCGGATAGTTCGGATAAATTAGGTAGGATGCCCTGGTGCATTATACAAAATAATCAAAATTTTTTCACTTCTGAAAAAAAGTGTTTTTTTTTTGGCCGTTATAGCGAAACATTTTAGGCCGTATGTCGAAAACGTGCCATAAATGATGAAGGCCGTTATAGCGAAATGCCGTTTAACGAGCGGCCGTATAGCGAGGTATGAGTGTATTATCAAAGTAAAAAAACAAATAAAACCTCATAAACAAGTTGTTTCAAGCCATATTGCGGTTATTTGTGCATAAAAAGACCCCCCCCCCCGGGGCAGGCAGTGGCGTCACAATGGTTGGTGTCACCCGGTGCGGAAAATTCAGGGTGTCACCTCCCCCCCCCCTCCTTCCACTCAAGACGTCCACCTTGAGCACTAGATTTTAGAAAAACAATTGTATTACTGACTGTATTTCAGAAAGATGTATATTACTTTCATTAAACTGAGTTTGTACTGTATAGTGCCACCCTGTGATACTGATCTGTATGGTGGCACCCTGTGCTACTCTTCTGTATCATGGTACCCTTTGCTACTGATCTGCATGGTGGCACCCTGTGCTACTGTTCTGTATTGTGGCACTCTGTACTACTGTTCTGTATGGTGGCACCCTGTGCTACTGTTCTGTATGGTGGCACCCTGTGCTACTGTTCTGTATTGTGGCACTCTGTACTACTGTTCTGTATGGCGGCACCCTGTGCTACTGTTCTGTATTGTGGCACCCTGTGCTACAGTTCTGTATTTTGGCCCTCTGTGCTACTGTTCTGTATGGTGGTACCCTGTGCTACTGCTTTGCATGATGGCACCCAGTGCTATCATGTCATATTTTAAACTTGATCTGTTATAAAAAAAAAACTCTACCATTTTTTTTTCCTGCTATTAAATTTAGAACAGTTACAACCACCAATCTTTTAAATTTAGAACAGTTCCAACCACCAATCTATTAAATTTAGAACAGTTCCAACCACCAATCTATTAAATTTAGAACAGTTCCAACCACCAATCTATTAAATTTAGAACAGTTCCAACCACCAATCAATAAAATATTTTTTGTATTGAAGCAATGCAAAACAAGTGTTTAAAGTGAAGGGAGGGGCATGGGGATTGGAAACCATGTGCCAATATCTACACAAAAATATAACTTAAAGAAAAGGTCTTTCTCTTCATATACATACACTTTAGCATAATTCTATGCAGTCTTAGCATATGTATTATTGAGACTCCAAAATCCAGTCTCATTGCTGGATAAAAGAAAAGTAAGAGTTAGATTTTACACAATGAAAATGAAACTGAAAGTGTTTTTATTTTTGGTCTCCTGTTTAATTTAGGATATACGATTTCAATACGAAGACAGAATATGCTGCACGAAACACATATTAACACTCTATGTGTTGCATTCAAACGTGTACAGACTATAATATATTTATGGATCTGGTTGTGTGTTAGTGGCTTATGTGTGTGTTCTAGTGTAAGTGTATGTTTACGTAGATGTTTCTAATGAAATAATTATGTGCGTAACATTGCATTAAGAGCCACGCCACACTATGGCTCAAATGGCGCAAAACACGCGGGCGGCCCCCCTCTCAGGGTCGGTTAAATCCTAGAATGTCAAATCTTGGAGGTAGGAGGGGGGCTACAAAATACTGGTTGAATCCGGGGGCAGACAGGCTAGGCTTGACACTGACCTAGTACCCGGGAACTTAGGCGTCTTAGGCAACAATTTGGTATAGACATGGAAACAACTGGAAAGACAATTTAAACGCACTGAATTATGAAATAGAGAATATATATATCTGAAATATCTTCTGATGACAAACAATAATTATGTTTTTAATGCTTAAAAATGATGTATAATAGTAAATCTTGTCGTGATATGCACGGCTAAAACAAATATAATAAAATGAGTAGAAACCGTGACCAGAGCCGTCCCCAGGCAGTTTGGCGCCCTAGGCAGTCATCTATTAGGACATGAACGTTTTTTTTGAAAGTTGTTTTTTTCTAAAATTTGGCGCCCCTAGCAATTCGGCGCCCCAACAATTTGGCGCCCTAGGCAGCTGCAGGTCCGTAGCCAGGAATATTGGATTGGGGGGGCCGAAGACATTTTCGGGGGGGCGAAGAAATTTTTTTTTCGGGGGGGGGGGAGGGGGAAGTGCCGAAGAAATGATCGGGGCGGATCTAGACAACTTTGACGGGGGAGGGGGGGGCAAAACATTGACCCCCGGGGGGGGGGCAAAACTGTTTTCATTGTTGAAAATTGGTCTTAGAACAAAATATATTTCGATAATTTAATGATGTATTACCTAAACTTGCGATAACGGGGGGGGGGCATGGGCCCCCCCGACCCCTCCCCCTAAATCCGCCCCTGGTGGGGTAGAATCAATGTTCGGGGGGGGGGCGAAAATGGAGGCGCGAAGCGCCGAAAGCTTGCGAACGGAGAGGAGGGTTTGGGGAGGGGATCTCAGTGAGTCCCCTCCCCAAGAAATTTTTTGCAGTTTCATATCTGGGATGGTGCATTTTAGTACCGATTGTTTAGCTATTAATTAGAAATATATAATTTTAATTACGTTTTAATAATGCATGGCATGTTGCAGTTTTTTTTAAAAATAATTTAAATAGTAAAGAGTTTCAATGATAAAAATTTATTGAGGCTGAGCCATTTCTGATTCCTGTTATAAATATATTGACCAATAGTTCTGCTACACAATTGTTACATAATAGATACCTGATTTATATTATTATACTGTTTGTTTAACGTACATCCCGGGAAGAACGACAAAGATGCAGTAATAAAGCTTAGCTATTTGTGTGATATTTCTTATAAAATATTGAAAACAAAGGACAGATCTATGACTTTTTAGCCCCCATTCGAAAACCATAAAATATTATGTATAAAATTTACCATTTGGCGCCCCTTTTTTTGAGTAGCGCCCGGGTTACGATGCCCCACCTCTTGCCCATCCCTCACTACGCCTCTGAGTTAGAGACAACATCAAGTGTTCTTTTCCAAATGTAGCAATCGCTTTGTGGATATTTTTACAATAAGTAGTCTCGAAGTGTTCAACTGAGCGCTCTTTTTCTCAGTTGAAAAATCCAAGTAGATCGACAGTAAAACAAGAAGGGCTGATTTCCTTATCTCTACGGATGGTTGAGACAAACTTGTTGAGCCAAATTAACTTTGATGATTTATTCAAAAACTTTGCCTGACGTAAATCTAGAAAAAAGAACTTTAAAATGTAGATGTTTGCTCTTTTTGACTTACTTATCCTTTAAAAAAAATTACAGTGTTTTGTCTATTATTATTACAACATTAATTAACTATTAATTCTAATACAAAAAATACCTTATTTTAGGTTTTATATAAGTGATAGTAATACAAACATATGTGTTGACAACTGTTTTTCTTTCATAGTATTTTGCACATATTAAACATACAAGCGGTCACTGAAGGATCGCAGGCTCGGGGCAGAAGGGGGCATCCGTGTGTGTTTGTGATTAGGGCACCAAGATAGCTTAATTCGGCCCTAGTGTAAACCATGACTTTTTCATGAAAGTAAAAATAGAAACATGCTACAAAACATCATTCTCTCTCTCTCTCTCTCTCTCTCTCTCTCTCTCTCTCCCTCTCTCTCTCTCTTTCTCTCTCTCTCTCTCTCTCTCTCTCTTTATATATATATATATATATATATATCATCATAATATATTCAATATTCATACTAGAGAAGTAGCTCTCGTTGTCAAGGTTGAGACCAAACAATGGATTGTGGGCTTAATTGAAATGAGCCACCGAAAATTGAAAAAATTGCTTTATGAATAAGATATAGAATCTATTTTAGCTTTTCTTTCATGAGTGATTTGTGTAATGCTGTTAATGGGGGAAGATTTTAGGCTGAAGCGTTTTATTTCTCAGAAAAGTTCAAGAAAACTTCAATTAAATGATTGTTAAGAAAACATTGTGCATTTTATCATATGTTTTAAGGTTGAATGCCTATATTTCTTAGAAGATGATCATCACAGATCTGATTCTAGATTTTAGAAAAAGTGCCGCGGGGGGGGGGGTTAGTTTGGATTCGACAGCCTGAGACGATCTCCTCCCCCACCTTCCCTTTACATGAAAATTGACTGAAAGAATGTTTTTATTTATGACAAACGAAGCTTCCATTTTCAAAGTACTAACATGGTCATTCTCTGACCTCTAGTTGACGCCGAAATAGTTAGCACTTTCTTTGCTTGATCTAATGGGCGGCATAAAAAAAAAACTCTGCTGTTATTTTCTCAACACTCGAATGGGGAGGCACTGATGTTAGTAGAGGAACTGATGCTAGTAAAGGCACTGATGCTAGTAGTGGTACTGATGCTAGTAGAGGCACTGATGCTAGTAGTGGTACTGATGCTAGTAGAGGCACTGATGCTAGTAGTGGTACTGATGCTAGTAGAGGCACTGATGCTAGTAGTGGTACTGATGCTAGTAGAGGCACTGATGCTAGTAGTGGTACTGATGCTAGTAGAGGCACTGATGCTAGTAGTGGTACTGATGCTAGTAGAGGCACTGATACTAGTAGAGGTAATGCCTTTCTAGCTAGTTAATTAGAGCATTGTTTATATCTTAAAATTAAATTGTAATATACACAGCAGAAAAACAAAAATAATAAATAAACAATGATTTTTATTTTGCATTTTATTAGACCAATGTTTATACAAAAAAATGAAGGTTTTTCTATTTTTAGTGACACAAAACTCTATTTTGCACACAGCCAAATTTGACAAACCGGGTCATCATTATTAGTGTGTTCTCTGGTTGGTCACTTGGTACTTGATGTCCGGCACCTCGAACGGTTACTCTGCAGAAACGACCAACCTTGTTATAGAAACCTCTAGGCTGATTACTATAATCAAACCATTGTTGTTTGACAGAATTGTTATAGTCAGACTGCAGTGACCATGGAGTGGACATCAGACCAGCCTCCACCATTGGAGAAGTAATCTTACCATCTACATCGCCTGTAAAGATCAACACTTTGTAGTTATCCATTAGTTCGGCCATCTTATATTTTGTTGATACGAGAAAATCAGAGCTTAGACTTGAATGTACTCTAATGACGACTTTGGATTGTTCAGAGTTAAATGTCAAATTCCTGGCATGAACTTTCAATTTTATATTTTCTGAGTTCATGACACTCGATAGTGAGCCATAAGGCGGTTCCTTAAGCGTTAACAAATTATCGCGCGAAAAATTAAATGGAAACAACTGTTCAAAATAATAATTTATCGATTGATTTTCTACTTGAATGTTTTCAAAGAACTCTTCCATGTTTCTCTTAGTATCTATAAGTTGTTTATAAGAAATGTAGCCTAATGAATAAAATAAGTCAGCGAATTGTGGACTTTGTGTTTCTGGATCAAAGTAAGGACCGCCAAGGTAAATCCCTGTAAGTGGAATGTTGCTTCTTTTGGCTTGGATCTCTTGGTGTATTCTATGAGCGAAAGCAGGAACATATTTTCCAGCATAAGATTGTCCACCAATGTACAGTTCTTTATTCAGATATTCAGGAAACAGGACGTAAAACTGATTTATAAATTCAAATAGATCAGCTGCATAGCCTTCTTGGGTTGACCTATAACCTTCATGTTCAGTATAGCTGTAGCCAACTCCAACTGGATTGTCAATATAAAGCATTGAAAAATGATCTGCCCAAGAATTGAGTCGTCTTTCATACTCAATGTTGTTATCATCATTGGATTTCAGCTTCAAAGGCCCGTTTTCGTGAAACAAACCCAACATTGACGAAATTCCCGGTCCGCCGTTCAACCAAATAACCAACGGGGCTGCCAATAAAGAATCTGGAGCTGGGAAGAACCAGAAAAATAAATGGTTACCAAGACTTTGATCGACTGTGATGAATCCAGCATAACTAGTTGGTATAACCCCGTCATCGTCTACTACAAGACTGAGATTTCTGGCAGTTTCAATGTCCCCTTGATTTATGTACGGAGTAAGATGTAAAGGTTGATCGCATTCACTACACTGTGCTGTATAGATCAGTGACATCAAGAACATCACCGTGTACATACAGTGGGGCATCGCCGTGTACGTTCTGTAGGGCATCTCTGTGTACTTTCTGTGGGCGATTCTTCTAATCTAATATCCAGCTAAAAAGAATTATGCCTTATTATGATTGTGTCAATGATAGTAAAAAAAAATAATATTTAATTTGTATTTTGTAACCTGCACATTAAAACGACTTCTATTTATTTATACTTGTATAAATGTGTTTATGTAGGTGTGTGCTTGCCAGTGTATGTGTGCGTATTAGCGTTTATGTTGTATGTATATGTGTTTCGATATATTAACCTGTCAATTGTCAGACTGTCTGTGTCTTTGTCTATTTTCCCGCCTATCCACCCGTCCATTCCATCTATTCGTCAGTATGTCAGTTGTCAATTCTGTCCGCCCATCCATCTATCCATCCATATGTACATCTGTCCATCTTTCCATCTATCTGTAAGTCTATCAATCTATCCATCTGTCTAATTGCCAGTCTGGTAAGTCTCCGCCTGTGTATGTCATATATATTTGTCTTTCTGTCTCTCTTTGCTAGACTCTATCATGCTATTTATCTATTAACATTTTTAAATATCGGTCTAACTCTCTAAATATATCTATCCATCCATCTATCCATTCATCCGTCTGTCGGTATATCTATCTATCTATCTATCTATCTATCTATCTATCTATCTATCTATCTATCTATCTATCTATCTATCTATCTATCTATCTATCTATCTATCTATCTATCTATCTATCTATCTATCTATCTATCTATCTATCTATCTATCTGTCTGTCTGTATATTTATCTGTCTATCTATCTATCTATCTGTCTATCTATCTATCTATCTATCTATCTATCTATCTATCTATCTATCTATCTATCTATCTATCTATCTATCTATCTATCTATCTATCTATCTATCTATCTATCTATCTATCTATCTATCTATCTATCTATCTATCTATCTATCTATCTATCTATCTATCTATCTATCTATCTATCTATCTATATATATATTTATCTATCTGTCTGTCTGTATATCTATCTATCTATCTATCTATCTATCTATCTATCTATCTATCTATCTATCTATCTATCTATCTATCTATCTATCTATCTATCTATCTATCTATCTATCTATCTATCATCAGCCTGTCCAGCAGTCAGTAATCTACAATAACTACATACTTACATCTATGTTAATGACTAACTCTCACCCTCGTCCTCAGACAGAAGTTTAGCAAAGCTGAATTCCGTTCATTTAAAATGCTAGAAAACCCAGCTGCTATATATACCCAATAAGATGTAACCACCTGTTGTGTCATTTTTTAACTGTAATTGCAGATAATTACTTAATGGAAGGTATCCTGCAGCGCTGGCATCTTTTTTTTTTATTATTCCAGACAAGTGATAGACATTATCTAAAGTTCGAGACTTAACTCACATTACAATAAATTGGTATCCGGGCAGAACCTCCCAGCCTGGTCCTCCACCTCCTCCGCCCTGGTGTTCCCACCCCCAAATAGTGAATGAAATCAGAAGGCTCAAATTAAAACAGATGTGACCGCGGTCTCTGGTTGTATTACATATCACTGTGGGTCCCATAAGTCTAGTGAGAAGGGTCTAAAACAGCACTAAAGTCTTAAGGTAGTCATTGTACTATCAAGTGTCAACATTGCAAGAATTTCATTGTGAAGTAAAAAAAAAATCCCATGACAAATGGAGAGTGACGACATGACTGTCACAGAAAGACTTTAATGACGTAGGTATGGTCAAGGTGTTTGATGACTGTCACAGAAATACTTTAATGACGTAGGTATGGTCAAGGTGTTTAATGACTGTCACAGAAATACTTTAATGACGTAGGTATGGCCAAGGTGTTTGATGACTGTCACAGAAAGACTTTAACGACGTAGGTATGGTCAAGGTGTTTGATAACTGTCACAGAAAGACTTTAATGACGTCTGGATGGTCAAGGTATTTAATGAACGAATAGTCACAAGTTGAAAGACAAATAAATGTCACACAAGGCAAGATGTCCGGCTACAAAAGCAAATCAATTCTTTTCTTTAATGAGAACATTTTAAAATCAGATATTACTTAAGCGTAATTATTTTGTACAAAATCATAGGTTTAAACATATACACTTTAACATATAAGCTCGCTAGCAGCTTTCAAAACACAGACTATACGCACACTGACATGTTAACACGAGAAACAATGCTATCACTATGTTCAACACAATAAGTTTATTTACGATCTCGTTAGGATAAATGATTAAGCACCCTTGCTATTTATTCATATCAGGTTCAGTCATTTGATTACAGATCTCGCTCAGTTAGAACCCCATTTAATTTAGAGCCACATTTGTTTTAGAGCCACATTTGATTTAAGTACATTTGATTTAGAGCCCTATTTGATTTAGAGCCACATTTGATTAAAGCCTCATTTGATTTAGAGCCACATTTGATTTAGAGCAACATTTGATTCATAGCTATATTTGATTTCGAGCCACATTTGATTTAGAGCCGCATTTGATTTAGAGCCACATTTGATTAAGAGCCACATTTGATTTAGAGCCGCATTTGATTTAGAGCCACATTTGATTTTTTTATGTTATGTTTTTTATGCCGCATCAAAGTCAGTACAACCAAATGTTTACTGAAAAAAAAACCAGAATATCCGGTGCCCCTTTGACAAATCGTGACCAACTGTCAAGTCATAGCCCCATTCCTCACACTAAGAGCCCCATTGGCCTTCCTTGTTGCGAGTCTGTTAGGGCGGGCAAGATCATTTGTGAAACTCTCCTAATGCCAAGAATCATTTCGATATTTAGTGTTAGTGTGTGATTAATTTCACCCCTACCTCTTTCACTCTCTCATTGGTCACCCATTTTATATCTCCCTCCCAGGCGATCTGACCCTCTTAACCAGATAGGTATCATACCTACCTTAAAAGTTCGGTTATCGAAGGTCAATTTCTAAAAAAAAAACGAAAAACCTGTTTTCGGTTTTCAATGAAAAAAGCGAAATAACGATTATCGAATCATTCTAGCAATAATTATTTTGCTGCATGTCGTGTTTATTATCGTATATGATAAAATAATAAAGTATAATGGTTACCGATTTCTAGTTATACAGTTTAAATAAAGGAAAAATATCAATAAGCCAAAAAAAATACTACTATTAAAGGGTACATATACATTTATTTATATTTTATCAAGACTTCGAACTGCTCAAATTTATTTGCCTGTAACAAATAATAAACAATCTCTTTCCTGTCTCTTTATTTATAATTATATATAAATATATGTGACTGTCAAAGACACTATGTTTGATTTACCTCTCAGAATAAAGTTATGAAATCAGCCACTATTGTGTTTTCACCATTACAAATAAAATTGACATAAGGTATAATATTTGATAATTAATACAATCGTTACAATGTACATTTCTACTGTGCATTAGTAGATTAAATTTAATGTTCAATTTTTTTTCAATGGACTTTCAAATGGAAGTAAATCTTGTATTCACTTACTAATTTGCACATTCTGCAAACCAGATTATTAGAACGCTTCGTTGATATATATGTTAGACTGTGAACCATAGTGGTCTTTAATGACTTCTAAGTCTTTGTATGATGCTTAAAAGCTTATGATAAATTATCAAAGTCAGTAGTATTGAAACACTAGGCAATGAAGCAGGTGTCAGCTCACATACCACTGATGAAATCACGTGCTGCCATAGCTGTTTGCAGATACTCATCACAACAACATAGATGTTGTTACATAGTAAATTGCCCTGGAGTTTCATCTCTCATTATTGATTTTTTGGAAGTATTTGAAAAATTTGACTTTTGGTAAGCTTCCTCTAGTTTTTGAAAATCCTGCTGCATGATATTAAAGCAACTTTGTCATCTCGCCAGCACTCTTGTTCCGATTTCTTTTAGTGGTCCTCCACATTATCAAAAGATGTTTTGAGTTGTTCCAGTACTTTTCTGCCAATAGATGAAACAAACGAGTAAAACATGTTTGATGAAGTTGTTGGTGTATTCAAATGATCATTCATGACATATTTAAATATTGATAACTGGAATGTGGTGATATCATTCAATTTATATAACTTTTTCTAATCCAACATTTTGAAAGTGTTTCTGTAACAAGAATATGGTGTAGTTGTGTCAGAGACAATCACTTTTATTCATTGAGCAGTTTTCATTCGGGAAAAGTGAATAGAAGAGAAGTATAGCAGGCTAGGGCCCTAAATGACATGTAGAGCCTAAGAAAGATAGAAGAAGAAGTTATTTTTTATTGAATATTGTCTCCCCTTTTGCTTTTGCCAGCTGAAGAACAGCGAGTCTGAACTCCCTTTTTTCATTTTTTATAACAACAACCTCATATGCTTTTTTTTGTATGGTTTTCCCTTTACAAATAGCTAGCCTTAATGTTCTTTTTAAAGTTTTCCTTAGAAATTACCTTGTAATTTGTTATCTCTCTTTCCTCAAGCCTTTGTAAATGCCGCTTCGAGTTGGAGTATATATGCAAATTCCAGCTCCCAACTTTTTGGACCCGAGACATTTCAGTCGACAGTCGAGCTCTCTACATCGCACGACCACCCGTCCCCTTATCCTATTGAAATATGTCATGTATTTGTGGAGTGTGAGTAGTACTGTATATGTTTATTTAAAGGTATGTTTTTCTTTGTATTTATATGTATGTATGTTTAGATCTGAGTTTCCCAAAGTGTGCTAGGTATGTCCCAGGAGGTACTTCTAAAGTCTGTCGGGGGGAAGATGCTGCACCAGGCTGAGAATATTGGATACATATGCACGACTAAAGCGAATACAAAGAAACTAGGAGAAACCATAATCGTAAAATCAATATGTGCATTTTTTTTTAAATAATGGTGCCTAGTATTACCAAAATAATAAAGGGGGGTACACAGATGTCAAAAGTTTTGAAAACACTGGTTTAGATGAAAGAATGATTGTACAAAAGCATACATGAGTTTACGTATGCATCGATACATCGATACATCTATATATGCAGCGTCGTCCTTATGTTTTTAGAGGCTCGTTTGTAGGTCCCATTTATATATACTTTTGGAGGCTATTTGAAGGTCTCAGACAAAGATACTTTTTTGAATCTTAAGTAAAAAGAACATCTGAGGTAAAAAAAAAGAAGCGGTTAAGACCGCCGCTAGCAAACGTTGGGTCCATTATTATCTTTTACAATCAGATCCCTTGCAACAAACTACAGCTACAATCAGATCCCTTGCAACAAACTTCAGCTACAACCAGATCCCTTGCAACAAACTCCAGCTACAACCAGATCCCTTGCAACAAACTCCAGCTACAACCAGATCCCTTGCAAAAAACTCCAGCTACAACCAGATCCCTTGCAACAAACTCCAGCTACAACCAAATCCTTTGCAACAAACTCCAGCTACAACCAGATCCCTTGCAACAAACTCCATCTACAGCCAGATCCCTTACAACAAACTCCATCTACAACCAGATCCTTTGCAACAAACTCCAGCTACAACCAGATCCCTTGCAACAAACTTCAGCTACAACCAGATCCCTTGCAACAAACTCCAGCTACAACCAGATCCTTGCAACAAACTCCATCTACAACTAGACCCTTGCAACAAACTCCAGCTACAACCAGATCCCTCTGCAGCTTGTAAGTCATTCTAGACCACAGCCCCTGACTATTGCCCAGATTATCTTTCTTTGATGACAAAAAATTCAAGTCCCTAAACGAAGACTGGTTGGGGGGGGGGTGAGGCGCAGCAATCTAGTTTTAATTACTCTTGATAGAAATTAGATACTTTTAAATATAATCATTTGAATAAATATAATAAACTATTAAGATTAATTTAAACAAAAACATTAAAACAATATTTTGTGTATGTAAACAAAATAAAATAAAGCCCACTTTGAAGTATATTTTGTATTTGAGCAACTTATATTTCATTCAAGGGAATTAACGTATATAAAAACATACTCTCATATTTTTTTTTTTAAATTAAAGTTGTTCTGGGGTGAACATGTATTACTCTGTTATGTAGTGACCTGGATGTAATCGGAATACATGACATGGCTTAATCATGGCAATTTAAAAAACGAAGAACAGTTAGTTGGGAATATTATAATTGTTCAGATATTATAAGTCAGTGCCAAATGCTTAAGTATATATGATAATTGCTCAAGCGGACAAACCATTTCTTGTGTTGTCACAGATGCTAGTAGAGGCACTGCTTTTTAATCCTAACCCTAGAACATTGTTTATATTTTTTAATATAAATTTAAAAATTACAGCAGAAAATTATAACAATCAATAAAAAACAGTGATTTTTATTTAGCTTTTTATTAGGCCAATGTTTCTACAAGAAATGAAGGTTTTTTATTTTTAGTGAAACAAAACTCAACTTTGCACACAACCAAATTTGACAAACCGGGTCATCATTATAAGTGTGTTCTCTGGTTGGTCACTTGGTACTTGATGTCCGGCACCTCGAACGGTTACTCGGCAGAAACGACCGACCTTGTTATAGAAACCTCTAGGCTCATTACTATAATCAAACCATTGTTGTTTGACAGAATTGTTATAGTCAGACTGCAGTGACCATGGAGTAGACATCAGACCAGCCTCCACCATTGGAGAAGTAATCTTACCATCTAAATCACCTGTAAAGATCAACACTTTGTAGTTATCCATAAGTTCAGCCATCTTATATTTTGTTGATACGAGAAAATCAGAGCTTAGACTTGATCGTACTCTATCGACGACTTTGGATTGTTCAGAGTTAAATGTCAAATTCCTGGCATGAACTTTCAATTTTATATTTTCTGAGTTCATGACACTCGATAGTGAGCCATAAGGCGGTTTCTCAAGAGTTAACAAATTATCGCGCATAAAACTTAATGGAAACAACTGTTCAAAATAATACTTTATCGATTGATTTTCTACTTGAATGTTTTCAAAGAACTCTTCCATGTTTCTCTTAATATCTGTAAGTTGTTTATAAGAAATATAGCCTGATGAATAATATAATTCAGCGAATTGTGGACTTTGTGTTTCTGGATCAAAGTAAGGACCGCCAAGGTAAACCCCCGTTAGTGGAATGTTGCTTCTGTTGGCTTGGATCTCTTGGTGTATTCTATAAGCAAACGCAGGAACATATTTCCCAGCGTATGATTGTCCGCCAATGTACAGTTCTCTATTAAGATATTCAGGAAACAGGACGTAAAACTGATTTATAAACTCAAATAGATCAGCTGCATAGCCTTCTTGGGTTGACCTATAACCTTCATGTTCAGTATAGCTATACCCAACTCCAACTGGATTGTCAATATAAAGCATTGAAAAATTATCTGCCCAAGAATTGAGTCGTCTTTCATACTCAATGTTGTTTTTATCATTGGATTTCAGCTTCAAAGGCCCGTTTTCGTGAAACAAACCCAACATTGACGAGATTCCCGGTCCGCCGTTCAACCAAATAACCAACGGAGCTGCCAATAAAGAATCTGGAGCTGGGAAGAACCAGAAAAATAAATGGTTACCAAGACTTTGATTGACTGTGATGAATCCAGCATAACTAGTTTGTATAACCCCGTCATCGTCAACTACAAGACTGAGATTTCTGGCAGTTTCAATGTCCCCTTGATTTATGTACGGAGTAAGATGTAAAGGTTGATCGCATTCACTACACTGTGCTGTATAGATCAGTGACATCAAGAACATCACCGTGTACATACAGTGGGGCATCGCCGTGTACGTTCTGTAGGGCATCTCTGTGTACTTTCTGTGGGCGATTCTTCTAATCTAATATCCAGCTAAAAAGAATTATGCCTTATTATGATTGTGTCAATGATAGTAAAAAAAAATAATATTTAATTTGTATTTTGTAACCTGCACATTAAAACGACTTCTATTTATTTATACTTGTATAAATGTGTTTATGTAGGTGTGTGCTTGCCAGTGTATGTGTGCGTATTAGCGTTTATGTTGTATGTATATGTGTTTCGATATATTAACCTGTCAATTGTCAGACTGTCTGTGTCTTTGTCTATTTTCCCGCCTATCCACCCGTCCATTCCATCTATTCGTCAGTATGTCAGTTGTCAATTCTGTCCGCCCATCCATCTATCCATCCATATGTACATCTGTCCATCTTTCCATCTATCTGTAAGTCTATCAATCTATCCATCTGTCTAATTGCCAGTCTGGTAAGTCTCCGCCTGTGTATGTCTAATATATTTGTCTTTCTGTCTCTCTTTGCTAGACTCTATCATGCTATTTATCTATTAACATTTTTAAACATCGGTCTAACTCTCTAAATATATCTATCCATCCATCTATCCATTCATCCGTCTGTCGGTATATCTATCTATCTATCTATCTATCTATCTATCTATCTATCTATCTATCTATCTATCTATCTATCTATCTATCTATCTATCTATCTATCTATCTATCTATCTATCTATCTATCTATCTATCTATCTATCTATCTATCTATCTATCTATCTATCTATCTATCTATCTATCTATCTATCTATCTATCTATCTATCTATCTATCTATCTATCTATCTATCTATCTATCTATCTATCTATCTATCTATCTATCTATCTATCTATCTATCTATCTATCTATCTATCTATCTATCTATCTATCTATCTATCTATCTATCTATCTATCATCAACCTGTCCAGCAGTCAGTAATCTACAATAACAACATAGTTACACCTATGTTAATGACTAACTCTCACCCTGGTCCTCAGACAGAAGTTTAGCAAAGCTGAATTCCGTTCATTTAAAATGCTAGAAAACCCAGCTGCTATATATACCCAATAAGATGTAACCACCTGTTGTGTCATTTTTTAACTGTAATTGCAGATAATTACTTAATGGAAGGTTTCCTGCAGCGCTGGCATCTTTTTTTTTATTCCAGACAAGTGATAGACTTAATCGAAAGTTCGAGACTTAACTCACATTACAATAAATTGGTATCCGGGCAGAACCCCCCCCCCCAGCCTGGTCCCCCACCTCCTCCGCCCGGGTGTCCCACCCCCAAATAGTGAATGAAATCAGAAAGCTCAAATTAAAACAGATGAAACTTTTTTTATTAGCGGCACATGTGTCCGCGGTCTCTGGTTGTATTACATATCACCATGGGCACCATAAGTCCAGTGCGAAGGGTCTAAAACAGCACTAAAGTCTTAAGGTAGTCATTGTACTAAATCAATATCATTCAAGTGTCAACATTGCAAGAATTTCATTGTGAATTAAAAAAAAAAATCCCATGACAAATGGAGAGTGACGACATGACTGTCACAGAAAGATTTTAATGACGTAGGTATGGTCAAGGTGTTCGATGACTGTCACAGAAAGATTTTAATGACGTAGGTATGGTCAATGTGTTTGATGACTGTCACAGAAAGACTTTAAAGACGTAGGTATGGTCAAGGTGTTTGATGACTGTCACAGAAAGAAGACTTTAATGACATAGGTATGGTCAAGGTGTTTGATGACTGTCACAGAAAGAAGACTTTAATGACGTAGGTATGGTCAAGGTATTTAATGAACGAATAGTCACAAGTTCAAAGACAAATAAATGTCACACAAGGCAAGATGTTCGGCTACAAAAGCAAATCAATTTTTTTCTTTAATGAGAACATTTTAAAATCAGATATTACTTAAGCGTAATTATTTTGTACAAAATCACAGGTTTAAACATATACACTTTAACTTATAAGTTCGCTAGTGTCAAGTCACTTAGCCCCCCCCCCCACTAGTGCCCACATTGGCCTTCGTTGTTGCGAGTCTGTTAGGGCGGGCATGATCTATTGTGAAACTCGCCTAATGCAAGAACATTTCTATATTAGTGTTAGTGTGTAGAATTTACCCTACCTCTACCACTCTCTCAATGGTCACCCATTTATATCTCCCCTCCCAAGCGACTGACCCTCTTAACCGAATAGGGATCATAGTTTTCGGTTTTACAAAAAAAAAAGTGAAATAACTGTTATTGTATCATTCTAGCAATAATTATTTTAATGCATGTCGTGTTTATTAACGTATATGATAAATAATAAAGTATAATGTTTACCAATTTCTAAGTTATACAATAAATAAAGGAAAAAATATCAATAAGCCAAAAAAAAAATACTACTATTGGGTACATATACATTAATTTATATTTTATCATGACTTTCGAACTGCTCAAATTTATTTGCCTGTCACAAATAAGACTTAATTTTTTTCTGTTTTTCATTTATATTATATATAAATATATGTGGCTGTCAAAGACACGAGGTTTGATTTGCCTCTCAGTGACAAGTTATGAAATCAGCCATATTGATGTAGACCTCTGTATAGTTGAAGACTTACCAATCTCAAGAGTACTGAATTAAAAACAAGCTAGGATTTTCTTGTTTAAAAAAAAGAAACGCTTATTTATATAGTGCTTAAAGTTATAACAGTTCTTTTTTTTTATTCATGGTATTCACTTTCTGTCTTTCTCTCTCGCTAAGTTTCTAACACTATCTATAACTATGACAGTACACAAACAAATCTTCACAGCCCCATCTATGAACACTAGGGGTATGACTAAAATATATTCCTAGATCCCCATATTATATTTGGTGGAGCTTTGTATCACAAATAAAGAATATAAGGGTTTTTTTTGAAAGTTCACCCTCCAATCGACACGAATATTTTATAACACACACATTTTCAAATATTTCAATAAAGTTTTCACCATTACAAATAAAATTGACATAAGTATAATATTGATAATTGTTACAATGTTACAATGTACATTTCTACTGTGCATTAGTAGAAGAAATTTAATGTTCAATTTTTCAATGGACTTTCCACAATGTGGAAGTAAATCTTGTATCACTTTAATTGCACGTTCTGCACAGATATTAGAACGCTTCGTTGATATAGAAGTTGGATCTGTGGACCATAATGTCTTTAATGACTTCTAAGTCTTTGTATGATGCTTAAAAGCTTATGATAAATCATCAAAGTCAGTAGTATTGATACACTGGGCAGTGAACCAGATGTCAGCTCACATACCACTGATGAAATCACGTGCTGCCATAGCTGTTTGCAGATACTCATCACAACAAATGATGATACACAATAAATTGCCCTTGAGTTTCATCTCTCATTATTGATTTTTGGAAGTGATTGAAAATTTACTTTTGGTAAGCTTCCTCTAGTTTTGAAAATCCTGCAGCATTATATTAAAGCAATGTCATCTCGCCAGCACTCTTGTTCCGATTTCTTTGGTGGTGCTCCAGCATTATCAAAGATGTTTGTAGTTGTTCATACTATTCTGCCATTGTTGAAACAAACGAGTAGCTGATGTTTGATGAAGTTGTTGGTGTATTAAAATGATCATTCATGACATGTTTCAATATTGTATCTTGAATGTGGTGATATCATCCAATGTATTTAGCTTTTTCTAATCCAACATTTTGAAAGTGTTTCTATAACAGTGTGACTACACCAATTCTTCTTCAAGAATATGCTGTAATTGTGTCAGAGACAATCATTTTATTCATTGAGCACGTTTCATTCGGGGAAAGTGAATATAAGAGTAGTATAGCAGGCTATGGCCCTAAATGACATGTAGAGCCAAAGAAAGAAAGAAGAAGACAGTTTTTTTTCATTGAATATTGTCTGCCCTTTTGCATTAGCCAGCTGAAGAACAGCGAGTCTGAACTCCCTTTTTTCATTTTTTATAACAACAACCTCATATGCTTTATTTTGTATGGTTTTTCCATCAAATTGTAAGCCCCAATGTTCTTTTTTAAAGTTTTCCTTGAAATTACCTTGTAATTGTTATCCTCTTTCCTTAGACCTTTGTAAATGCCGCTTCGAGTTGGAGTATGTATGAAAATTCCAGCTCCCAACGTTTTGGACCCGGGACATTCCGGTCGACAGTCGAGCTCTCTACACAGCACGACCACCCGTCCCCTTATCCTATTGAAATGTGTCGTGTATTTGTGGAGTGTGAGTAGTACTGTATATGTTTATTTAAAGGTACGTTTTTCTTTGTATTTATATGTATATATGTTTAGATCTGAGTTTCCCAAAGTGTCGTAGGTACGTCCCAGGAGGTACTTCTAAAGTCTGTCGGGGGGAAGATGCTGCACCAGGCTGAGAATATTGGATATACTTTTGGAGGCTATTAGCAGGTCTCAGACAAAGATACTTTTTTGAATCTTAGGTAAAAAGAACATCTGAGGTAAAAAAAAAAAGAAGAAATGTTGGGTCCATTATTATCTTTTACAATCAGATCCCTTGCAACAAACTCCAGTTACAACCAGATCCCTTGCAACAAACTCCAGCTACAACCAGAACCCTTGCAACAGACTCCAGCTACAGCCAGATCCCTTGCAACAAACTCCAGCTACAACCAGATCCCTTGCAACAAACTCCAGCTACAACCTGATCCCTTGCAACAAACTCCAGCTACAACCAGATCCCTTGCAAAAACTCCAGCTACAACCTGATCCATTGCAACAAACTCCAGCTACAATCAGATCCTTGCAACTAACTCCAGCTATAACTAGATCCCTTACAACAAACTCAAGCTACAACCAGATCCCTCGCAACAAACTCCAGCTACTACCAGATCCCTTGCAACAAACTCCAGCTACAACCAGATCCCTTGCAACAAACTCCAACTACAACCAGAACCCTTGCAACAAACTCCAGCTACAGCCAGATCCCTTGCAACAAACTCCAGCTACAACCAGATCCCTTGCAACAAACTTCAGCTACAACCTGATCCCTTGCAACAAACTCCAGCTACAACCAGATCCCTTGCAACAAACTCCAGCTACAACCAGATCCCTTGCAAAAACTCCAGCTACAACCTGATCCATTGCAACAAACTCCAGCTACAATCAGATCCTTGCAACTAACTCCAGCTATAACTAGATCCCTTACAACAAACCTGGAGCTACAACCAGATCCCTCGCAACAAACCTCCAGCTACTACCAGATCCCTTGCAACAAACTCCAGCCATACAACCAGATCCCTTGCAACAAACTCCAACTACAACCAGAACCCTTGCAACAAACTCCAGCTACAACCAGATCCTTACTCCAACAACTCCAGCTACAACCAGATCCCTTGCAACAAACTTCAGCTAAACCTGATCCCTTGCAACAAACTCCAGCTACAACCTGATCCATTGCAACAAACTCCAGCTACAACCAGATCCTTGCAACTAACTCCAGCTATAACTAGATCCCTTACAACAAACTCAAGCTACAACCAGATCCCTCGCAACAAACTCCAGCTACTACCAGATCCCTTGCAACAAACTCCAGCTACAACCAGATCCCTTGCAACAAACTCCAGCTATAACTAGATCCCTTGCAACAAACTCCAGCTACAACCAGATCCTTGCAACAAACTCCAGCTATAACTAGATCCCTTACAACAAACTCAAGCTACAACCAGATCCCTCGCAACAAACTCCAGCTACAACCAAATCCTATGCAGCTTGTAAGTCATTTTAGACCACAGCCCCTGACTATTGCCCAGATTATCTTTCTTTGATGACAAAAAATTCAAGTCCCTAAACGAAGACTGGTTTGGGGGGGGGGGGGGGTGAGGCGCAGCAATCTAGTTTTAATTACTCTTGATAGAAATTAGATACTTTTAAATATAATCATTTGAATAAATATAATAAACTATTAATAGCCTAAGCGTTAATTAATTTAAACAAAAACATTAAAACTATATTTTGTGTATGTAACAAAATAAAATAAAGCCCACTTTAAAGTATATTTTGTATTTGAGCAAATTATATTTCATTCAAGGGAATTAACTTATATAAAAACATACTCTCATTTTTTTTTAAAAACTTAACGTTGTTCTGGGCTGAACATGTATTACTCTGTTATGTAGTGACCTTGATGTAATCGGAATACATGTCATGGCTTAATCATGGCAATTTAAAAAGGGAAGAACAATTAGTTGGGAATATTATAATTTTTCAGATATTATAAGTCAGTGCCAAATACTTAAGTATATATGATAATTGCTCAAACGGACAAACCGTTTCTGCTATTGTCACAGATGCTAGTAGAGGCACTGCTTTTTAATCCTAACCCTAGAACATTGTTTATATTTTTTTTATATAAATTTAATAATTATAGCAGAAAATTATAACAATCAATAAAAAACAGTGATTTTTATTTAGCTTTTTATTAGGCCAATGTTTCTACAAGAAATGAAGGTTTTTTTATTTTTAGTGAAACAAAACTCAACTTTGCACACAACCAAATTTGACAAACCGGGTCATCATTATAAGTGTGTTCTCTGGTTGGTCACTTGGTACTTGATGTCCGGCACCTCGAACGGTAACTCTGCAGAAACGACCAACCTTGTTATAGAAACCTCTAGGCTGATTACTATAATCAAACCATGTTATTTTGACAGAATTGTTATATTCAGACTGCAGTGACCATGGAGTGGACATCAGACCAGCTTCCACCATCGGAGAAGTAATTATACCATCTAAATCACCTGTAAAAATCAACACTTTGTAGTTGTCCATTAGTTCGGCCATCTTATATTTTGTTGATACAAGTAAATCAGACCTCAGACTTGATCGTACTCTCTTGAAGACTTCGGATTCTTCAAATGTCGAATTCCTTGCATGAACTTTCAATTTTATAATTTCTGAATTCATGACACTCGATACTGAGTCATAAGGTGTTTTCTCAAGAGTAAACAAATTATCGTGCATAAAACTTAATGGAGACAACTGTTGAAAATAATAATCAATCGATTGATTTTCTGGTTTCACTTTTTCAAAGAACTCTTCCATGTTTCTCTTTATATCTATAAGTTGTTTATAAGAAATATAGCCTGATGAATAAAATAAGTCAGCTAATTGTGGGCTTTGTGTTTCTGGATCAAAGTAAGGACCGCCAAGGTAAATCCCTGTAAGTGGAATGTTGCTTCTGTTGGCTTGGATCTCTTGGTGTATTCTATAAGCGAAAGCAGGAACATATTTCCCAGCATAAGATTGTCCACCAATGTACAGTTCTCTATTGAGATATTCAGGAAACAGGACGTAAAACTGATTTATAAATTCAAATAGATCAGCTGCATAGCCTTCTTGAGTTGACCTATAACCTTCATGTTCAGTATAGCTATACCCCACTCCAACTGGATTGTCAATATAAAGCATTGAAAAATGATCTGCCCAAGAATTGAGTCGTCTTTCATACTCAATGTTGTTTTTATCATTGGATTTCAGCTTCAAAGGCCCGTTTTCGTGAAACAAACCCAACATTGACGAAACACCCGGTCCGCCGTTCAACCAAATAACCAACGGAGCTGCAAAGAAAGAATTTGCAGCTGGGAAGAACCAGAAAAATAAATGGTTACCAAGACTTTGATCGACTGTGATGAATCCAGCATAACTGGTTGGTATAACCCCGTCATTGTCTATAACAAGACTGAGATTTCGGGCAGTTTCAATGTCCCCTTGATTTATGTACGGTGTAAGATGTAAAGGTTCCTCATATTCAAAACACTGTATTGTATACAAAAACATCACCATGTATATACAGTGGGGCATCGCCGTGTACGTTCTGTAGGGCATCTCTGTGTACTTTCTGTGGGCGATTCTTCTAATCTAATATCCAGCTAAAAAGAATTATGCCTTATTATGATTGTGTCAATGATAGTAAAAAAAAATAATATTTAATTTGTATTTTGTAACCTGCACATTAAAACGACTTCTATTTATTTATACTTGTATAAATGTGTTTATGTAGGTGTGTGCTTGCCAGTGTATGTGTGCGTATTAGCGTTTATGTTGTATGTATATGTGTTTCGATATATTAACCTGTCAATTGTCAGACTGTCTGTGTCTTTGTCTATTTTCCCGCCTATCCACCCGTCCATTCCATCTATTCGTCAGTATGTCAGTTGTCAATTCTGTCCGCCCATCCATCTATCCATCCATATGTACATCTGTCCATCTTTCCATCTATCTGTAAGTCTATCAATCTATCCATCTGTCTAATTGCCAGTCTGGTAAGTCTCCGCCTGTGTATGTCTAATATATTTGTCTTTCTGTCTCTCTTTGCTAGACTCTATCATGCTATTTATCTATTAACATTTTTAAACATCGGTCTAACTCTCTAAATATATCTATCCATCCATCTATCCATTCATCCGTCTGTCGGTATATCTATCTATCTATCTATCTATCTATCTATCTATCTATCTATCTATCTATCTATCTATCTATCTATCTATCTATCTATCTATCTATCTATCTATCTATCTATCTATCTATCTATCTATCTATCTATCTATCTATCTATCTATCTCTATCTATCTCTATCTATCTATCTATCTCTATCTATCTCTATCTATCTCTATCTATCTATCTATCTCTATCTATCTCTATCTATCTAACTATCTATCTATCTATCTCTATCTATCTATCTATCTATCATCATCCTGTCCAGCAGTCAGTAATCTACAATAACAACATAGTTACACCTATGTTAATGACTAACTCTCACCCTGGTCCTCAGACAGAAGTTTAGCAAAGCTGAATTCCGTTCATTTAAAATGCTAGAAAACCCAGCTGCTATATATACCCAATAAGATGTAACCACCTGTTGTGTCATTTTTTAACTGTAATTGCAGATATTGCAGATAATTACTTAATGGAAGGTTTCCTGCAGCGCTGGCATCTTTTTTTTTTATTCCAGACAAGTGATAGACTTAATCGAAAGTTCGAGACTTAACTCACATTACAATAAATTGGTATCCGGGCAGAACCCACCCCCCCAGCCTGGTCCCCCACCTCCTCCGCCCGGGTGTCCCACCCCCAAATAGTGAATGAAATCAGAAAGCTCAAATTAAAACAGATGAAACTTTTTTTTATTAGCGGCACATGTGTCTGCGGTCTCTGGTTGTATTACATATCACCATGGGCACCATAAGTCCAGTGCGAAGGGTCTAAAACAGCACTAAAGTCTTAAGGTAGTCATTGTACTAAATCAATATCATTCAAGTGTCAACATTGCAAGAATTTCATTGTGAATTAAAAAAAAAAATCCCATGACAAATGGAGAGTGACGACATGGCTGTCACAGAAAGACTTTAATGACGTAGGTATGGTCAAGGTGTTCGATGACTGTCACAGAAAGACTTTAATGACGTAGGTATGGTCAATGTGTTTGATGACTGTCACAGAAAGACTTTAAAGACGTAGGTATGGTCAAGGTGTTTGATGACTGTCACAGAAAGAAGACTTTAATGACATAGGTATGGTCAAGGTGTTTGATGACTGTCACAGAAAGAAGACTTTAATGACGTAGGTATGGTCAAGGTATTTAATGAACGAATAGTCACAAGTTCAAAGACAAATAAATGTCACACAAGGCAAGATGTTCGGCTACAAAAGCAAATCAATTTTTTTCTTGAATGAGAACATTTTAAAATCAGATATTACTTAAGCGTAATTATTTTGTACAAAATCATAGGTTTAAACATATACACTTTAACTTATAAGTTCGCTAGTGTCAAGTCACTTAGCCCCCCCCCCCCCCCACTAGTGCCCACATTGGCCTTCGTAGTTGCGAGTCTGTTAGGGCGGGCATGATCTATTGTGAAACTCGCCTAATGCAAGAACATTTCTATATTAGTGTTAGTGTGTAGAATTTACCCTACCTCTACCACTCTCTCAATGGTCACCCATTTATATCTCCCCTCCCAAGCGACTGACCCTCTTAACCGAATAGGGATCATAGTTTTCGGTTTTACAAAAAAAAAAGTGAAATAACTGTTATTGTATCATTCTAGCAATAACTATTTTAATGCATGTCGTGTTTATTAACGTATATGATAAATAATAAAGTATAATGTTTACCAATTTCTAAGTTATACAATAAATAAAGGAAAAAATATCAATAAGCCAAAAAAAAAAATACTACTATTGGGTACATATACATTTATTTATATTTTATCATGACTTTCGAACTGCTCAAATTTATTTGCCTGTCACAAATAAGACTTAATTTTTTTCTGTTTTTCATTTATATTATATATAAATATATGTGGCTGTCAAAGACACGAGGTTTGATTTGCCTCTCAGTGACAAGTTATGAAATCAGCCATATTGATGTAGACCTCTGTATAGTTGAAGACTTACCAATCTCAAGAGTACTGAATTAAAAACAAGCTAGGATTTTCTTGTTTAAAAAAAAGAAACGCTTATTTATATAGTGCTTAAAGTTATAACAGTTCTTTTTTTTTATTCATGGTATTCACTTTCTGTCTTTCTCTCTCGCTAAGTTTCTAACACTATCTATAACTATGACAGTACACAAACAAATCTTCACAGCCCCATCTATGAACACTAGGGGTATGACTAAAATATATTCCTAGATCCCCATATTATATTTGGTGGAGCTTTGTATCACAAATAAAGAATATAAGGGTTTTTTTTGAAAGTTCACCCTCCAATCGACACGAATATTTTATAACACACACATTTTCAAATATTTCAATAAAGTTTTCACCATTACAAATAAAATTGACATAAGTATAATATTGATAATTGTTACAATGTTACAATGTACATTTCTACTGTGCATTAGTAGAAGAAATTTAATGTTCAATTTTTCAATGGACTTGCAATTGGAAGTAAATCTTGTATCACTTTAATTGCACGTTCTGCACAGATATTTGAATGCTTCGTTGGTATAGAAGTTGGATCTGTGGACCATAATGTCTTTAATGTCTTCTAAGTCTTTGTATGATGCTTAAAAGCTTATGATAAATCATCAAAGTCAGTAGTATTGATACACTGGGCAGTGAACCAGATGTCAGCCCACATACCACTGATGAAATCACGTGCTGCCATAGCTGTTTGCAGATACTCATCACAACAAATGATGATACACAATAAATTGCCCTTGAGTTCCATCTCTCATTATTGATTTTTGGAAGTGATTGAAAATTTACTTTTGGTAAGCTTCCTCTAGTTTTGAAAATCCTGCAGCATTATATTAAAGCAATGTCATCTCGCCAGCACTCTTGTTCCGATTTCTTTGGTGGTGCTCCAGCATTATCAAAGATGTTTGTAGTTGTTCATACTATTCTGCCATTGTTGAAACAAACGAGTAGCTGATGTTTGATGAAGTTGTTGGTGTATTAAAATGATCATTCATGACATGTTTCAATATTGTATCTTGAATGTGGTGATATCATCCAATGTATTTAGCTTTTTCTAATCCAACATTTTGAAAGTGTTTCTATAACAGTGTGACTACACCAATTCTTCTTCAAGAATATGCTGTAATTGTGTCAGAGACAATCATTTTATTCATTGAGCACGTTTCATTCGGGGAAAGTGAATATAAGAGTAGTATAGCAGGCTATGGCCCTAAATGACATGTAGAGCCAAAGGAAAAAGAAGAAGACAGTTTTTTTTCATTGAATATTGTCTGCCCTTTTGCATTAGCCAGCTGAAGAACAGCGAGTCTGAACTCCCTTTTTTCATTTTTTATAACAACAACCTCATATGCTTTATTTTGTATGGTTTTTCCATCAAATTGTAAGCCCCAATGTTCTTTTTTAAAGTTTTCCTTGAAATTACCTTGTAATTGTTATCCTCTTTCCTTAGACCTTTGTAAATGCCGCTTCGAGTTGGAGTATATATGCAAATTCCAGCTCCCAACTTTTTGGACCCGGGACATTCCGGTCGACAGTAAAGCTCTCTACACAGCACGACCACCCGTCCCCTTATCCTATTGAAATGTGTCGTGTATTTGTGGAGTGTGAGTAGTACTGTATATGTTTATTTAAAGGTACGTTTTTCTTTGTATTTATATGTATATATGTTTAGATCTGAGTTTCCCAAAGTGTGGTAGGTACGTCCCAGGAGGTACTTCTAAAGTCTGTCGGGGGGAAGATGCTGCACCAGGCTGAGAATATTGGATATACTTTTGGAGGCTATTAGCAGGTCTCAGACAAAGATACTTTTTTGAATCTTAGGTAAAAAGAACATCTGAGGTAAAAAAAAAAAGAAGAAATGTTGGGTCCATTATTATCTTTTACAATCAGATCCCTTGCAACAAACTCCAGTTACAACCAGATCCCTTGCAACAAACTCCAGCTACAACCAGAACCCTTGCAACAGACTCCAGCTACAGCCAGATCCCTTGCAACAAACTCCACGATGAAAATTAATTTTTTCTATTGTAGTATTTTGTGACTACACCTATTTTTCCTATGGACTCCTCAAATGTGTTATTGTATGGCTTATACTAGTAGTGATGCTGAGCTGTTTACATCAAATGCCTTGACATTTTTTTCTTTGTCTTAATGCAATATTGAAGTGATTCTCAAAAGTTGCATACTTCACTAATACAACAGTTATGGCTTCCCAACCCACCAAAATCTATTTTTTATTTTTGCTTCCAATATGTCAAGAAAAACTGCTGTAAAAGAAAGTGGTTCATTAGTTGTGTAGATTTACAACTTTTAGTTTTACGACATATAGAGAAATACAGTTGTAATAATTCACACATAGATTCTTTCATTATGAATTGTAATTTTCCCCTAACTGACCTGAAAATTCGTCCACAACCCACCAGTAGGTCGTCACTCATAATTTGAGAGCCATTGCAATAGTTTGATTTGGAATGATTCGCTCAGAACTTAAATGTTATGATTTCATTGTTACATATTTTTTTGTCAAGCCTTTTTCTTAATGTTAGGTTTTTAAGTTCCTGTTGAAAGCCTGAATGAATTGTTTATTAATTTTTTTTATTAAAAAACGAGAATCGCATTGAATACATTTGTGTGGTTTATTACTGTATAAAATTTGTTTTTAACTCACATGTTTTCAAATGCAAAATTTTCTTCCTGTGAGTCTGTGTGCACTAGTGGGAGTCCTACACATTTAGTTACTGCATAACATTCATCCTTTATATTAATAAAATATTTTATTGTTAGGTTATTGAAGAAAAAAGAATGCAATTGCAATTTCTTTTCAAAATTCATTTCACTTCAAGAAATACAAGCTACTTTAAATACCAATCGTAGAATACTCAAAGCCGCCTTGTTTATATAAAAGCTTTAAAGATCATGACTTGTAAGAAATAGTCTAACAGTGAGATGCTAGAGAAGTATTTATTTAGAGAGTATAACAGTGAGATGCTAGAGAAGTATTTATTTAGACAGTATAACAGTGAGATGCTAGAGAAGTATTTATTTAGACAGTATAACAGTGAGATGCTAGAGAAGTATTTATTTAGACAGTATAACAGTGAGATGCTAGAGAAGTATTTATTTAGACAGTATAACAGTGAGATGCTAGAAAAGTATTTATTTAGACAGTATAACAGTGAGATGCTAGAGAAGTATTTATTTAGACAGTATAACAGTGAGATGCTAGAGAAGTATTTATTTAGACAGTATAACAGTGAGATGCTAGAGAAGTATTTATTTAGACAGTATAACAGTGAGATGCTAGAGAAGTATTTATTTAGACAGTATAACAGTGAGATGCTAGAGAAGTATTTATTTAGACAGTATAACAGTGAGATGCTAGAGAAGTATTTATTTAGACAGTATAACAGTGAGATGCTAGAGAAGTATTTATTTAGACAGTATAACAGTGAGATGCTAGAGAAGTATTTATTTAGACAGTATAACAATGATGTTATCATTTTGAACTAATAAGAGAACACTATTTTTTTTTTCTTTTGTGTGAATGTTGTTCAGGTATTAAACATATGGTTTACAAGATGGTTAACATTTATTGAAAAAAGGCTTATGTGTTATAAATGACTGTATTATCTAAAGTATTCTGGGGCGACATACCTTTTTTTTTCTCAATGGTTGTGGAACCTTACTTGCTTCCCCAATAGGTGGCTACTTCACTGTATTGACTTATGTCTCAGTAGAAACTCGGGCTACAGTAGGCTTACCTTAATGATGTCTCAGTAGAAACTCAAGCTACAGTAGGCTTACCTTAATGATGTCTCAGTAGAAACTCAAGCTACAGTAGGCTTACCTTAATGATGACTCAGATACATCAAAAGATTCCATTCTGGCATGGCACAGCCCAACTACAAATGGACCTTTGTGGATTACAATCATGAACACGTTCAGAAAAGACGATTATTTCTCAATGTCATGATATTTTTTTTTAAACTGCTGTGTTGGCAGATTATTTAATGATGTTAATAATAATATAGAAATAAGATATTGTCTTTAATATCGTTAATAAATTCTGATTTTACAATATTTGATATCATTTCCCCTATTTTTATGCCAGCCAAGTGGCTGGATGCAAGAATCGGCAATGGATGAAAGTATTTCAAAAGCATGGTCCGCTATTCCCTTACCGTGTTTTGAGCCATGATTTACGGGCAGACCACTGGTCATCACGAAGGCATCATCGATCGTCTCCACTTGATAAAAAGCTCCAGACTTCTGGATGCGTTATTTAACAGAATCATTGAATCCCCCCCCCCAATCATATGATGTAACCCGAGACCCCCTCTCTCAAATGTTTTTTTATATACATATTTTAGTTTTGATTGTAGTTCAAAGCAAGCGTCCTGAATTAAACATTGGACCTTTAATTTTACTATTTCCTTTTTCAACTTTGAATGTATGCCAAGTTGGATTCTCGCTCCTGGTTGCAATTAGAATAAAAATCATTATGGTCTTCAACATGGTCGAGTCATGTGTGTAAAGTCCATGTAAGGATGAGATGAAAAATCTCTAAGATCCTATAAACCACTTATGGGTCTGTTTTTATGGTGCCTTTCTTTCATCCCTATCATACCCGACAGTGCAATAGCCATGGAGGCACTTGGGGAGACATAGCGGGAGCTTCAACCAAGCCCTGAACATCCATTGATCCTCACCAGAGATCGAGCCAGGGGCCCTCAGCAATAGTTAGATGTAATTTTCATTTATTTGCCATTCCCGAGAAGTCACGCTGACAATATTCTTCACATAGATAACTCGATGAGAACCTAAGGTAATGTTTGCAGTTCAGGGGGGGGGGGGGATTGGGTTGGGTGCCTGACTTAAGTTGGGAAAGTAATGGAGGCTGAGCGTTGTGCTAACCACACAAAGTAAAGTTCAATCTGTTATAAACATGAGCTATCTTGCTACTTAAAAGAGTTTTTTTTACAAGTTCTAAGAAAAACTCCACGAGCCAACTAAACAGAAATCTGACTTGCTGGCAGTGAAAGTGTTAGAGGGCCTAGCTTAAAAAAAAGCTGAATGCTATGAACGAGTTCCAATTTCTAGCAGGACTACATTTCTGATTGTCAGGTTCGTCACAAAGAAGGGCACTCGTAGCACAAAGAAGGGCACTCGTAGCACAAAGAAGGGCACTCATAGCACAAAGAAGGGCACTCGTAGCACAAAGAAGGGCACTCATAGCACAAAGAAGGGCACTCATAGCACTCGGTACCAACATTTAGGGGTGCTAGAGGGGAGTCGTAAGTTTTCACAATTTGCAAGCGGTCGTCAACATCATTTTTTACTACCTACTATAACCCTACAACTTTAGAACCACTGATAAGTTGGTAAATTTCAGTTAGTTAGTCAAGTTTAAAAGTTCATAAGGCCAGAGCCACATTTATATATTTTGTTAAATTAAAATTTCAGGGTTAGATCTTTGTTGGTAGGGGAAAGGTTAAAAATACAATTCAGAATGTATAATTTCTAGTGATCCAGGTTGGGGAAAAGTTAGGTCCGAAAGACATTAGCCTTTTGTCTCAGGTTTCAAAGGGGGAACACTACTGTCTCTTTAGCGAAAGCAGGACAACGAACTTTCTCTGTATCAAATTGATACAAGTCAGTGACCTTAACCGTAGGTAACAGTAAACTTAGATGTAAGTAACAAAGCTGTAGGTAACAAAAGGATGCTAACCTTAGAATGGGTATTTGGCTGCACCAATCACTAGGCTGGAAAAAGAATCCTAATTATGGAAATGAGTTAGAAGGGGGGTAGAAAGGCCAATCAGAAGAGTTGGGGCATTAGAATTAAGGGATGGCTTGATCCACACATATACACAGATGTAAGTCAGTTTCTCGTCAGACTGACGGGAGACAGACCGAATGCAGACAGACTGGAGACTAGACAGACCAACAGACGTTCAATTATATCTTCCTCGATTTTTCGGGACGGCAGTATACTTGTAATGAAAAGTTAGCTCCAACAATTAGTAGACGATAAGTAATAGAAGAATATGTTATTAAAGTATATCTACTTCAATCCTTCGGACGGTAGTTTACTTAAAGAGAAGATAAAGTTATATTGTGTACGAAGTTTATTTTGATCAAATATTTCTGTTTCAATCTTTCAGGATGGCTGAATACTGCGATATATTATTCAGGTATTCGTGAATACTGCTGCATGTGATTTTATTTCATGTATGCTTTTATCGCATAATGAACATCATTTGAATCATGGAACTCTGCCATATTCATGGTATGTTGTCTGTGAATGCAACTAATTTGAACGCTACCACAAGTGAACCGAAGAAAGAACATCATCACAATTAACCAAATAACACAAACCCTTAACGTTACAATAAAAATATAACGTTACACGTACCTTTCCGTGTAAGGATGAGATGTTTACTTCTTAGATCCTATAAACCACCATGGGATGAGTTGTTTACTTCTTAGATCCTATAAACCACCATGGGATGAGATGTTTACTTCTTAGATCCTATAAACCACGATGGGATGAGATATTTACTTCTTAGATCCTATAAACCACCATGGGATGAGATGTTTGCTTCTTAGATCCTAAAAACCACCATGGGATGAGATGTTTGCTTCTTAGATCCTAAAAACCACCATGGGATGAGATGTTTGCTTCTTAGACCCCATAAACCACCATGGGACGGTTTTCGCCATGCCCTTCTTTCACCCCCACCCTTGCCGATAGTGCAAATATCACGGAAGCACCACGGGAGACACGGGGATAACTTTATTCGTAACCAAAAAAATTCCCTCGGTTTTCAAGTCGACAGATGACAATCCGTCCCTTGATACGATTAGATAAGGCCAATCGCAAGCTACTCTCATGCGTTGACCCCTGACCCTGTTGCCGCCCTCCTAATTCCGCCAATGATTTTCCTAAGAGTATCCAAACAAACATTCTAAATTAGTTGACGGGATTAACAGTAAAATCCTATCGGACGCAGAGATTATTTTGATTATATTATTGATATTCTACTTCTTTAACAGATCAAAATCATAATATATTTGTATTCATGATTTTACATTTTAGACACATGAATTATTTAAAAAAGTATATTTTTGTTCCATTAACAGCGCGGAAATAAATCTTAGTAAATCCAATTCATGTTTCTCCCAGAGAGCACAGTGAATGCCTGTACATAAATGAAATTTTCTTGAACATTTAGTAGTAGAAAAAAAAAATTTGGGTCGAGAGTAGGCTTATCAATAGCAATCACACTGTTTCGCTAATTACAGCTGTAACATTTAAATTTAGTGAGTGATATGTTTAAAATAGCGATGTGTTGTGCGAACATGTCAAGGTGAATGTAAATCAGACTCTATCGCGAGGCCCCCTGAAGTACGGGGGCCTGATTGAGAGCAATCGGTTTGAACTAGTGATGTGATGTCACACAACTACTGATGTACAGTCACACATCTGCTGTACTGTGTCACACAACTACTGATGTACAGTCACACATCTGCTGTACTGTGTCACACAACTATTGATATACTATCACACAACTGCAAATGTACTGTGTCACACAACTAATGATATACTGTCACACATCTGCTGTACTACGTCACACAACTACTGATGTACAGTCACACATCTGCTGTACTGTGTCACACAACTACTGATGTACAGTCACACATCTGCTGTACTGTGTCACACAACTATTGATATACTATCACACAACTGCAAATGTACTGTGTCACACAACTAATGATGTACTGTCACACATCTGCTGTACTACGTCACACAACTACTGATGTACAGTCACACATCTGATGTACTGTGTCACACAACTATTGAGATACTATCACACAACTGCAAATGTACTGTGTCACACAACTACTGATGTACTGTCACACATCTGCTGTACTATGTCACACAACTACTGATGTACAGTCACACATCTGATGTACTGTGTCACACAACTACTGATGTACAGTCACACATCTGCTGCACTGTGTCACACAACTACTGATGTACAGTCACACATCTGCTGTAATGTGTCACACAACTACTGATGTACAGTCACACATCTACTGTACTGTGTCACACAACTACTGATGTACAGTCACACATCTGCTGTACTGTGTCACACAACTACTGATGTACAGTCACACCTCTGCTGTACTGTGTCACACAACTACTGATGTACAGTCACACCTCTGCTGTACTGTGTCACACAACTACTGATGTACAGTCACACATCTACTGTACTGTGTCACACAACTACTGATGTACAGTCACACATCTGCTGTACTGTGTCACACAACTACTGATGTACAGTAGGGTGATAACTATTTTAATTTTTTTTCGTAACCAACATGAAACCCCTTACATTCGAGGAACAATTATATGTAGATGACAGTAGCAACATTAATTTTTTTTAAAATTGAAAAAAGTTCCCCCACCTTTTCATTTTTGTTTTCTCATATCGCGCAGTTTGACGCTCGGTTTCGATTTCACACTGAATTATTATATATGACTTTCTAGACTGCTTTTAAGCACATTTCAGTCGTCTGTTTCCATTTGTTTATAAGCAAGGCATTTACTTTACTCATCTTCCCTCATCTTCTAAACAGAAAAGGTATCCAAGAATTCTATCTGTTGAAAAACTAATCAATCTCACATGGATGCCGACAAACCGTCAAATTCTTGGAAACTTCACTTTTCTGTTCAATAGCCAGAAACGGCGACTGGATCGAATAAAAATTATGATTACTGATATAGAATTGCTCTTGAGGGAAATTCAAGACTTTCCACTATTATCAAGCACACTAATCAGAATGAAACTCAATGGTCTAATTGATTTATATGACAAAAACAAAAAGAAACCATCTGATAACACTTTCTCAGTTATTTGATGTCACCAACGTTAATGGAGAATGAAAAAGCACAGAGGATAAAGAGCTCTATCAGAGGCAAGTTAACAGTGGAGGAAAGATTGATTATTCAATTGTCAAACAAGCCCCTTTGGAATCATTCCACCCAAGAAAATGAATCCGACTATCAAAAACTCAATCTCAAGCCAGCTTTTCTCAATTACAACCTACAAAAACACATACAACTGTCTCACAGCATACACAAACAAACACAACTGTCTCATAAACTACACAAACACACACGACTGTCTCAAAACCTACACAAAAACATACAACTATCTCAAAATCTTCGGATTCTGAAACCTCTGCTTCTTCACCCGAGTCGCCAACTATTTCTTAAACGTCATCTTCTGAATGCAAACCGAAATACTAAAGAGCAAGCACTAGAACGGCGGGTTTACTAGTACTGAAAAACCTTTCCACACATAAAGCACATGACGTTCTTGCAACCATTGCTGAACAGGGTCATGATGTGATGGTTCCAAGTCAGGCGAGTGTCTGGAAACGAGTAATCTCTGAAGGACGGAGAATGAAAATTAAAATTGTTTAAAAACTTTAAAGCAAAGATCCCTATTGTCTCCAGTTTGATGGTAAAAGAGTGCAAGGGGAAGAGAATCAAGTAGGTTTGCTGAAAAAGATGACAAACGAAATCAAACTCGGTATTCTCAAATGTGAGAGTGGTTCTGCCGCGGCCATTCACAATGAACTACATCAGCTAATAGATGAATATGATGCTTGAGAAAATATTTGTATGTTAATTTGCAACACGACCGCAGAAATACTAACCATTTGCACGGGATTGTAAAGCTCATACAGGATGCTGTCTTGAGCAATGGCTTTCAGAAGCCACAATATATTGACTGTCAGCACAATGTACTCGACCTTCTTCTGAAACATGTCATGAATTTTCTTATTCAAGAGCCAACGAGCAAACAAGAACTCAACTATTCCTTCATGGGCAAATTAACACAAAACTATGTCACTCTTCAAGCTGATTACCGCTTCTTGCGACAAAAGATGTTAGCACAGGCGAGAACCCACGTTGGCCTCACATCAGCTGGAATAAATTACCAAATTTACACCAGGCAAGATGGAACTCACGTGCAATATTTACTGTTATAGCATTATTTCTGATACCAGAGTGGCGCAGTATTCTCGCTTCTGCCTGCAACTTCATCTGCTACGAATGGGCAAATGCTTGGTTCGATTCGCAACACTACAATGAAGCGTCCTTCAATGAACTGTTTACCTCACTCATCAAGATAAAATGCAAGAAGGCAATTAAATGTTTAAAGACCCATTGGTCAGTCAAGAAGTCATTAATTGACATTCCCAGATCTAACCAAATAGCTGAACGTGCTGGGAAACTGATGGCGGAACTTCATGCGAAATCGAGAAAAATTGTTTTGAATCTGAAGTTCATAGGACAAAATATGTTTTGAACGTTTCTTGTACATTCTGTACATATTACTAACTGTTCTATATCTTATTTGTTGATAAAAGTTGATTAGTTATTATTAATACTCTTTTGAATTAAGCTAAAAAAAAACATGTCCTTTTTTTGAAAAAAAATATTTTTTTCACTTTTTTCTTCCGAAAAATGGCGAGGTGGGGGAACTTTTTTCAAAAAAATTTAAAATGCAATTGATATTCTTAAATTATACATAAAAGTTCCTCGATTGCAAGTGGTTTCATAAAAATTTTTTTTTTGTTATCACCCTAATGTACAGTCACACAATTATTACCGCTGTAGATTAACGAAACGTCACGTCTTCCGAAATCACATGATTTCACACAACTATTCATGTTTTGTGTCACACAACTATTGATGTACTGGCACACAACTTCTGCTGTACTTTCACACAACTATTGAAGTATTGTCAAATAACTGCTGCTGTACGTTCACACGGATATAAATGTACTGTCACACAACCACTGATTTGCAGCTTATGACATGAAGGCAGAGGCGGTTGAATCAGTGCGTACTTCTATTACATCATTAACATAACCTACATGCGCCCTGATTGTGGACTGTAGCTAAACAAAATGTCACGTCTTCCGAAATCGCATGATTAGTTGGAACTAATTGCAGTAGGGTAGTTTCTTAAATGCGGTCATTGGATAAAATAAGTTATCTCCCTTTGGCACACCCACCACCCCCGGTGTCGGTGTCGGCGGTTGATGGAATGCCGACACCATTGTCGGTGTCGGTGAATATTTTGGCCGACACCCCACCTCTGCTTTTAAGTCTTTTAAGCCTGTCACTAGTGCCCATATTTCCCTTCCTTGTCACGAGTCTGTGAAACTCACCTATTGCAAGAAAATTTCTATACCAGCTTTGTAGGAAAGATTGAGAACATTTCGTTCGTGCACACCTGTATAAACAGCTCAATTCAGAACAATGTAGGTCTATAGGTCTATAAGGTCACGCCATAAAAATGTTAAGGCCTATAGGTCTATAAGGTCACGTCAAAACAATGTAGGTATATAGGTGTATACGGTCATGTCATAACAATGGTGGCCAATAGGTCTATAAGGTCACGTCATAAGAATGTAGGTCTATAGGTCTATAAGGTTACGTCATAAGAATGTAGGTCTATAGGTCTATAAGGTCACGTCATAACAATGTAGGTCTATAGATCTATAAGGTCACGTCATAACAATGTAGGCCTATAGGTCTATAAGGCTACGCCATAAGAATGTAGGCCTATAGGTCTATAAGGTTACGTCCTAACAATGTAGGTCTATAGGTCTATAAGGTCACGTCAAAACAATGTAGGCCTATAGGTCTATAAGGTCACGTCATAACAATGTAGGCCTATAGGTCTATAAGGTCACGTCATAACAATGTAGGTCTATAGGTCTATAAGGTCACGTCATAACAATGTAGGTATATATGTCTATAAGGTCACGTCATAACAATGTAGGTCTATAGGACTATAGGTCTATAAGGTTACGTCATAAAAATGTAGGTCTATAGGTCTATAAGTTCACGTCAAAACAATGTAGGCCTATAGGTCTATAAGGTCACGTCATAACAATGTAGGCCTATAGGTCTATAAGGTCACGTCATAACAATGTAGGTCTATAAGGTCACGTCATAACAATGTAGGCCTATAGGTCTATAAGGTCACGTCATAAGAATGTAGGCCTATAGGTCTATAAGGTTACGCCATAAGAATGTAGGCCTATAGGTCTATAAGGTTACGTCCTAACAATGTAGGTCTATAGGTCTATAAGGTCACGTCAAAACAATGCAGGCCTATAGGTCTATAAGGTCACGTCATAAGAATGTAGGCCTATAAGGTCACGTCATAACAATGTAGGTCTATAGGTCTATAAGGTCACATCATAACAATGTATGTATATAGGTCTATAAGGTCACGTCATAACAATGTAGGTATATATGCCAATAAGGTCACGTCATAACAATGTAGGTCTATAGGACTATAGGTCTATAAGGTTACGTCATAAAAATGTAGGTCTATAGGTCTATAAGTTCACGTCAAAACAATGTAGGCCTATAGGTCTATAAGGTCACGTCATAACAATGTAGGTCTATAAGGTTACGTCATAACAATGTAGGTCTATAGGTCTATAAGGTCAAGTCATAACAATGTTGAGGCCTATAAGCTCTTGTTCGATACAAAAGTCAAAATACCAAACTGATATAGATTTGAAGAAACATCTGCAGCCCATCTGTACTTGTTATCTAATTTATTGTTATTGACCCGTTTTTGTTTTTCAGTTTCATGTTACATATTGCACCTCTTAACATGAGTGTTTGAAAGGTTAGATTATTTCGGGATAATTTTCAGCTTTTGACAGGCTTTTAATTTAATCTATAGACATTGTACTGACTGTGACAGCTACAAGTCTATTCAGTATGTTAACATTGTACTGACTGTAACAGCTACAAGTCTATTCAGTATGTTAACATTGTACTGACTGTAACAGCTACAAGTCTATTCAATATGTTAACAATGTACTGACTGTAACAGCTACAAGTCTATTCAGTATGTTAACATTGTACTGACTGTAACAGCTACAAGTCTATTCAGTATGTTAACATTGTACTAACTGTAACAGCTACAAGTCTATTCAATATGTTAACAATGTACTGACTGTAACAGCTACAAGTCTATTCAATATGTTAACAATGTACTGACTGTAACAGCTACAAGTCTATTCAATATGTTAACATTGTACTGACTGTAACAGCTACAAGTCTATTCAATATGTTAACAATGTACTGACTGTAACAGCTACAAGTCTATTCAATATGTTAACAATGTACTGACTGTCGTCCAGTAAAGAATGTTTTTTTTTGCATAGAAAACTTTAAATTCAGACATAAGGGTCGCGATTGGCGTACCCCGCCACCCAGTGTTTTATCCACACCCCCGCACCTCCGGAATGAGAAGGGAAAACCCGGGGGTGAAATTTCAAATTCCGGTAGAGAAAACTACAGTATTGTTTGGTCGTAATCATGTTCAGGGAAAAAATCCGGGGGTGAAATTTTAAATTCCGGGGGTGAAAATTACCCCCGGAAATGGTCTGAATAAAACACTGCCGCCACCAGTTTAGGCGGTTTTCTATTACGTAATTACAAAGTATAAAATAATAAAGAAACGCCCAAAGTTTTTAAAAAAAAAATAGAAGTAAATTTGACATTTTGTAGAGTCCTACTTATAAGGCGGTTTGTTTTTTTTTTGGCAGATTTCTTAATAAGTTTTGGCGGTTTTCTTTTAAACACTCGCTAATTCCCCACGAACACATACAGACAACACTGCAGTTCAATGGCGTCCACTGCGCTTTATATTTAATTTTGAGCTCAGTGATTGCGCCAGCCCTACAAGCAATACACGCCTCTGTACAGCTATTAACCTGTATGAACCAACAAATTAACACGCCCAATACGTTTCAGCAATACCATATTATAACACTTAGATGATGTAGTAAACTTATTATGCAATCAGCCTGAGCTATTGCTAGAGAGCTGCTTAAGTTTTGTGGCTAATTAGGCTTACGTTTCCATGTAATAACTGCTCATTTAAGTCAATTGGTCTACAGTCAGTGGTTCTTAAAGTATTAGCCTCGAGCTGGTTTTAAAGTGGGTCACCAGAAATGTAATTTTTAATGAACCGAGGATATTTGTTGCATTATTACAACTTATTTTATCCAATGACCGCATTTAAGAAACTACCCTACTGCAATTAGTTCCAACTAATCATGCGATTTCGGAAGACGTGACATTTTGTTTAGCTACAGTCCACAATCAGGGCGCATGTAGGTTATGTTAATGATGTAATAGAAGTACGCACTGATTCAACCGCCTCTGCCTTCATGTCATAAGCTGCAAATCAGTGGTTGTGTGACAGTACATTTATATCCGTGTGAACGTACAGCAGCAGTTATTTGACAATACTTCAATAGTTGTGTGAAAGTACAGCAGAAGTTGTGTGCCAGTACATCAATAGTTGTGTGACACAAAACATGAATAGTTGTGTGAAATCATGTGATTTCGGAAGACGTGACGTTTCGTTAATCTACAGCGGTAATAATTGTGTGACTGTACATTAGGGTGATAACAAAAAAAAAATTTTTATGAAACCACTTGCAATCGAGGAACTTTTATGTATAATTTAAGAATATCAATTGCATTTTAAATTTTTTTGAAAAAAGTTCCCCCACCTCGCCATTTTTCGGAAGAAAAAAGTGAAAAAAATATTTTTTTTCAAAAAAAGGACATGTTTTTTTTTAGCTTAATTCAAAAGAGTATTAATAATAACTAATCAACTTTTATCAACAAATAAGATATAGAACAGTTAGTAATATGTACAGAATGTACAAGAAACGTTCAAAACATATTTTGTCCTATGAACTTCAGATTCAAAACAATTTTTCTCGATTTCGCATGAAGTTCCGCCATCAGTTTCCCAGCACGTTCAGCTATTTGGTTAGATCTGGGAATGTCAATTAATGACTTCTTGACTGACCAATGGGTCTTTAAACATTTAATTGCCTTCTTGCATTTTATCTTGATGAGTGAGGTAAACAGTTCATTGAAGGACGCTTCATTGTAGTGTTGCGAATCGAACCAAGCATTTGCCCATTCGTAGCAGATGAAGTTGCAGGCAGAAGCGAGAATACTGCGCCACTCTGGTATCAGAAATAATGCTATAACAGTAAATATTGCACGTGAGTTCCATCTTGCCTGGTGTAAATTTGGTAATTTATTCCAGCTGATGTGAGGCCAACGTGGGTTCTCGCCTGTGCTAACATCTTTTGTCGCAAGAAGCGGTAATCAGCTTGAAGAGTGACATAGTTTTGTGTTAATTTGCCCATGAAGGAATAGTTGAGTTCTTGTTTGCTCGTTGGCTCTTGAATAAGAAAATTCATGACATGTTTCAGAAGAAGGTCGAGTACATTGTGCTGACAGTCAATATATTGTGGCTTCTGAAAGCCATTGCTCAAGACAGCATCCTGTATGAGCTTTACAATCCCGTGCAAATGGTTAGTATTTCTGCGGTCGTGTTGCAAATTAACATACAAATATTTTCTCAAGCATCATATTCATCTATTAGCTGATGTAGTTCATTGTGAATGGCCGCGGCAGAACCACTCTCACATTTGAGAATACCGAGTTTGATTTCGTTTGTCATCTTTTTCAGCAAACCTACTTGATTCTCTTCCCCTTGCACTCTTTTACCATCAAACTGGAGACAATAGGGATCTTTGCTTTAAAGTTTTTAAACAATTTTAATTTTCATTCTCCGTCCTTCAGAGATTACTCGTTTCCAGACACTCGCCTGACTTGGAACCATCACATCATGACCCTGTTCAGCAATGGTTGCAAGAACGTCATGTGCTTTATGTGTGGAAAGGTTTTTCAGTACTAGTAAACCCGCCGTTCTAGTGCTTGCTCTTTAGTATTTCGGTTTGCATTCAGAAGATGACGTTTAAGAAATAGTTGGCGACTCGGGTGAAGAAGCAGAGGTTTCAGAATCCGAAGATTTTGAGATAGTTGTATGTTTTTGTGTAGGTTTTGAGACAGTCGTGTGTGTTTGTGTAGTTTATGAGACAGTTGTGTTTGTTTGTGTATGCTGTGAGACAGTTGTATGTGTTTTTGTAGGTTGTAATTGAGAAAAAGCTGGCTTGAGATTGAGTTTTTGATAGTCGGATTCATTTTCTTGGGTGGAATGATTCCAAAGGGGCTTGTTTGACAATTGAATAATCAATCTTTCCTCCACTGTTAACTTGCCTCTGATAGAGCTCTTTATCCTCTGTGCTTTTTCATTCTCCATTAACGTTGGTGACATCAAATAACTGAGAAAGTGTTATCAGATGGTTTCTTTTTGTTTTTGTCATATAAATCAATTAGACCATTGAGTTTCATTCTGATTAGTGTGCTTGATAATAGTGGAAAGTCTTGAATTTCCCTCAAGAGCAATTCTATATCAGTAATCATAATTTTTATTCGATCCAGTCGCCGTTTCTGGCTATTGAACAGAAAAGTGAAGTTTCCAAGAATTTGACGGTTTGTCGGCATCCATGTGAGATTGATTAGTTTTTCAACAGATAGAATTCTTGGATACCTTTTCTGTTTAGAAGATGAGGGAAGATGAGTAAAGTAAATGCCTTGCTTATAAACAAATGGAAACAGACGACTGAAATGTGCTTAAAAGCAGTCTAGAAAGTCATATATAATAATTCAGTGTGAAATCGAAACCGAGCGTCAAACTGCGCGATATGAGAAAACAAAAATGAAAAGGTGGGGGAACTTTTTTCAATTTTAAAAAAAATTAATGTTGCTACTGTCATCTACATATAATTGTTCCTCGAATGTAAGGGGTTTCATGTTGGTTACGAAAAAAATTAAAATAGTTATCACCCTACTGTACATCAGTAGTTGTGTGACACAGTACAGCAGATGTGTGACTGTACATCAGTAGTTGTGTGACACAGTACAGTAGATGTGTGAATGTACATCAGTAGTTGTGTGACACAGTACAGCAGAGGTGTGACTGTACATCAGTAGTTGTGTGACACAGTACAGCAGAGGTGTGACTGTACATCAGTAGTTGTGTGACACAGTACAGCAGATGTGTGACTGTACATCAGTAGTTGTGTGACACAGTACAGTAGATGTGTGACTGTACATCAGTAGTTGTGTGACACATTACAGCAGATGTGTGACTGTACATCAGTAGTTGTGTGACACAGTACAGCAGATGTGTGACTGTACATCAGTAGTTGTGTGACACAGTACAGCAGATGTGTGACTGTACATCAGTAGTTGTGTGACATAGTACAGCAGATGTGTGACAGTACATCAGTAGTTGTGTGACACAGTACATTTGCAGTTGTGTGATAGTATCTCAATAGTTGTGTGACACAGTACATCAGATGTGTGACTGTACATCAGTAGTTGTGTGACGTAGTACAGCAGATGTGTGACAGTACATCATTAGTTGTGTGACACAGTACATTTGCAGTTGTGTGATAGTATATCAATAGTTGTGTGACACAGTACAGCAGATGTGTGACTGTACATCAGTAGTTGTGTGACACAGTACAGCAGATGTGTGACTGTACATCAGTAGTTGTGTGACGTAGTACAGCAGATGTGTGACAGTATATCATTAGTTGTGTGACACAGTACATTTGCAGTTGTGTGATAGTATATCAATAGTTGTGTGACACAGTACAGCAGATGTGTGACTGTACATCAGTAGTTGTGTGACACAGTACAGCAGATGTGTGACTGTACATCAGTAGTTGTGTGACATCACATCACTAGTTCAAACCGATTGCTCCCAATCAGGCCCCCGTACTTCAGGGGGCCCCGCGATAGAGTCTGATTTACATTCACCTTGACATGTTCGCACAACACATCGCTATTTTAAACATATCACTCACTACATTTAAATGTTACAGCTGTAATTAGCGAAACAGTTGATTGCTATTGATAAGCCTACTCTCGACCCAAATTTTTTTTTCTACTACTAAATGTTCAAGAAAATTTCATTTATGTACAGGCATTCACTGTGCTCTCTGGGAGAAACATGAATTGGATTTACTAAGATTTATTTCCGCGCTGTTAATGGAACAAAAATATACTTTTTTAAATAATTCATGTGTCTAAAATGTAAAATCATGAATACAAATATATTATGATTTTGATCTGTTAAAGAAGTAGAATATCAATAATATAATCAAAATAATCTCTGCGTCCGATAGGATTTTACTGTTAATCCCGTCAACTAATTTAGAATGTTTGTTTGGATACTCTTAGGAAAATCATTGGCGGAATTAGGAGGGCGGCAACAGGGTCAGGGGTCAACGCATGAGAGTAGCTTGCGATTGGCCTTATCTAATCGTATCAAGGGACGGATTGTCATCTGTCGACTTGAAAACCGAGGGAATTTTTTTGGTTACGAATAAAGTTCTCCCCATGTCTCCCGTGGTGCTTCCGTGATATTTGCACTATCGGCAAGGGTGGGGGTGAATGAAGGGCATGGCGAAAACCGCCCCATGGTGGTTTATGGGGTCTAAGAAGCAAACATCTCATCCCATGGTGGTTTTTAGGATCTAAGAAGCAAACATCTCATCCCATGGTGGTTTTTAGGATCTAAGAAGCAAACATCTCATCCCATGGTGGTTTATAGGATCTAAGAAGTAAATATCTCATCCCATCGTGGTTTATAGGATCTAAGAAGTAAACATCTCATCCCATGGTGGTTTATAGGATAAAAGAAGCAAACATCTCATCCCATGGTGGTTTATAGGATCTAAGAAGTAAACATCTCATCCTTACACGGAAAGGTACGTGTAACGTTATATTTTTATTGTAACGTTAAGGGTTTGTGTTATTTGGTTAATTGTGATGATGTTCTTTCTTTGGTTCACTTGTGGTAGCGTTCAAATTAGTTGCATTCACAGACAACATACCATGAATAAGGCAGAGTTCCATGATTCAAATGATGTTTATTATGCGATAAAAGCATACATGAAATAAAATCACATGCAGCAGTATTCACGAATACCTGAATAATATATCGCAGTATGCAGCCGTCCTGAAAGATTAAAACAGAAATATTTGATCAAAATAAACTTCGTACACAATATAACTTTATCTTCTCTTTAAGTAAACTACCGTCCGAAGGATTGAAGTAGATATACTTTAATAACATATACTTCTATTGCTTATCGTCTACTAATTGTTGGAGCTAACTTTTCATTACAAGTATACTGCCGTCCCGAAAAATTGAGGAAGATATATTTAAACGTCTGTTGGTCTGTCTAGTCTCCAGTCTGTCTGCATTCGGTCTGACGAGAAACTGACTTACATCTGTGTATATGTGTGGATCAAGCCATCCCTTAATTCTAATGCCCCAACTCTTCTGATTGGCCCTTCTACCCCCCCCCTTCTAACTCATTTCCATAATTAGGATTCTTTTTCCAGCCTAGTGATTGGTGCAGCCAAATACCCATTCTAAGGTTAGCATCCTTTTGTTACCTACAGCTTTGTTACTTACATCTAAGTTTACTGTTACCTACGGTTAAGGTCACTGACTTGTATCAATTTGATACAGAGAAAGTTCGTTGTCCTGCTTTCGCTAAAGAGACAGTAGTGTTCCCCCTTTGAAACCTGAGACAAAAGGCTAATGTCTTTCGGACCTAACTTTTCCCCAACCTGGATCACTAGAAATTATACATTCTGAATTGTATTTTTAACCTTTCCCCTACCAACAAAGATCTAACCCTGAAATTTTAATTTAACAAAATATATAAATGTGGCTCTGGCCTTATGAACTTTTAAACTTGACTAACTAACTGAAATTTACCAACTTATCAGTGGTTCTAAAGTTGTAGGGTTATAGTAGGTAGTAAAAAATGATGTCGACGACCGCTTGCAAATTGTGAAAACTTACGACTCCCCTCTAGCACCCCTAAATGTTGATCCCGAGTGCTATGAGTGCCCTTCTGTGTGCTATGAGTGCCCTTCTTTGTGCTACGAGTGCCCTTCTTTGTGCTACGAGTGCCCTTCTTTGTGCTATGAGTGCCCTTCTTTGTGCTATGAGTGCCCTTCTTTGTGACGAACCTGACAATCAGAAATGTAGTCCTGCTAGAAATTGAAACTCGTTCATAGCATTCAGCTTTTTTTTAAGCTAGGCCCTCTAACACTTTCACTGCCAGCAAGTCAGATTTCTGTTTAGTTGGCTCGTGGAGTTTTTCTTAGAACTTGTAAAAAAAAAAACTCTTTTAAGTAGCAAGATATGGATAGTTCATGTTTATAACAGATTGAACTTCAATTTGTGTGGTTAGCACAACGCTCAGCCTCCATTACTTTCCCAATTTAAGTTCAATCCCCTCCCCCCCCCTGAACTGGAAACATTACCTTAGGTTCTCATCGAATTATTTATGTGAAGAATATTGTCAGCGTGACTTCTCGGGAATGGCAAATTAATGAAAATTACATCTAACTATTGCTGAGGGCCCCTGGCTCGATCTCTGGTGAGGATCAATGGATGTTCAGGGCTTGGTTGAAGCTCCCGCTATGTCTCCCCAAGTGCATCCATGGCTATTGCACTGTCGGGTATGATAGGGATGAAAGAAAGGCACCATAAAAACAGACCGATAAGTGGTTTATAGGATCTTAGAGATTTTTCATCTCATCCTTACATGGACTTACACACATGACTCGACCATGTTGAACACCATAATGATTTTTATTCTAACTGCAACCAGGAGCGAGAATCCAACTTGGCATACATTCAAAGTTGAAAAAGGAAATAGTAAAATTAAAGGTCCAATGTTTAATTCAGGACGCTTGCTTTGAACTACAATCAAAACTAAAATATGTATATAAAAAAACATTTGAGAGAGGGGGTCTCGGGTTACATCATATGATTGGGGGGGGGGGGGGATTCAATGATTCTGTTAAATAACGCATCCAGAAGTCTGGAGCTTTTTATCAAGTGGAGACGATCGATGATGCCTTCGTGATGACCAGTGGTCTGCCCGTAAATCATGGCTCAAAACACGGTAAGGGAATAGCGGACCATGCTTTTGAAATACTTTCATCCATTGCCGATTCTTGCATCCAGCCACTTGGCTGGCATAAAAATAGGGGAAATGATATCAAATATTGTAAAATCAGAATTTATTAACGATATTAAAGACAATATCTTATTTCTATATTATTATTAACATCATTAAATAATCTGCCAACACAGCAGTTTAAAAAAAAATATCATGACATTGAGAAATAATCGTCTTTTCTGAACGTGTTCATGATTGTAATCCACAAAGGTCCATTTGTAGTTGGGCTGTGCCATGCCAGAATGGAATCTTTTGATGTATCTGAGTCATCATTAAGGTAAGCCTACTGTAGCTTGAGTTTCTACTGAGACATCATTAAGGTAAGCCTACTGTAGCTTGAGTTTCTACTGAGACATCATTAAGGTAAGCCTACTGTAGCCTGAGTTTCTACTGAGACATAAGTCAATACAGTGAAGTAGCCACCTCTTGGGGAAGCAAGTAAGGTTCCACAACCCTTGAGAAAAAAAAGATATGTCGCCCCAGAATACTTTAGATAATACAGTCATTTATAACACATAAGCCTTTTTTCAATAAATGTTAACCATCTTGTAAACCATATGTTTAATACCTGAACAACATTCACACAAAAGAAAAAAAAAATAGTGTTCTCTTATTAGTTCAAAATGATAACATCATTGTTATACTGTCTAAATAAATACGTCTCTAGCATCTCACCGTTATACTGTCTAAATAAATACGTCTCTAGCATCTCACCGTTATACTGTCTAAATAAATACGTCTCTAGCACCTCACCGTTATACTGTCTAAATAAATACGTCTCTAGCATCTCACCGTTATACTGTCTAAATAAATACGTCTCTAGCATCTCACCGTTATACTGTCTAAATAAATACGTCTCTAGCATCTCACCGTTATACTGTCTAAATAAATACGTCTCTAGCATCTCACCGTTATACTGTCTAAATAAATACGTCTCTAGCACCTCACCGTTATACTGTCTAAATAAATACGTCTCTAGCACCTCACCGTTATACTGTCTAAATAAATACTTCTCTAGCACCTCACCGTTATACTGTCTAAATAAATACTTCTCTAGCACCTCACCGTTATACTGTCTAAATAAATACTTCTCTAGCATCTCACCGTTATACTGTCTAAATAAATACTTCTCTAGCATCTCACTGTTATATTGTCTAAATAAATACTTCTCTAGCATCTCACTGTTAGAGTATTTCTTACAAGTCATGATCTTTAAAGCTTTTATATAAACAAGGCGGCTTTGAGTATTCTACGATTGGTATTTAAAGTAGCTTGTATTTCTTGAAGTGAAATGAATTTTGAAAAGAAATTGCAATTGCATTCTTTTTTATTCAATAACCTAACAATAAAATATTTTATTAATATGAAGGATGAATGTTATGCAGTAACTAAATGTGTAGGACTCCCACTAGTGCACACAGACTCACAGGAAGAAAATTTTGCATTTGAAAACATGTGAGTTAAAAACAAATTTTATACAGTAATAAACCACACAAATGTATTCAATGTGATTCTCGTTTTTTAATAAAAAAATTAATAAACAATTCATTCAGGCTTTCAACAGGAACTTAAAAACCTAACATTAAGAAAAAGGCTTGACAAAAAAATATGTAACAATGAAATCATAACATTTAAGTTCTGAGCGAATCATTCCAAATCAAACTATTGCAATGGCTCTCAAATTATGAGTGATGACCTACTGGTGGGTTGTGGACGAATTTTCAGGTCAGTTAGAGGAAAATTACAATTCATAATGAAAGAATCTATGTGTGAATTATTACAACTGTATTTCTCTATATGTCGTAAAACTAAAAGTTGTAAATCTACACAACTAATGAACCACTTTCTTTTACAGCAGTTTTTCTTGACATATTGGAAGCAAAAATAAAAAATAGATTTTGGTGGGTTGGGAAGCCATAACTGTTGTATTAGTGAAGTATGCAACTTTTGAGAATCACTTCAATATTGCATTAAGACAAAGAAAAAAATGTCAAGGCATTTGATGTAAACAGCTCAGCATCACTACAGCCATACAATAACACATTTGAGGAGTCCATAGGAAAAATAGGTGTAGTCACAAAATACTACAATAGAAAAAATTAATTTTCATCAAAAGACTCCTTTTTTTTAATTGTTGTATATTTTATAAGAATTCTTCTAGCTTATTTCAATAACAAATTTATAGAAAATTTATTTGAATGCAAAAGCTGGAAAAGGTCCAGCAAGGCTTGGGAGGAGTAACTCATCATTTTTTGACTTTGCTCATTTTTTCTGGAGTTTCATTTATTTATCAAGAATTCACTAACGATCTAAGAGGGAACACCCCATTGCTCTGTCAAAGTAAGTAGGAAAAAAAAGCCCTAAATAGCTATTAAATATTGTTCAGTAAAAAAAATAATATATTTGAATTTTTAAAAAATACTATATTAAAATAAAAAAAAAAATTTTCAAACAAAATGTCTAATAAAAAAAAGTAAATTATGATGAGATCATGGAAGCTTTTTTTTCTTTATATGAAATAAATAAATACTTATTTTTAAAAGCAACACTTTATATCATTCAGTGCTGAACTATTTTACTGTTTACCAGCTGTTCACATTGGCCTGTAGCACTGAATGTGTTCATAGAGTAAAATACAATTACATAAAATACATTCAAGATTTTATAGTAATTTTGATAAGTCTAATCTTAATAAACACTCCTTGTATTAAATATCCAAAATTTTCAGAATCAGGTTATGATGAGCATCTTTGCAATATTGAACACAATACTTTCTATGAAAGTTACTAGAAAACATATATTTGGTCTTTCATCTAAATGATTTGATTAGCATCGCAGAGTTGCCTCTTCTGTCTGTAAAGGCATCATGAAGTCCACAAACAAATTTAACAATATCTTTCTTCATAATGTCTTTGATTTCCTTGTACTTAGTAGAATCCACCCATTCCAGATCAAGATCAGTCTGTTGGAAGGATAATTTTTGTTTAGATATAAATAGATTTAGATTAAAAAAACAACAAACCTTTAAACAAACACGGCCTCGGCAGTTATGTCGATCAGACCTGAGTATTTATTAGCGGGATAAAAAATTGAAAATATTACAACCTACACCTAAAATTTGTTTAAATTACAGTGCTTAATTTTTATTCACTGCCTTTTTGACACACACAAGTTAGAATACTAACAAAGAAATTAAGAGCCAGCAAAAAAGTGAAAACAATTGTTTTAAAGCAAAGATCAAGTGAAGAGAGTAGAAATAAAAATCAATGAAAAAACTTTTTTTCTTCAGATTCTAAGCATAAATATTGTAGGGGGCGGGGGTTTAGGTTTTACCCTCACCTTCACAGTCCCCCCCTCTCTACACCGACAGGTGAAACTTTCCCCTCCCAAACTAGTGACCCATCTTAGTTGACCATGTTATGTAATCCAAGGTCACGGTCAAGCCAAGCTCTCAACTTGGATATGATGCCTGTAAATGCCTATCAGTGAATCTAGTTTCAAGACATCAAAATCATCTGGTAGTTTATTAGAAAAGACACAGTTAGTCCTAATACATGTATTTTGATTTTTAAATTTTGTCAATTGTAAAAAATCTCACCTCTAGTTTAGACTGATTTTCAGCATTAGGATTATGGTAGTTTATGACTCGAATCTCCTTCCATTTGTGCTTCGACATTTTTTCTTCATCAATGCCAATAAAAACCTTAATGAAAATGGATGGTAGAATACATGTAATATATAATATCTTAACATACCTTTAAGCCAACAGCCAAACCTAAGATTCTCTTTACGGTACTCACAGTTTTAGTTTTCTGGCAATCTTTAACTTGAAGTGGAGATTTTCTGACATAGCTTAAAGGCTCTGGCTTTTTTGATTTTTTAAACCAACCTCTTATCGTATTCCAGGTTTTACTGGTGGCTTGTGGAGATGATTTAGGTTTATTTTTATCACCGTTTTCAATTATTTTAGTTGACTTTGAGGGGGATCCGTTTGGTTGGTTATCTTGATCATTCCTATTTACAGAAAGTGCTTTTTCTGCATTTCTAAAACCTCGAACAGCTTTGTATGCCATCTGAAAAGGTAAAATAGAAACTATATTAACAGCAATACTTTACTAAAAGTGAAAGGTAAATTAGAAACTAAATTAACAGCAATACTTTAAGTGACAGGTAAAACAGAAACTTAATTAAGAGCAATACTTGATTTAAAGTGAAAGGTAAAAATTTCTTACTAATCACTTGAAAAGACCAAAAATGAGATGAACATTTTTTTCAAATTTGAATCTGTCTTTCATTTAGATACAATGAATAATAGGGAGAAAAATAAAAATCCAAAAACAGATTGAATCACACACAGTTTTTTTTTTAAGACAAAGAAATTTCCAGAAATATGTTTAGGATCTTAAAAAATTAATTATTGTTTCCATGTGTACATATTATGTGACAAGTTTTGCAACACCAAATGAAATAGGACTCTTGGTATTGTATTTTTAGCATTTATTATTATATACATGTGTGTATATATATACACACACACACTGTAAGGTATTTTTTTTTTATGAGAATGTTCCACAAAAACGCTGCATACAATATCGCATAAAAACATACTAAATAAGCCTTGTAAGTCAAGGATAAGTTACAAACTTTTGCATTTAAAAAGCGAAAACTATCACAAAAAGCACACAAGTAATTAATGCAGACAATGATAGAAAATTATTTTAAAAAAAAAATCATTTTACTTGCATTTAATGCCACAAAATCCATACATGTATGACGATACACAACAAATGTTTTTTGTGAAATCATTGTCTCAAGGCAACGGTCATCAAAGGCAAACAGTCATCAAAACGATGCCTTACATATTAGAAGGAGAAAAATTTAAGGATAGGCAACCTGGGTGGCTACCAGGGGCCCCCAATTGAGGGAAATGCAGACCCCCCCACTCTTCCTGCAGGAGACTATTCATGCTGTATGTATTATACAAATTACAAAGCCATTTAGTAGAAAAATGTTATTGGGAATCATCTCTTTCTGTTGGTATCAGTATCAACTTGGCCAAGTATCAGTATCAACTTGGCCAAGTATCAGTATCAACTTGGCCAAGTATCAGTATCAACTTGGCCAAACATGTTTTTACATTTCTCAGATGATCAATTATTTTTGGTTACTCAGATTTTAAATTAGTCTCTCGTACACTACCACTGACTGAGGTCGTACTTAACCATAAGCTCTTTCAGACAGAATACCCTGGCCTAGGGGTCCAGTGACCATTTTTATTTTGTTCTTTTGTGGCCAATTGAATCAACATTCAATTAGTTAGGTTTTTCTTTTACATGCTTTGCAAACTAATGAAAATAACAAATATTGGCCAATGTTGCTGGCCTATGTCAGGCATTGGCCGGTTAGCAAATATTGGCCACACCATATCAAGGGGTGCCCACAAGTACCTGGTACGTATCTTAGTGAGATCTATATGTATAAATAAATGAACGGCTATTGTGTAGTCAAGATATCTTTCACTTGGACACGACACATGGGTATTCAACAAAAACAGTGGGTAGGAAATAAACTGATTAAAACACAAATAAAACTAATAACACTTTTTTTATAAAAGTGTAGCGGAATTCATGATCAAACTTACCAGAAGTATGCCAATGTTCTTCAATGAATCCTCATGCTTTTTCAGGACTTTTTTGACATAGGCCGCTTTAGGTCTCATAAACTCTGTGAATGGGTCTTGATTTGGTGAACAGGGTACCTGTATAAATATTATATTGATGATTTTGTCAAAATTACAGACAGTAAATATAAATAAACAGCTAATTATTTTTATCATCCTTAAGAAATTTTATAATTTTTCGTACAAAAAAAATGTATGCCATAAAGTAACAATCTATTTAAAATAAAAAAAAACAACTAATATTTAAAAAAAAACAATTAGTGATTATTTTGAATAAATTGGCAAAATACCTGTGGAAATACATACTGTCTTGAAAATTTTTTTTTTCGAACCAAAAACTCAAGTTCCACCTTTGAATCTTTTCTTACAATTTTGTTCCCTTTATGTTTTATGCTTCAAAATGTAGAGGAAAATAAAATTATCACAATTAATGTTTTTTATCATTTATTTTTGTTTGGAAGTTTGAAATTACATTTACTTGAATTCAAATTTACAATAAAAACTTATAAAAAAAACAAGATCTGCTATTTCAAATATTTATAAAATTTTAAGTGTTTATAAAATACTGTAATTGAATATTTTCTTCTTCATAAGAAATTGAATGTCTGTCTTCTTTTTAAAGTAATATATTAATCATCCAGATGTAAGTTTTGGAAACAACAATTTTCTTTAATTGTCTAGCGCAAGTAGTATGGGAGTGGATGTTCTTTAACAAATTGAAGGAAAAGATGAAAGTAGCAAAAGCTATTCAAATGTAATGCAATATTTCTTTAACAAAAAAAAAAACACTTAAGGGCTCAGAATAATGTATACATGTAATTAGCTTTATTGGATCTAGAACAATAACCACTAAAGCTCAGTGAATCAAACAGACACTTTTTAACTCTTTACAAACTGCAGCAATTTCTTCATTGGGAAGACGACTTTTCTCAGCTAAATTTTACTTATTCACCCCGATTGATATATTCTTATATCATTGCTTTATATATTAAGTCAAATATCAAATTAATAAAAAAATAAATTCGCTTCACAAAAATATATTAATACTGCATTAAGCTTAACAGTCTTTGTATACCTGAGAAAAGTATTGTAAAACCTCAATTACACAATCGAAAAAAAAATCAATATAGTAAGTTATAATATGTCTGTCTTTTAATCAGGAATTCCATTTATTTATATTTCTAAGCAATGGAATGAAAAATAAAAAAAGTTATGATAAAAAATTAAAGTCTGCGAGTGGTTAGGTTAATCTGATAAAGTCTCCAGAAAAAAAGTTCGACACGCAAAATTTTTTTTGTTAAAAAATACACTCAGATGCTAATTTCAGGTCTATACATATTAACACAAATAGCATGAAATGTCCTGTAAAGATTTTATGTTCGATTCGATATTTATTTTAAATGTATCAGGTGTGCTCAAGCTATGAAATGTGGCTGGCAGTCTGAAAGTGAAGTCACTTGGTAGGGATAAATTTTAGTCAAGTTTTATTTCTGAATCCACCATTTCTACTAATTGTCAAGTATAAGTCAAGTGAGACTAAGTTTCTGAATCCACCATTTCTACTAATTGTCAAGTATTAGTCAAGTGAGACTAAGTTTCTGAATCCACCATTTCTACTAATTGTCAAGTATTAGTCAAGTGAGACTAAGAAAGCTGCGTCATAAAAATATAATAAACTGATGTACCGTGTAATAACCAAAACTCCATAATGGTTAGGTCCCCATCTTTTCAGTTTCAAATCTTCACCTTCACCATTTTGGTTCCATAGTGGATTGACAGGCTTGCCGTTCTCCAGATCATATTTTCCTGAGTAACTTCTTCTATCTATGTTGCGTTTTTTATCTATGTTGTTAAATGTAATGGCTGTCAGGTTTCTGGATGAGATACATTAAAATCCATTAATTTTAACCACTGGGAAAAATTTCTATTGCAACACATATCTGAAGTTTTAGACTTAAAAAAACATACTCAGGCTCATGTACAAAGGTTGTGGAGTCATCATTGTTTACTTTTACTTTTGAATCACTGAACATAGGAACCTGTAAAAAAATTTTTTAGAAAAAAGATTATTTTTTTGGGTGCATAATAATAATATTTAGGCCCATAAATTTCAGCAGCATTTCCTTTGAAAAACAACAACCAAGAAAAGCATTAGAATAGCTTAGGAATTTCAGCTATGTCATTAATTAAGAGAGAAGAATCGGCTGATAGGTAGTGTTAAAGCAGGCGGCTGAGACGTGCTTTGGTAGCGAGCTGGATCTTCATGCAGCGTGTTACGGTTTCAGCTCCCATCATCCCCACACACCCACCCATGATTCCCATGGTGCTTCCAAGGTCACTGCACTCTCGTCTATGGTTGGCGTGAAAGAAGGGCACAGCAAAAATGGTTCCATTAGTTGTTTTTAATGACTGAACTATTAATATATTGAATACCATATTGAATATTTTGATGCCAAAGAAGAATAGGCACTGGTGATGGGACAATTAATCAGAATAAGAAATACATGTGTATCAACTTTTTCTTTATTAGCCATTTTATCCAAGTTTCTAATTTCAATCATAATTGTTTAAAAATTTATCTTTGCAGGAATACCGGGCCACCTTTTCTGTCAAATAAACAAAAAGATTACTATTTGCCCAACAGTTATTAGAATGGAAAGCTGTTTGGAAACTTGGCTGAAAACAGAGCAAAATGAAGTGTGTGGAAGAAGGCTCTTAATCCTACAAAGGATCTTGCATGTTAGTTAATAAAATAATTAAGAACTACATCCATACCCTCACTATATGACTGTCTTTTTAAATGTTGGCAAAGTTTTGAATTACAGCCCACAATATTTTGTTACATGGCCAAAAGAGACAAACCATGAACCAAGTTTGGAAAAATAAAATGCTTTATGAACAAAAGTCTACATTTTATTTTAGAAAAAAAAATTTAGCTCAGGTCCAATTAAATTTGTCTGGGCTTATATCAAAATTATTGATTCGTTGAATGACTTTAATACTTTTTGGCCAACATTTCTGGAACATATCTAGGCTGTAAAGCGAGATATGGGTGTACTACAATTATTAGGAATATTTATAGTTGTAAATGTACTGACCAATTTAAAGACACTTACCCATATTACATCAGACAAGTCATCTGAAATAGATAGCATCACGAAACTCAGATTCTTAAAGGTTATTCAATTTTTTTTTTAAACGATAGAAAAAATACTAGAATTTATAGTACCTGTATGCATAAAGATTGAATTTATAGTACCTGTATGCATAAAGATTGAATTTATAGTACCTGTATGCATAAAGATTGAATTTATAGTACCTGTATGCATAAAGATTGAATTTATAGTACCCGTATGCATAAAGATTGAATTTATAGTACCTGTATGCATAAAGAGCATTAATAGTTATTTGTTATTTAATGTTAGTAAATATTTTAAAAAATATAGTAAACACAACTTTCATGAATGCTAAAAAAAAAAAAAAAAAAGAGAACAGTTAACATTTATATGTAATATTTTATTCATACGATATTCCACAAAATATATTAGGAAAACATTTTGATAGATTTGAGAAAAAAAAATTACCTTCGTGTATTTCATTGTCAGTGCTAGGGCTACTGAAATAAATGAATGAAACTCATTAAACTTGTATATTAAATATATTAAATACAACACAAGTAGTCAGCCAATACAAATAATTAAACAGGTTTTTTTTTACCTTTCTATTGCATCCTTCATCTCTAAATATTTCTTCTGGATCTTAGGTTCATGTTGGTTTAGAAAGTCACGAGCTTCTAGATCTCTAGTTTTGTCCTCACTTTTTGTTATCCTAAATACATTAGTCACATTATTTATAAAAGGAGCCTATTTTTCTATTGTTATTTACAAATTCTTTCAAAAATAAATTAACTTTCTGCAATTCAGGCTATACGATTCAAATGTTTACCTTTCTACTGCGGATAAGTTTTTCTTCTGAACTTTGGGTTCAATGTGGTTTTGCAAGACATACATTTCTAAATCTTTGATTTTCGCTTCAGTTTCCAAAAACACTTTAGTTTTTTTTTCTACTGACAGAACATGTGTTACATCATTGATGTCATTCATAAATTCATCCTGAATGTAAGCAAACTGCAATGATGACACAACAGCTAATAGTGCATGTATTTTTTTTTGAAGCTGGGCATAAAATCTGTTGTAGGTGTAGCTTTGAACAGGAATATGGGACATAAGATTGATGAGATCTTTAATTCTTCTACTTATTCCTCTGATCCTTTGTGCACGTCTGTCCTCTAGTTTTGTTTTATGTGGTAGCTTTATGAATTTGAGTTTTTTAGCAATCTCCTCCATGTCTTTAAGAGTTTTTGTTACAGATTTTTGAGTTTCAGTTACATGCACTTGGTCAGATAGTTTCCAGTCAAATTTATTAAATTCCTCTATTTTGTTTTGGATCTCTAGTAAAATATCTTTTTCTTGGCTAAAGTTGATTATTTCAGCCAGTAGACCATCATATTCTTTATTCCACAATTCATCAGAATCATTAATCAATAATTTTAGATTCTTTAGATCTGCCTCCTGAAGGATAACAATTAGCTTGTCTAATAATCTGTCACGGAAATCATTTAAATCAACAAGATTTAGCGCTACTTGTATATCCTGAACAATTTTATCTTTGATTAAGTATTTTTCAATCTCATTAAAAATTAATTTTACAGTTTCTAAAATCTGTGGTAAAATATGTTCAATAACTTTATCCTTTAGCTCCTTTTTGACTTTACTCTCAAGTAACCGTAAAGTTTTAGCAACTGATTCTTGAATCCTTCTTTTAGAGATGTTTTCACCATCTAGCCATTTATTTCTCAAAGATGTTTCTAACATTTTAAAATCAACATGTGTTTCTTTCTTCATAGCTTTATCACTTAGTTTTCCCGGATACATGGCTTTGAAAAAAAAAAATATATATATATATATATATAACAGAAGTTAGTAGACGTTTTTTTAAAGTACTCAAACATTATATTTTTAAATTTAAGGGGATAACTTTTAACATTATCAAAAAAAAAATTAATCAAATGTTAGATGCACATATTTCACATTTTAGTATTCACTAAAACAAAGAAAGTGTTCTATTTTTCTTTCTGTGTTGAAAAAAACTTTGTAGTCTTAAATATGTACATTGCTAAACAATCAGATATCTTATCTATTAACATTGAGTAAACAGTTCATATTTGTATAACCATATTCTGTTGACATTACACAAACACACTTACACAATCCATCTTCATCTTTCTTTGACTCATTAACAAGTCTTGCCAATAGAGAAACTGGTGTAAATGGCAATGGAAGAAAGAGGGTTGATGAGAAGTCTCTGGTTAATTCAAAAAACTGGAATCTCCACAACTTGTCAGCTTGAACTTGTATCTTTTCAATAGATTTTCTGAAATTTTTTTTTTTATATTATAAAGCGTTATTATGAATCTTTGTGTTAAGATCTCGATATGGATTAATTCCAATGTCAGTCATTGAGGAATGACCGTTGAGAAATGAAATTGTGTATGTTACTGAATAAACAAAAATAAAACATCTACTCATTCCTCGAAGGCAGTGGTTATCAAATTTTAGTGGAGTCACAATAAAAGTTGATTTATAATTAATTGATCTAAACTTTTTGTGTGCATAATTTGAATTCTATTTCTCTATATATTGAAAAATCAAAGTATTGAAGTCTTCAAGGTAAAAGAGGAGAATCTATAAACAAGTGTAGGACAATACCCCCAGCGGACAAAACCCCCAAAATATTAAGATTGAATATTAGCTGATATCATTCATACTTCTATATATACGAGGAGTTGAAGAGATCATGTCTGTCAACACAGTATATGAATAGGCATGTTCCTACATTGCTTTACCTAAATAAAGGATTGGCTTTCAACCACTGTGGTTCTTATGCTGTTTGTTTTACCGTCTGATATCAAATGTGTGTCTGGCGCGAGAATTAAAAGGTAGAATAAAGATAAGGTCAGTATTGACCTTGGGCTAAAACCTTTAATTTTTTTTTTTTTACCTTATAAGATAAGCTGCCAGTTGATGTAAAGCTAAAAGGGATTAACTTTAGACCACTGTGGCTCGAAGGGCTAATGCAGCTTATTGGAGTACTTTGAAAAAAAAATTCACTTAAAAATATGTATTTATATATATATTTACATCCAGGTATTATATATTACATTTTTTAAATAAAAGTTGGGGCTAAATAATAGATTTTATAGCAAAAGTAGCGGTTTGGTCCAGTGTGGTTTTGTCCGGATACCTCTATATACATATATGATACAGATGACACTCTCATTTCATTGTATTTTCTCTACAGTTGGGTTGAGAAAACATAACACTTTTCATAGTGCGTTGCAAGGCATGAAAGTTTGAGAACAACTGTTCTATGGGACAGCAGGCAATATTTTGGCATAAAGACCATCCACCATTAGTTTATTTGAATTAATGTCTAGTATCTATTCAGTACAGTGTTTACCAACAAGGCGCCATTTGATTGAAAAGGAGGGTAATTCATAAAAAAAAGAGATCATCCAAAGTTTGATGGCAATGCATGTTACGTATATATTACATAGGGTGAATAATAATGTTAATGGGGCTTAAGAATTGTGCGTTCATGATTGTTCTTCATCCATGCAAAGCCTAACATTAACTCTGTCATGTGTCAAACGTTGAAGGTGGCTTCTGTCACAGAATCTTTTAAATCTGCCCGTCAAGCACAAACAACACCAATAAAAAGGATACACCAATGTAAGTTCTTGTTAACATACGCATGATAGCTCTTTAATCATTATATGAAAAATTTAGTCTTTCTTAAGTACAAATTGTCTTTGAAAATTCTAAACAGGACCTCTCACAACCAAGTATTTTACTTTTACTCCCCTTCCAGCTTTGTGCTCCCTTGCTACAAACCCAATCATACACATATCCCCATTATCCAGTCTATCAACTAGCCACAGGTTTCATTCCCGTCACCATTCAAACGCATGTGTAGAAACCATGGAGAGCATAGACAAATGAAGAATTTTACATTCTCCTCCCTATTATCATGTCATAGATGTTCTCATTTAAAAATGATAATTGACACTTAATTTAGTAGCTATCTTTTTTTTATCAAGAATTGCAAAAGCTAGGTATTTATTTATACAATTTCAATAGAATGTAAAGAGTACACTGTTTTTGAAAAGAAGAAAACGTAATGAGAATGGTTTAAAGTTCCTAAAAGTAAACATTTTAAATAGTGTTAATCATAACCACAGAATGCCATATTTATTATAATAACAAGCTTACATGAACGTGGCGGTAATCACAACCACAAAATGCCATATTCATTATAATAACAAGCTTACGTGAACGTGGCGGTAATCATAACCACAGAATGCCATATTCATTATAATAACAAGCTTACGTGAATGTGGCAGTAATCAGGTTGAAGAGCAATATGTTGACGAACATCATATATACAGCCATCAAAATGGGAGCGAAGTAACGACCAAGTGAAGTTGGACATCTCAGTTCAAGATAAGTAGCGTACTTGTTTTTATCATCAGTACAAGATAAAGAATTAGGATCTGTAGCTAAGATAAAAAAAGAAAAAAATATTTTGCTTGTTAAGAGTAGATTTTTAATATTTGTATTATCAATCAAGTGAAAATCATTAACCATGATCTTTGAAATTTCAAATTTTTTTTTAAGCGTGACTAATTTTAAGACCAGACAGTTTAGACTGCACAAAATGAAAAAAAACATATAAACATCAACAAATTTTCCAATTCAATTTTTTTTTCTGTAAAAACTTACTCTTTCCAGCATCCATCTCATCAAGAAAAAGTTGTCCAAACATCTGCCAGTAAGCTTTACGAAGAAGATAAAAAATTGTGTAGGAATTCAAAACACTGTTTGGATACAAGATAGCTTCAGACGCAACTGCATAACTAACCCAAAACACAGCCAAAATGTAGAGGAATTTCATGAGAACAGATACCTAGATTTAAGTTTTAAAAAATTATACGGTATAATTTCTAAAAAATTTACATTTTCATCTATATTAAGGGGTAATTTAGTAAGGCTTTAGAAATCAATATCTAGAATTCAACTTGGGTACAAATAAATACTGATAGTGTATGCAAGAAAAAATATTTTACTAACAGTCTTAATAATCATTGAACAGGTTGGTCCAAGTACTTGATTACTGTAACAGTTGTGCAGTAATCGTAAGGTAAACACAATAAAGTCTACACACAAAGCAATCCGAGCCAAATCAAACAAAAATGTGTCTACAGAAAAACAAAACAAAAAAATTATACATGAAAATATGGACAGGGAAATAAAAAGATTGTAAAAACAAGCGAAAAGCATGCAAAAATATCTATATTCATATAAATATATTATTATAAACCTGAATTGGTAAACAAAAGCATACATAATCCATTTAAAATTAATACATGTATTAAATCCAACAATAATTTTATACCTTTTATACTAAAGATGTCTGGGTCATTATTTTCAAGAAATATAAACACATTTAAGCATGTATTTAAATAAATTTTTGCCAGTGCGTAAGTGCTGATTTTTTATTTAATTTTTTTTAGTTTGCATAAAATGCCATTGGGTCGACACCCACCAAAAATTTTCATCATAGAAAGAAATTTGTAGAAGTTTTACAAAAATGATTTTTAGATGATGCTCTGATGTATTTATACATTTCTTTAACCATTTTATTAATTATATACGAAGATACACTTTATGTCACTTACATCTTGCTTTGAAATGTAATCTTACTGCAACCTCATTTAATTCGGTACCATACTTTTATTGTCAATATTAATAATATCATTGTAAAGATGATTCATTTTTAGTAAATTTAAAAAAAAATTTAGACATGAATCTAAGAGTAATCAGGGCTGGGTAAATTGGGATAAGTGAGAAAAAAAATATTTGTGGCACATAGAGAAAAAGAGAGAGGTAGAGATAGAGTTAATGTAACCTGTAAATAATCTGATTTATTGAAACGCACTACCTTCAACACATCAATTTAATAATAAAGAAACATGCAGTCTATTTTATATATACTCACTATCAAGTTAAGTAGAACTCATAAAAAAAGTGATTAGATAAACACAATTTTTAATATATAAAACAAATAGTTATTACAAGGTATAGCCATTCATTTTCATAAAAGTGTTAAATTAAACATTAACATCTTACTATTTGAGTTGAAGAAAGCAATAATGCGTACAGCTGCCCCAATGATAAATAAGACAATGGACAAGATATCGACTTGATTCCATCCATTTGCTAAATAAAGCAACCGATTTCCTTTAGTGTCATAAATCTGAGGAGTAAAATATCAACATCAACTATATCAAATGATTTCCTTTAGTGTCATAAGTCTGAGGAGTAGAATATCAACATCAACTATATCAAATTTGAAGGAGAAAAAAAACACTTATTGAATTTCATACATCTTTCTCATACATAAATAGCACATGCAGTGAACAAAAATTGGCAAGTGTTTTATAAATATTTCACTGACAGAGATAATTCATCAGATAAAGATTTCTAAACTATTTGTAAGCATCTAAGATCATTATTAGTATTTAGGCATTTGATCAGTGGTACTGCTAACAGTTTGGGGGCCTCCTGCTAAAGGTTAGAAACAGAGTGCATGAAATTTTTGCCCCTTACATCCTAAGTTCCCCACACTCTGCGCTGAAGAACTCAAAAGGTACTATTTTGATGCCACTGGTTTAGATGCCTTTTCAGGTAAAATCTCACCCAAGATTGTAACAAGCATAAGATTGGTTCAGGTCCATTTTGCTCTACCTGTGCGCACATCATAGGGCTTGCCTTCCAATATAAATTTTAAAATAAATATGCATAGTAAGGTAATAGATTAAATGTTTAGCACTCTTTGTGTCATCTGACAGTATTCTCATTCACAAGAAAATATTTTAAAACTTCTTGGTAAAATTTTTTTTAATAAAAAATGATTAACACTGAAGTTATGAATGAAAAGTATATTTAATGTCTAATGTCTTTTTATCATTTATATTATTTTATCCAAAAAGTAGGCACCCTTACATGTTAAATACAGTTAGGAAATTTTTTTTTGGTGATATTTTGAAATAATAGTTTTATAAATATCTATATTTCAAACTGTTTGAAAGATATCTCAATTTCATTTATGTACTTATATGGTTAAATAATATCAAATAACACTGAAAGAGAACATTAAAACAAATATAATACTCGCATTTAGTTCACCTCATTTATTTCTTCCATAAGAAGGAAAAAAACGTTGACCATTAGGTAACCTTCAAGCCAGTGAAAGGTACTTTGTTCCAGTCGACCAAGCAATGTCAATGCAAAAGCAAAGATGAATATTAAAAGTCCCAACTGTTTCAAGTAGATAAATATTAAAAGTCCTACATGTTTTTGTATGTTATGTCATTTTAAAAAAAATTAAATCTACCTGATAATTTTGTTTTATGTGCATATTTATTACATGTTAATAAAATAACAAAAAACAGCAACAAAACAAAAAACAAAGTTGAGATATAAGAAATAAAAGTAAAGTTCCCTTAAGCCCCAAAGGGCTCATGGGGGCAGATGAAGAGTATTCATCTGTGAATTCATCTGTTTCAGCAACCTCTGTATATAAAGCGATTGTGTGGCTAGCACAAAACCCAGCCGCCGTTACTCCCCCAACGTAAAATCAGGTACCCATTTAAAGCTGGCTGGACTTGGGGGGGCTTGCACCAGGACCTGAAAAAAATCCCCAAGGTTCTCACTTGGGTTCAAACCCAGGACCCTTCTGTCAACAGTCGAGCACTCTACTCCACACGACCACCCATCCCCAAGATATAAAACATAATAAAGAAAAATTCACTGTAAACAAAATTGAGTTTAAAAAAAAATTTTTTTTTTTACTTTGTATACATGCTATAAAAATATTTATAAATAATATCATCATTAGTGTTACAAAGTAAATCTGTTTAATTGTAATTTTTTGAAGTCTATCTCTTGCCAATGTTTGCTAACATAGAACCAAATTATGCAGAGCCTGTCTGGTAGTTAAGAATGGCTTTTAGCAAGGATGAAATCAATTCTAACTAACTCCTTGTAAGAAGGCCAAAAAATTTTTTTATCTGAGCAAAGGAATCAAATGCAATGATCCTTAGCTAAAATAAGACAGTAAAAAGAAAATCATTTGAAGTATTTTGCTTACAAAAGAGTTAATTATAGTTTAAAAAAGGTTTTGTTGAATGCATGAAATATTTACTCGGTCACTACACTTACAAAAAAAATCACATGAAAAAATAAATGGTAAAAATAAAAAAAGTAAGTAAAGTAAAGTAAGTAAAGTTCCCTTAACCCTAACGGGCCATAGGGGCAGATGAAGTGTAGAATTCATCTGTTTCTATAACCTCGGCATATGAAGGGGTTGTGTGGTTAGCACAACGCCCAGCCGCCTTTACTTCCCCAACTTTAAGTCAGGTACCCATTTAAAGCTGGGTGGACTTGTGGGACGACTTTGAAACACATTTTCACCTGGAAAAATTCCACATGGTTCTCACCGAGGATCGAACCCAGGACTCTCAGGTCGACAGTCGAGTATCTACACCACTCGGCCACCCGTCCCACTAAAAATAAAAAAAGCTTATGATAAAAACCCGGAGGATCCCGGGTTCGAATCTAAGTAAGAACCTTGGGGTTTTTTTCAGGTCCTGGTGATAGTCCCCAAGTCCACCCAGCTTTAAATGGGTACCTGACTTTAAGTTGGGGGAGTAAAGGCAGCTAACCACACAATCCCTTCATATGCCAAGGTTATAGAAACAGGTGACTTCTACACTTCATCTGCCCTGATGACCCGTTAGGGTTAAGGGAACTTTACTTACTTACTATGATAAAAAAAAGGTATCATAACAAAACTTACTCCATTTAAAGAGAACATGGTCACTGGTGCAAAGAGTGATTGTAAGTATCGTAACCTAGAAACAGTTTTTGAAAAACAGTGATGCTTAAATTGTCAGAAACAAAAATTTTCTTTATATTTGTATAGATGCAAATAAAAAAAAAAAAACGCTCCTAATTAAATGAAGAAAAAAAAAATGAGTCTACATAAATCTATTATCAGAAATGTCATGAATAAGTCAAAAATAATATGTACAATCTTGACGGTATAAACTACAACAACAAAAGCTGATAATTAGGTGTAGCAGACTTTATAGCATGTTTGAAAAAGTGGTAGATTCTTGAAGATTTAATTTTCAAAAATGTGTTCTAGAAAACAGAGAAATTAGTTTGAAATTCTTCAATTTGTATTCCAACAGACAGAAAATTCTGTATTGGCCATTACTGATTCTGTTGTATTCTCCCATCAATTATTTATATCATTAATGAACACATCTTACAATTTACTAATTTAGTGTAAAAGTACAATAGTCTGAATGCACATTGTGTATTAAGCAAGTTTAAGATAACTTACCAATCTTTTTTAAACATTGTCCAAACATTCCTCTAATAAAAGAAATAGATAAGAGCTTGGTTTATTTCACATATAGTGTATACATTTCTTTTTAACATTTTAAAATTTTGCATCTATTCTAAATTAAGAGAAAACTTAATAAATTGTTTCTGTATGTTGTGTCATTAAGATGCATTTACAATTCACCTTTGATGTCTGTGAAACGGACTCTGCTTCAACAGTGTCCAGTTTGTTCATATTGTCTGCGTAATGTTCCCAGAGGTAGCCCCAGTTCCACACTCTCCTCTGAACAGTGACACAAGCAGGCTGCTCAAGAAAGTCAAGGTTTTTAGAAGACATGGCCAGGTCAATGCAAGACTCATCATTGAAACGTTCCATTTTTCTTGTGATCATCTTCAGCGTTGTCTCTGGATCTCTGTCATAACAGGCATTTACAAATGTCACAGCTAAATCTTGGTATTCCCTGATAATTGAAAACAAAAGTTATCAGGATGGAAATAAATCATTTCAGGAATCAATATCTTAATGTAAAGTAAGCATATTTATTTACTTCAAACTTCAGTCTCAGTTAATAAATGTTTTTTCTTTCTATCCAACAACATGATTGATTTAGAAAAGTTGAAGTAACCCCCCCCCCCTAAAGAGTACATGTATAATTTTATTCTAGTGTAATATTTGAACAATTCTTCTAATAGTTAAATAAATTAAATTATTGAAATAGAATGTAGATGTACTGAGATGCAGAGGTTAACTCTTTCTTTTTCAAGTTATTATGTAATATTTGAACAATTCTTCTAATAGTTAAATAAATTAAACTATAGAAATAGAATGTAGATGTACTGAGAGGCAGAGGTTAACTCTTTCTTTTTCAAGTTATTATGTAATATTTGAACAATTCTTCTAATAGTTAAATAAATTAAACTATAGAAATAGAATGTAGATGTACTGAGATGCAGAGGTTAACTCTTTCTTTTTCAAGTTATTATGCTCTCTCTGGGCAGCTCTCTTCAAATAGCTATATGCCATTAGGAGTGAACCAAGGGGATCCTATTTAAGGAAGAACCAAAAGAATGAAATTGACAATATTTCAGACATAAATACTATACAAGTAATTTGCAGTGAATTAAAAAGGTAATTTTTAATTTCTGCTAATTAACTAAGCTGACCTGTATTTTAAGCCAAAACAGCAAAGACATTTTAAAATCTCCACTCACTAAACACTGTCGAAATAAGTGGTCACAAATGCCATAAAAATCTGAAAAATAAATTAAATGGTAATCTTAGCGTGTTGGAAAAAAAAAACCAAAACGAATTTCTTTCATAATAAATCAATAATTTGTATTAGTCAGCTTTTTCGCCTTTTTTTATAGTCTTATCCACTTAAATAATATAATATCCAGTACTTGCTGCACCCTGCTAAACATTTGTCACTACCTTCTGTTTTCAAATAATGTCCTGCTACCATTAAGTATTATTTTAATTTGTTTGGTTATATCATGTAATGGGAATAAGTTTCTATTGTAGTAGACTTGGTATTGAGCGATACAATACTCACTGTGTACATTTACCCTTTTTAAAAGCAATGATTGGTTAATTAAACAAAAATTAATCGAGGCATATTTTTATATTATAACAATTTGTGCGTCTTTTTAAATGTTGCAAATCATATTGGAACTTTTATTTTTCCAATAAATAACAATAGGAAAATATTTGTATAATAGCACAATATTTGTATAATAGCACAATATGTGTATAATAGCACAATATTTGTATAATAGCACAATATTTGTATAATAGCACAATGTTTGTATAATAGCACAATATTTGTATAATAGCACAATATTTGTATAATAGCACAATATTTGTATAATAGCACAATATTTGTACAATAGCACAATATCTTTTTACAAATCTCAATCCTTCTACTAGGTCAGGCTATTTTTAGAGTTTTCCCAAACCCAGACAGACAATTATGTTATATATTATTTTACAAAATATTATCATTTTTTTAAACCCAAGAATATGTACTAAGAAAATTAATGATAAATGACAAAGAAAAATAAAAACATTTATCAAGAACATAAAAAATCCATCAATAGTTCATTTCAAGTATAAATCTTTCCCAAAATTTTCTAGGGCAAACCTAAGACAAAGGAAGAATCTCATAATACTGATACTTTTTAGTGAAAATTATGAATATTATACTAAAAAATGAATTAGGTTGCAGGTAACACCAAGATGAAGGACAAATATTATTCAAGACAGATCATTTAAGTTTTAAACTGTATTCTGTTGAAGTTTGTTACAGAAGTTATTAAATCTGAGGTGATGAAGTACAGTGAGTGTAGATGAAGGACAACTATTATTCAAGACAGATAGATCATTTAAGTATTTAACAATATTCTGTTAAAGTTTGTTACAGAAGTTATTAAATCTGAGGTGCTGAAGTACACTGAGTGTAAAATAGGTGCTGCCAAGATGTTTGTGGATTATAAATCACTATCGGAGACTATTGCTATTTCATTATGTCCTATTTTATCTTAAGGATTTTTATAATATATGTAAAAAATAAAATTTGTCACATTCTTAAATAATTCACAGAGTGCTTGTTTACCATATCTAGCTCCTAAAGATCATCTGCTAAATTATAAAGTAACATCCTTTTCAGTAATTCTGATTTATAGTGACCATTGTCTATTGAAGGTTAAAATATGGCAGACCAGATGGAGAGTGAAGTTGTCTGAACTAAATGTAGAAAGATCTGGATTTGTTATTTAGAGAATATTTTATACTTCCTCCTACTTTCATTAAGTAAACCTTTCATTACTATCAAGCACACCAATGCTAGAAAGCTTCATAGTAAAATTGTAAATCTCATTTTCCTACTAAAGGATTGCCTTTCTTAGCCTGAGATATCAACACCTATGACATATTTCCTGAACTATGATAGATTTTTTAAAGAAGGAGAAGGGAGTGTTTTAGGACAAAATTTCTTATTAAAAAAAAACAATTAATTCTTACAGTATTTTAATTTTTCACATAAAGCATACTTAAAAGCTTTATCAAATACACAGATCTACAAAATATACTCTACCATAGTTGTCAACATTACTGTCCAGCCAAAGTTTATGATGCTTAATAAAATTCATCGTAAAGCTGCTCGCTTGATGAAGAATTTCATTGAAATGCAGAGTTCTTGAGTCCGTTATAATACTGGTCATTGCAAGTTCCTGAGCAGCATAATGAGGAAACAAAATATCAGTCGGCTCAAAATAAATTATAAAGGACAAAAATAATTAGCATTATTGTATCTCGTAATACAGGTATATACATATATGTAAAGTATTCAAAAGTTTTAAGTGGGCTTACATCTTTTTGAATTTCTGAAAAAACACCTTTTCTTATGAAAAAATCAATGAATTTCACTCTCTTATGGATATATGCTAATTGTATCACAGGGTAATAGCATTTCTCTACCTTAAAAAACAATGAAAAAATGAAACAAAAAATCATTTACTTGAATAAAAAAAATGTCATTTACATTAAGTTAACAATATTCTTTAACGATCAGCCTGGGTTGTTGGAGGGAGGGACACCCTATCCTCATCAGAATGATTCATTCATTAGTTTACATTTTATGCCATAGTGTGAGCATAGGCATAAGTACATCAAGTGTTTAGCAAATAAGTAATAATTTCAGAGTCTGATAATTTTAACACGTTATATTTTAAATTTTCAGAAACTAAAACTTGACATAGAGCTAAAGCAGCTGACACCAACCTTTGTTTTACTAGAAGAAAAAAAAAACTTAATTTTTTTTTGCAAATTTAATTCCAAAAAATAAAAATTTGTGCTTTCATTTGTTTTTCCCTTGTTTACCTTAGAGCACGACTGAAAGATGTACCTGTCAGCTAAATCAAAAGCATCAAGATAGACGAAAAGCTTGAGCAATGTTATTTTCCTTGGTTTGACTTGGTTATATAATAAAAAAAAAATCATTGAATTTTTACAAAATAATTTTATCCCGCATACACAAATGGTAAGGAAATATCTTTTCAAGAAATAAAAAAATTTTAATACTATGATAAGAAACAACATTTTAAATTAGCAGATACGATGTCTAAAACTAGGAATTTTTTTTTATAATCAAGTCAACTTTATACAATACAAATAATATAATTCTACCTTTTAAAAGTGCTTCGGATATGACCTCTGCTATACCCAGATCAGGGTAAGTCAACTTTTGCTCAAAAACCACAGCCTTTTTACAAAGTTTTTCGATATCTTCTTTTTGAATTTTGGTGGCAACAGAGCTTGTATTAGGAAATTGATTTAACTTGGATATGACTTTATTCAAACTGCAATAGTGTCATAGTAAATGTTATATTAATATAACTATAAAACAAATACAAAAATCAAAAAAATTTTGTATTACTCCAATTTAATATCTCTGATAAGGCTTACTTAAAAATTCAAAATATATTTTTAAATTATCTAGCACAGTGGTTATCAGACTTTTAATATTTATAACCCACCCTGACGTTTTTTTTTTCTGACCCACCATAAAAACAATTTTTTTCGCGACCTAATAGTAAAAAAGAACTCAGATAAAATAAAGAATAAAATATTCCTTGATGTTGTATTTAAATTTCCCTCTTACTTTGCAGACAAACAAACATTTAGCTTTGTATTACGTACAGAAATAGAGAAATAATTATGCATTCATAGATTCTCAATCCATTAAATTTGTCTAATAGTGTCAAACGTTAAGAACCACTGATCTACAGCCCCATAGCCAAGGGGGGGCACTGGGGGGCCGTGCCCCCCCCTGCTAGGTGTGGAGTGCCCCCCCCCTTAAAAAAGAAAAAGAGGAAAAAATAAAGAAAAAGTAACTAAAATGAGAAAAACTACCCCCTTGCTGGGTATTGGTGCCCCCCTCCCCCACTTACTTTGACCTGGCTACGGGCCTGCTGATCTAGCAGTATCAATTGATTATGATTAATATTCTATTTACCCATCTAAATCGCCTGACGTGGACACAGCATCAGCTAAAATATCTGTTAAATAGCCAGAGCCCTTGAAGAGCAAAGAAAAATGAAATTATATGTATAAGTAACCAGTGTTACAATATTTCAAAATACTAAAAAACTAACAAAGTATAAAAAAACTGCAAAATGGGTGTACTTTAAATTGGTCAAAAAAAATATCAGATTCTGATGCCAATACACAGACAAAACGTACATGTATTATTCCATCGCTAATTTTGTCAAAAAAATCATACATTACATCAACAACATTTTATCACATTCAGTGTTTCTTTATACTTTGATCCTAAATTATCTACTACCATTAAACTAAAATTTTTATTTTTATTATAAATATACATGTGTTTGTAGCAGATCTACTAAAATAAACTCTCACTTTACAAAATAAGACTAACCCTAAGGATAACAATAGCAGCTTCAGAGCGGTTGATTATTTGTAACAAGTTGTCAAGATCTTTTCTATCACAATCACTAACCAGTATACATTCATAAGGGGAATCTGGTTTTAATCCTTATGAAGAGAATAAGTAAATTATTTAATGAAAATAATGTTAAGTAAAAAAAAATAAACAACATAATAATAAAACATAATGTGTTTGACAGCCACACTTGTCAATATTCAGATTATCTAGTTATATATACCTTCTGTTTTGGCAGCAGTTTGTTTATAAGCCAGATGTAATGCTGAATATGTATAAGACGGTGGCCATACTGAAGCCTCTGGGAAAAACTGATGAGTAAGAAATTAAAATATTTGATTGTTAGAAATATCAGGCAGTACTAAATTCTAATTAAATCTCTAGTCTATAAAAAGTATAAATTAGCATCAGAAATAATACAGAAGTATTAACTGCAATCCTGGATGTAACACAATTTTGAAGACATTATTATATAATATATGTAAAGAAAGTCCAACAATAAATGTTATTTTAATATATTGTATAAATGAAACTTTTATATAACTGCAAACACTGTTTTGAAACCACTAAGCTCATATATGTTTTACTTATTTTTTTAATAATATTATGGGACCCAGAGTATTAGAATCGCAAAGACAATTACTAACAATAATGGTCAATTATGATTAGGAAACATTTGATTACACTAATTTGAAACAGAATTGCAATAAAACATACATATTGATAACTTCATCCTCAAGAAAGTTAAACTAAATAAACTTGGAAAAGCTAAATCAATTTTAATATAAATCAGACATACTCATAGTTTAATATTATATATCAGACATAGTTTAATAAGGTTACTGTAAGCTACTTCTTTTTTATTATGAGACTCTATTATTACATTTTACTTTTATTAAGTTAAAAGTTTTACCCTAAATAAAATTAAATAACTTCATTCTTAATAATTATAATTTTAATATCATTCAAAATTATCTGCCAGTACCGAAAACCAAAACAGTACTGCAGTAGCTTATTTAAACGAAGATGGCAAATAGCATTTTACCAAGGACAAAGTGCCAGTACCTATATTTTATTGCTTTCCAGACAAGTGTTTGATATACAAATAACATATTAATCACTATACGATTATTGGATACAAAAAAAAAAAAACTAAAATATTCTAGGGTTAGGGTGTAATAATGAATATTAATATAAATTATATGTATATATCTTTTTGAATTCAAAAGTAAGTAATCCAATTTAATGATTCTCCACAACGTCTTTCACTCTTAGTCTTATTAATAATTAATACTGCTAATTGGATTGTTGCTGTTTTATGTCTAAACATTTGTTAATTAGTGTCATGTTCACAAGGAACTTATCAGTGTGGCATATTCTATTACTGTTGCCTTTTTTTGTAAGTGGTTCATATAAATATTACATGGTTTTGTTGAAATACAGTTTCCTTGCAAACACTACTATATATTACTTAGTATTACTAGTAAGATTTTTCTTTTAGGAACCTCTGACTTAATTTCATTTAAAGTGAGGGATTTTTTTTTCTTTCTGGCATGCCCGATTAATCGGGCTAATCTCAATACACTGATTAGTTACTTTACTTGTAGTAATATTTATTACATTACAGTCACAACTTAAACTGACATGAGTAAACAAACATTCGCTCACACAGACAATGTCAATTTAATGTTGTCGAAGGCAACGGTTCAGCAGAAAATTAAATAGCAGAAAGTACTGCTCATACTGCTCTTTGTACATTCAGTAACATATGATCAAATGTAAATTATAAGATATTATGGCTTGCAAAGTTTGGAACTTGTATCGTGTTATTACAATTTTGGATTTTAACTATTATCTGGAAAAAAGTTTTGGAATGTTTATAGAGGTAAAGTATCAATAATATTTATCAAAATAATAATTATTGCTAAAATTGTAGATTACCAAAAGTACCTAGAAGTTTTAGGCGACCGGAACCATTTAGAATATAATTTTTCTTTTTTGCTCATATTATGTACAGTAAATGTACACTACTGACAGTTGACTTATGTTTCGACAACTTGTTCGAAGCAAACTGCAAAGCAACCAACTTTTTACACTATTGACGAATTATTAAACTTCGAGGCATGAGTACAATTATTCAAGTTAGCAAATAAGTATAATCAAAATTGCATATTGACTTGAAAGAAAAAATATACTGATAAGTGATAACATTTCAAAAGGCTTTGATCTGGCTATAAATCATAAAATTGGCAGCTCTAGTATGAAGTGAATCTTCCTAGTAAAAAGTATTTTTTAAAAGGTGGTTCTCCAATGTCTAAAGTTAGCTTAATGATTATTTTCTTCTTCCTTACGTTTCTGCATTTAATTCTTTCGCCTGTCTAGCCCCTTACCCTTTAAAAAACAAACAAACAGCTGTTGTTTCTGTTATTACTGAAGAAAATCACCAAGTAGCAGCATTGTTATCTCCAAATTTGTATTTTTTCTAATCTTTGATATGTCTATAAGAACTATATTAATTTAAAATCGTATCTTAAAGTGATATTGTCTTTAAAATTAACAGCTACATAAGATATATATAGGCCTAAATGTCACAAACGTTTACATAATTTACGCTCTAAGCCTATATTTTTATATTAGCTATTTAAAAAAAAAATTTTTAAAAAATAAACAAAGAAATAAATTACGCCAGCGCTTTCTATATTCAACTGCAGCCTACTTTTATTGTTGAAAGGTGACCATAGGCCTACAAACAAAGGCGGACACTATATAGTTTCGATATTTTTTAAAGCATTATGATGGGCTTTTTCGCATAATTATTTCTCTTCTGAATGGACCAGTCATTGGATCTAAATTATTGTTGACCAAAAGCATTATGTGTCAAACTTCATATAAAAAATTTAAATAGATAAAAAAAAACCAACCAATCAGTTATTACTACGAGTCCTCACCTCTGGCTCAACTTTGACCGGCATTACGTAAGGTTGTCTGGCACTTTCCAGGACATCGTGATCTTCATAAGAAGTTACAATCCACGCTCCTTGAGATGAGAAAAATATTTACCAAATCAAGTTGTCGAATCAGTTTCATGTTTTTCATATTATATCATTATGATACGATATCATCTCTTTTCCCCATCCCACAGCAAAAACAACAGTCAAAAAGAGAAGTTATTTTTATAGCAAAGAGTTTTAAAAAAGCCCAGAAACATCAACCAAACCATTACTTACGTAGCAATGGCTCACTTCAGGCCCGTAGCGTGCGGGGGGGGGGCAGGGGGCCAGCCTCTCCCCCTGCGTTTTGTATGCCCCCCCTGCTTATTTGTTCTACTTAGTAAAATGTATTACCTGTCCCCCCCTGCTATTACCTGGCCCCTGCTGTAGAACTTTCACGCTACGGGGCTGGCTCACTTTGGCATAGTTATTCAAATCACTAAAAGGAATCGTGTACCATTAGTTCCCAAACTATCGTTTCTCAAATAGTGATTCGAATCAATAAAACGAATAAAACATAAATAATCATTTAGTTTAAGACACCTATTGGTAATAATGTCCGAGGCCAGACAATGTGCCAGGACAGCTGTGGTTTGAAGCAACTGTTATGTGGGTGATATCATAAATTTTATGATAGAATATAGGCCGGTTAGGCCTAATTACTTCTTAAGATACTTAAAAAAAAAACAGAACTTTTTTTTATTTTTTATTACTTATTTGGTGGCGTCCACATGTAAAATAAAAAAAAACAACTTAGATTTAGAACAAAAATAAACTGGGTTGACCCAATGTTAACCCGATTAGTTTTTCTTGGCAGTGAGTGTGCATTCTGTAACCCGATCTACGTGCTCTGGGTTTACGGGTTCAACTCCCGGCGTTTCCAGTCATGGTCAGGTGGTCACTGCTCTTCGACCAAGGTAGGGATAAAAGAGGAGCAGTACAAGAGCCGTACATTAAGAGGTTTCACGGATCATCGGTACTGGGACTTAACAAAAAAATACACACACCCACACACACACAACCCAAAGCTATGCATTAAACCAATGACTCAAAGATTCCCATTGTACTTACATTATTTACTTTTGTTTCTTTGAACGAAAAAAAAAAACAAAAACATATCTTTACTTTTCTATTTCTGGAAAATTGCCAACTCTTTTTTTTTACAGTACAGTTGATGAGTAAAAAATGAAGCTCTCAGCATCAAAGCCATTATGTGCTTGTATTAAAACATTTTCACATGAACCTGACTGGGTCTTTTTCAACCATCCCATAATTTATCTAGAAATGTATTTATTTATATATACATATTTTTTTTTAATTGCTATTTTCGCAAATCGCAAGAAAATGCTTACCTGTGTCATTGACAAGGTTGATAACTCTCCGCTGAAGTTCTCCTGGTAACAAATGTATTCCCCCTTTACCTGTTGATTTCATAGAAATTTAAAATGGAACCATTTTCAAACTATGAACTAGTTTTTGTTTTTAAAAAAAAGTTAAATTTGAAACAAAGATAACAACTTTGATGACAGATAAAATATCAGCTTCAATGTACAGACAATGTAAACAGTTTGTATTCAATTAATCATCAATCCAAATTAGTCGAAATATAACATAGATCATGTATGACTATGATGACAATTCATCATCACACATTTTAGACATTGGGTTGGTGTTCTTGTGTATATCAGTACCTGTTACATCCTCTAGTGTTAATGAGTGGCGGTACCACAGTCACTGGGGTTTTTACCGAGACGTGGTTATTGCTAGTCCTGGTCTGAGAGACATACCATGGTCTACGGGGATAAGATCATTGGGGGTTCTCTAGTCAGAAAAAAAAAACCTTGCGAGGGTGGTGGTACTGTGGTTAATAAGGACTATCTGAGATCGTAGTATCCAAAGCTGGCGGTGGTGACGGATGTGGTCGGCACACAACACCCTTCCACTCTGTCCCACTCAAGCACACCTGCGCAGCCTGTCATTTCGGGCTGAGGGTACAGGCCCATTACACCCTCCCCTCTGTCCGAGTGGCAGGGAAAACCCCTTGCCTTGCCATTCTGGCGGATCAGCAGTACTCACACCCTGCTGGTCTGGCCAGTTTGGGCAAGTCTTAAAACACTCTTTTCTGCCATCCCGGCAGATGATAGCGGGCACACTCACCCGCCGCTCTTTAGGCATGGCAGACATGCATCAGCGCCGCCTACAGTGCTGGTGTGGTAGGCACACCACACCCTATCATGCTGGCAATGGCGGCGTAAAAAAATCAATAAAAAAAAAAATCAGGTTAACTACCGTCTGATTTCCAAATGTTCTATTTCAGTTTTACGTTTTACTATACCGGTATAAGACAGACAGTACTCCAAGTCTGGGAATTCCTGATGGTCACTCAGGCTGGAACCATCGTGGTGTAGTTGACCAATAATTCTGATGATTAAATCAGGTCGGTCAAAGTAGAAACTTTCTAGAACATCAGAACATTCGACTTCCGTCTAAATATAAATCGAAAAACAATAATAATAACAAAGTGGTAGATCTCTCATTTTACCACTCTCTGTCTATCTATGATCCTGTCTACATTAATGTCTGTATATAATATACATGCCTCCCACAGTCTGTTAATTTATATGTCAATATATACGTCTGTCTATATCTGTCTGTCTTTCTAATACTTCCTGTTTATCTATTTGTTGTTATGTCAATGTATCCGTCTGTCTACATATTTTTCTTTCTTTCTGATTCTCCCTGTCAAATAATCTATTTGTTTTTTTTTCCTTTCTTTGTCGTATGTGTATCTGTCTGCCTTTCATCACCGTTCTACCTATCATTCTGTCTGTTTAAACGTCCGTTTCCTTGTCTCGCATAGGCTGTCTATGTATCCATCTTTCTTACTCTCTCAGCATATCTGTCTATCTATCTGTTTCCATCTGTTAGTCTTTCTATACCTCTTCTTTAAATCATTCTGTCTTTCTAAAAGTCATTGATAACATAAAGTTACTATGAGAATAGAATTTCGTTTTAATTGTAACTATATTTAACTATACATTGAATAATTAATGAGGCAAACCTTCACACATTGTATTTATACATTATGCTGCTTTAGGTATTGACACAGATTCCAGGAAAATTTTTAACTTTTAAAATATTTAAAAAAAGAGAAAAAAATAGTTTATAACTAACAAAGCAGTAACAGCCATGCGTGAAGAAATCCACAATTCAAGTTTTTCATCTTTTATTGACAACTTGCTGATATTGTACTACTACCCTATATTTTGAACAAAAATACTAATTATTTATCTTTATCGGCCCAAATCATAAAGTAAAGGTTTTATACGACATATACACACACGTAGATAGAGATTTCAATGTGGTTTTCACTTTTTAATTGCGAAAGTGCGGATATTTCATCTCTTAAGATACAATGGGCATTTTTCGTCTCATTGGTACCATCTGCAACAGTTGCTATGGAGATGACCTTACTTGAAAGTTTTCTATAAACAGCCACAAGCTAGCTTACTATATACAGCAAAATTAAAAGAAATAAATGATGTAAATTATCAGAGTCGCACTAAAATTAAAGTCGCATGGGACTCTAAAAAACCACAAATGTAAATTTTTAGCTTAATAAATCAATCCTATATCAGGCTTGTCAACTGCCATTGTAGGGAGTAGGGAGCGACCGATATGCCTTTTTACCGATAGTCCGATACCGATATTATTCCCCAGCATTTTTGCCGATACTGATACCGACATCGATATTTTCCTATTAATGAAAGGGTGTCTTGCAGATGAAAAAGATTAGAAGATCAAAAGATTTGAAAAGACAGATCGGAAGTATTCGGAAGACCGAAGTCAAAAACACAAACCATGCCTGCATAATCTCAGAAATCTGCATGTTTATTGTTTAAAATTAACTTATAACAAACAATTTGTTATTTTTACTTTTTACTTGTAAGCCTACACAAACAGAAAAGTAAGATAAAGTTGTTAATAATTAATGTCAAAATAAAAAAGTAAAAATGTATTAATTGTTAATTGTAACTTCACTAACTTGTGAAAATTGTGATGAAATTAAAATAATGTTCATCGTTAACCTTTGTAATTTTTACTGAATTTACTTGTAGCAGATTTTAAAAAAAAATGTGAAAAATTAAAAACACTTAATTGTATCTGTAAATCACTTCACTCAGGTGAACAGTTAACTGGAACTCTGTAAGTAAACTTTAACTCTGTAAACCAAAACCAGTTTAGTCTCCCTACAAAAATCGGCCGATCCGATATTAACCAATAGTGCCAATATCGGCCCGATATCGATCCGATTATCGGTCGCTCCCTAGTCACGAGGGCCGCATGGGGTCACATTGTGTGGTTTCGAGGGCCGCACACCCCACGCAATTGGAGCCATTTAATGATCAAAGCATTGCAGTTTATTTAAACTACGTAAAGAAACAATATAGCATCCCAAAAAGGACACAAAATGCGATTTTGTCTTATCAATGTCTTTGTTTCTGAGTGTGAGTAGACCAATGTTTAAAATATAGACAGTAAAACGTCTTTAAAATATAGATAGTAAAACGTGTTTAAAATATAGACAGTAAAACGTCTTTAAAATATAGATAGTAAAACGTGTTTTAAATGTAGACAGTAAAACGTGTTTTAAATGTAGATAGTAAAACGTGTTTTAAATGTAGACAGTAAAACGTGTTTAAAATGTAGACGATAAAACGTGTTTAAAATGTAGACGGTAAAACGTGTTTTAAATGTAGACAGTAAAACGTGTTTTAAATGTAGATAGTAAAACGTGTTTTAAATGTAGACAGTAAAACGTGTTTAAAATGTAGACGATAAAACGTGTTTAAAATGTAGACGGTAAAACGTGTTTTAAATGTAGACGGTAAAACGTGTTTTAAATGTAGACGATAAAACGTGTTTTAAATGCAGATAGTAAAACGTGTTTTAAATGTAGACAGTAAAACGTGTTTTAAATGTAGACAGTAAAACGTGTTTTAAATGTAGACAGTAAAACGTGTTTAATAGGCTGTAAAATTGCCTTAACGAAATTTTGCCCGCCTGTGACTCCTTTGTTAAGGCCGCACATGTGTTAGCTAATGAATGTATGCATACCGAAAGCCACCAGTCTCACATGCCTGTTCTGTACCCTAATACAGTGGCTCTCAAACTTTTACTATTCGCGACCCACTTAGAAAAACTGTTTTGTTGTCGCGACCTAATTTTAAAAGGAAAAAAAGTTAAGAGAAACTTCATGGTGTCTACAATGTATTAGACTATAATTAGACGAACACATTTTTTTTATATACACAGGTATATATATATATATATATATATATATATATATATATATATATATATAACGATCATTTATAACCATAGCCCCGGAATATTCGTGCTATCAGCCATATTACAGCACACTGTGAAGTTGTACATCTATTTATCTAATCTCTAATTTAGTTGACATAGTCTAAAGTTATTATTGATTTTCTTTGTCGAATTATTGGCAGAATAGCAATCTATTAGATTTTAGAACAAACAAACACACACACAGACAAATTGAAAAAGAGGGAGAAAGTGAAAGAGAGGGAGAGAGTGAGGGAGAGAAGGAGAGGGAGAGAGAAAGAGAGGCAGAGAGAGAGGGAGAAGGAGAGAGTGAGAGAGAAGGAGAGGAAGGGATAGGGAGAGAGGGGGAGAGAAGGAGAGAGAGGGAGTGGGAGAGAGAGGGAGAAAGAGAGTGTGAGGGAGAGAGAGATGGGGAGAAGGATGGGAGAGGGACAGAGAAAGAGAGAGGGAGGGAGAGGGACAGAGAGGGAGAGAGGGAGAGGGAGAGAGAAGGAGAGGGAGAGAGAGAGATTTAAGGAGGGGGAGATAGAGATGGAGAGAGAAGGAGAGGGGGGAGAGAGAGTCGTGCACAATTAATTTTCGCCCTATTAATTTTTTTCTCGACTCAACCGCAATTCGGCCGAGATCCACTAGTGGGTCGCTGCCCCCACTTTAAGAATCACTGCCCTAATGTAAGATTCCATTACTTCCAATGTCTATCTATCACTAATGCATATCATCCAGCCGAATTTTTTTTTTACTAGCTGTTCAATTCAATTTAATAATAATAGGGAGAAACGCTCCAGTGACTGTTGAATCAATGTGATCAATAACCATTTCAGTGATTTAGGAAAAAAAATAATTTTAAGAGTTTAATCGATATTGCCATAAAGGAGTGTTCGTAATTTATTCAAAGACAAATTAGGAAATTCCAATACAAAAGTAGGTCAAAGTAGTCTTGTAGTAGAGAAAATCAAACAACTCGACATACTCTTTATTTCTTCTTCTTTTTTTCTTTGTATTACCTCAAACTTTGCACACAGTATTGTGCACTGATACCGGTGCACACACACAAGCTAAGACTTATAGTGTCCGGTTACTAAATACTTACATTGGTTTCTGTTGACAGATTGGTAAATAGGTCACCATTCTTATCTTTCCAAACCAAGGTGTTTTTAGGGGCACCGGTGCTTTGTAAACTGTACAGAATTACATACAAAATTTAATGGATGAATTAACCAGTGCTTTGTAAACTGCACAGAATTACGTACAAAATTTAACGAATGAATTAACAAAAATAATAATTCAAAATTGTTTTAATGTAATCAGTTTATCATGTGTAGGAATCGTTATGTTTTAAGGGTCTCGAGGGGAAGATTTCAAACATGTTTTGGACTCATGAAACAATAACGTCCAGGGCTAAAAAAAAAAAGTGACATTTCCTAGGGCTTCGGAATCCTGGGAACGGCTCTTCACTGAATAAATACGTTTGGTAAGAAGACAATCGGACTACAACGTGTTTATAAAGGGCCTAGTAGGCTTTAAATAAAACATTAAATGTAGTGTGTATATATATATATATATATATATATATATATATATATATATACAAGCTGCAAGTACCCGGCTTTGCCCGGGTCTAAAATAAAGGTTTTCTATTTACCTTCTGTTTTCTCCCTACCCCCTCTCTCTCCATCCCTCCCCCTCTCTCCATCCCTACCCCATCTCTCCCTCACTCCTTTTCTCTTTCTCTCCCTTTCTCTCTCCCTCCATCCCTCTTTCCCCCCTTTCCTCCCTCTCTCCCTCCCCGCCACTCTCTCTCTCTTTATCTCTTCCTTCCTCTTTCCCTCTCTCCTCCCTCTCTCTTCCTCCCTCCACTCTCCCCCTCTCCCTCTCTCTCCACCTCCCTCTCTCCCTCTCTCCGTCCTTCCATTTCTCTCCCTCCCTGCCCTCTCTCTCTTCCTTTCTCTTTCCCTCCCTCCCTCTCCCTTCTTCCCTCTCTCTCCCTCCTTCTCTCTCCCTTCTTCCTTCCCTCTTTCCCTATCTCTCTCCCCCTCTCTCTCCCTCCCTTTCTCTTTCCCTCCCTCCCTTTCTCTCTCCCTCCCTCTGCCATACACTCTCTCCCTCCCTCCTTCTCTCACCCTTCCTCCCTCCCTCCTTCCCTCTCTCTCTCCCACCCTGCCCCTTCTCTCTCTCTTTATCTCTCTCTCCCTCCATCTCTCTCTTCATCTCTCTCTCTCTCGTTCTATATATATATATATATATATATATATATATATATATTATAATTATTATGGCTTCACACTTCTTCTAAACCCCTTCTTCATTCCTTTACTCAAGCACACAAACTGTACAAATCAGGGAGCATGAAAAAACAACAATTCTGTATTTCTTTTTCCGTCCCTAACCGTTTCTTCTCCGTCGGTTCAATGACACATTCACTTGGTGCGCGAATACAGGGAATGCCCTGTGCATTGATACAATTTGAATACAATAACATTTGAAGCACCCGCGCGCAAGTTCATGTATCATCGGGAAATGACGTCGCAGAGGATTTCTATTTATAGCGATGGCGTTCCCTTACCGTGATTACATTAATATAGTAAAATACTAAAATAATTAATTACAATTAAACTACCCATTGAGATGGAACGAAACCTGTTTCATGACCTTTCCCATGTAATTATATGTACGTGTACCGAATTTCACGTTATTTGGTTGTCTGGATCTTGAGTTTTAAGGGAACAGACAGACAGCAAATGCGTCTTATAAGTACATATATATATATATATATATATATATATATATATATATATATATATATATATATATGGTATCCTACAAAATGTTTTCACGCAATAAAACGTTCCATATTTTAAAATATTAAAAAGTAACTTTTTTTTTTTTTACAATAAATAATCACATTACCTTGTTTCTTTCTTAATACGGTCAACTTCTAGCCTGAAGAAATAGAAAAAAAAAATATAAACATACTGATTAAGTAACTTATTATCGTCAAAGAATGGGTAGATTTTTGTTGTTTTCGCTTATAATTTATTGGTCGCAATTATTTTTTTTTTCAAGTAGTTGTCCAGTAATGATTTAATTGTTGTTTATTTTCAGCTTTAATAAAAATCAACAGTTTTAAGTGTTTTTTTTAAATATTTATTCATGAAAAGTTTGAACAAAGTATACTGGAATAAACATGTGAACAAAGTATAATGAAATAAAAATCTTAACAAAGTATAAAGGAATCAACATGTGAGCAAATTATAATGAAATCAAGGTATGAACAAATTATAATGCAATCAACATCTGAACGAAGTATAATAGTAACAAGGTATTTGAACGGCATTCATTGATATGAAAATGGACAGAAACACAGACAGTCAGTGGAAAAACGATCTCTTTAAGATTTTGCAGATGAAACTGTCAGTCTGTCATGTGACAACTTGCCACAATCAGAGATCACACGTCTCTCAAATCAAACGGTCAGTCTGTCATGGGAGGACACCTTAATTAATATCGATACTTAAATGGTAGGTGTTTTTATAATCAGACACTACAGCGTGTGTACATTAAGATAAGATTGAGGAGAGAATGATATGGTTTGTTATGTGTGTTTGTGTGTTTGTGTCGTGTACTTTTGTTTTGCCGTGACATTTGCATCATACTCACTTCAACTTGGATCGCTCTTCCTTCTCATTTAACAATTTTGGTGTTTTCCTTTGATCTTTATCACTAGCCGCACTTTAAATAGAAACATGTATTAACACTTGATTGATAAATAATTCATATGTGTCATCAATAAGCTGTATACTTATATATATATATATATATATATATATATATATATATATATATATATATATATAGAGAGAGAGAGAGAGAGAGAGTGAGAGTAAGAGAGAGAGAAAGAGAGAGAGAGAGAGAGAGAGAGAGAGAGAGAGAGACGGATTTATAATTTAAGGGACCGTAGGGCAACACAAATCTGAGGCCCCATTTTGAAAAATAAAAAAAAACATTGCTAATTTGTATATACTACTCAACAATTTTGGGCCCCTTATTTCGCTGGGCTCGTAGGCCACGACCAAGTCGGCCTATTTGTAAAGTCGGCCCTGTATATATATATACATATATTTAAAGGAGGTAGTGTCATTTGTTGGTCCTCTATAAATAGATATTCACAGAAAATCATGATAAACTTATTAAAAGGTTTAAATGAGTAATAACAAACGTGTTACTTTATTTCAACTGTCGGTACACTGGCTTTATGATTCAGTGGTGGTGTGTTCACAGTGTTGGTTACTTCCAGTAGGTCTGCACTGTAATAAAAAATATTAAAATAAAATGGCATATGGCATTTTTTTTTACTGCTATTTACATTCTCGTGAAACCAGCACATGAATATTATATAATAATACTCATTTCCAGTGTGCGTTAAATCGAAAGTAAAGAATTAATACAACAGTATTCCAGTTTAAAATACAACCATGAAAAAAATCGGATCTACCCGAAACCAAAAAATAACCTAGCCTACCGATCAAGCATAAGGGGATATAACTCTATGCAAAGGTTTTGCAGGGTACAGCTAGTAATAAATAAATTCTGCGTCATAGAAATAAAACAGATTAATGCCGCTTGCACTTTTCGTTTAGGTCACATCTGTGAAATTGTATATTTTTTTTTAAGTCGTCATAGATATGAATTGTACTGACGGTCTAGTTCTAACCAGTGGTGGCGAACCTTTTCCGTGTGCCCAAAAATTCAACCAAAAAATTTATGTATAGCAAAGTATCAACACTCCAATTAAAATTACAGGAAGTGATATTTTTTTTAGTCCGCATGCCGACTGATGAGGCTCTGCGTGCCGACTAATGAGGCAGACCCAACCACCATCAAGAGGTTTTTGAGGCTGACGCTTATCTGTGGGGGTATTGCCTAGCCATTACTACGTCGATCTGGCTCGCTAGCGATCTTCTTCTTCTTCTTTTTTTTTCATAATTCCCTCAAAGGGAGAGATGTTTATCTCCTTAGATCCTGTAAACCAATGCGGAGATGGTTTATGCGGAGTCCTTCTTTCATCCCCATCGTAGCTGATAGTACAATGGCAAGGAGGCACCACGGGAGACATGTCAATGTAATTGGGTCTTGCCGGGAGTCGAACCAGTAACCCACAGCATGCAGGTGCCGAAACAACTTTAAAGACCCGGCTCGATCCCAAATAACCCATTTATCTTTATCAAACAATTTTGAGCTTGCTGTTAGATAGCCTTGCGTTATGCGCTAAGCTGACTCATAAGGCCGTGCCGCCATGCGTTGTGCACTATGCTGACGCGTAAAACTGTGACGCTTGCGTTGTACACTAAGCCGAAGCGTAAAACTGTGCTGCCATGCGTTGTGCACTAAGCCGACGCGTAAAACTGTGCGCTATGTTTTGTGCACTAAGCCGACGCGTAAAACAGTGCCGCTTAGCGTTGTGCACTAAGCTGACCCGTATACTGATTATACAGTGTTTCCGAGCAGCAATTAGTTGAATTACATTTTTATGTAACGTTGAGTAATTGTCAGATTTTGTCTGAGTGCTTGGCATACTCAACCACAGGTGAATCCACGTTTGATGTCAATAAGACCTGCATGTACAGTATTTCGTTGAGCATGTAATACATTTAATAATAAAAAAAAAAAACACATTTAATAATACAATTATGTGTGTACTGAGTAGTGTAGGTACTGTAGGATGAAGGTTATACTAAAAGAAACGTTAGCTGGGTTGCTATATGTACTGAATAGTGTAGGTACTGTAAGATGAAGGTTAGACGAAAAGAATCTTATGCTGTGTTATGCAAGTCTAAAAAAAATACAAAGCAGTGACTTGAATGAAAAAAATGTTACATCAAATAACACTATAGTGTGATGGGGTAACGGGTAAATTGAGGCAGAGACAAAGCGAACCAAAAAAATTAAAACACTCACCACCCGAAATATGTTTGTTAGACACTGAATGAAAAAGATTACACTTAAAAAAATCCTGATCTTACAAAAAGGCATTAATATATAAAACCAAAAAAGAGAATTCAGTCTGGCAGCTTATCGAGAATCAAGGCACACAAAGAATTAACTAAAAATCTGTAAACAACAAAAAAAAAAAGAGTTGCTGGAAGGTACCAGATAGTGACCATAAAGTCTGCACATGCTAGTTCAAAGTTCAACTTTGCATAACATGTACATCAATAAGCCTGTTATTTTGTTTGATTGCTTATTTTAAAAAATAATTACAGTAATTATATTGATTGATAAGGCGGCGTATGCTACGACGCGGGACGGCTAGTATAAACATATTAGGCTACGTTTTTTTCTTTTCTTAATAGACCAGATAAAACGTGTAATACATGTATCTACTTACATTGTATCACCAGATAAAACGTTTAATGCATGTATCTACTTACATTGTATCACCAGATAAAACGTGTAATACATGTATCTACTTACATTGTATCATCAGATAAAACGTGTAATAAATGTATCTACTTACATTGTATCATCAGATAAAACGTGTAATACATGTATCTACTTACATTGTATCTTCTCTAGACAGTCTTTCATTGGGTTCAATTTTGTTCTGGAAAAAAAAAGAGAAACTACATGTATGGTCTGACTGTTAACCGAGGAAATCAATCATGAGTGATTTACATAAAAGTCATTTTAATTATTTTATATGTTAGTGATGCAAGTAACCCCGATCGACGTATATTTCACATATTTCATCTAAGCTATTTATTTTATGAAATTGAAAAAAAAAATTAAAATTATTGATTTTTCAAGGCAAAGTGATTCGGTTCATTCTCCAAATGCAATCTTTATTTATTTTATTAAGATAAACATTAAAAAAAAAAGATTTTGCATGTGCATCGGCTCAAAATCACATAAAACATTTTTGCAATACATCACGTCATTATTCTTATATCGGCATTTATTTTTAATCTTCTGAAGATGCAAAAAAAAAATCTGCTGTTTTTTTTTTTTTACTTTACTTCGTACATGTTTTTATCTATTTTCAGAAAACATGTTTATGTTCATGAATGTAGGCCTACTGCCAGAACTTCAACGGTGAACTTTTTTTTTTTGTTTTGTTCTGGCTGAAACCATCTTTGAAGTGGCGATAACTTTGCCACGTCATAGATATATATACAAAACCAGGTTAACGCACAGATTAGATATGTGTGGGTCTTTCGAATTTTATTTTTGCAAGGTAAATGACGTAATTGACATTGAATGACCCATAAAAAATATATTTCAGGAAATCGGTTGCACACTTGTGATGGACATTATATCAGAATAAACAAGGAATGCTGGAGTCTTAAGCTTTAATGCTGATAACTTTAAAATTAAATCTTCTTGTAACCATCTTTTCTCCAACTCTCTTTAAAGACCAAGGAAGTATTCCATCAGAAGTATTGTATCAAAAAATATTACATGAGAAGTATTGTACCAGAAGTATTGTATCAACATTTTTTTCATCAGAGGTATTGTTTCGAAAATCAGTGACAAATCTTGTATCGACAGATCATATTTTAAATACACGCATGGCCGTTTTTATGGAGGGTCAAACTTAGTGGCTGCATAGGGCCCAGCTACAGAGCCCCTCTCCCCTCAAGTGAGGCATTCAGGCAGGGCATATATTGTTAACATAAGAACCCACACAAGGAATAGTATTCTGGGCCCTTGTCACTGGGCAGAATGACAACGTGTGGGGGGGGGAGAGGGGTTTCAGATGTAAGAGATTATTAATTTCGCAACCAGAGGCTATGACATTCCCACCCATCCCCAAATAATATTTGCCACGGGCCCCATGAAAACGTACATGTACAGAACATTTCCTGAAACTTATTGTCACATTGTCCTGGACGTATACCACATGGTCAGTATCAATACAAACCTTTTATTTTTACAACAGTTAGGATTAACCAGTCTGATTGGTATAACAGTTAAGATTAATCAATCTGATTTGTACAGCAGTTAGGATTAACCAATCTGATTTCTATCTCAGTTAAGATAAATTAATCTGAATTTTATTACATCATATCAACTTTAACAACATTCAAATTTTTTTTTTTTTTTAAATTCACAAATTAGCTTTAGATCATGCAAACCTTTGTTTTTTTTAACATTTAATCAATCATCTATTTTAACATTTGCATGTAAATCAATTAGCTTTCACAACATTCTATCCGTTAGCTATTATAACATTCTGCCAGTTAGCTATTATAAAAATGAGCCAGATAGCTACTATACCTTTCAGTGAGTTAGTTATTATATCACTCAGCCAGTTAGCTATTTTAACATTCAGTCAGTTAGCTTTCATAACATTCAATCAATTAGCTATTATAGCATTCAGTCAGTTAGCTATTATAAAATTCAAACGACTGTTATAATAATTCGATCAATTTTTCATTTCATTACGGCTTGTTTGCATTATCATATTATTTAAAAAAAAATAATGTAATACTATTTCAATTTACCTTTGGTTTGGTCATTTTTAAACACTGTAGATCTGCCTTGTCACCTGTTGCATTAAAAAATAAATATTTGAGTATTTTTCCTTTTTTTAAATAAAGATGGAAACATTTCATTAAGGTCAAGGGCGTTATGTTAAAAAATAATGGCTGAAATCATGAATTCTTTTTTTTTATTGTACAGAGATCATAGAAGAATGAAAAACGATGGTTACAGATATGAAATTTTTCCCAAAAAATTATTAGACGTTATATGATTTTTTAATCCCATCATGAGATTCTTAGTTTTAATCCCATCACGAGATTCCTAGCTTTAATCCCATCACGAGATTCTTAGCTTTAATCCCATCACGAGATTCTTAGCTTAAAAGCCCACAATTCGCTTCTTGCTAACGGGTTATTGTTACGAGTGCCAGAATATAAATAATATTACTTTACAAGTTGACCAGACACAAGCTTGGAACTTCTGATCTGGAGCAGCGGTTCTCATTACAAGTTAACCAGGCACAAGCTTGGAACTTCTGATCTGGAGCAGCGGTTCTCATTACAAGTTAACCAGACACAAGCTTGGAACTTCTGATCTGGAGCAGCGGTTCTCATTACAAGTTAACCAGACACAAGCTTGGAACTTCTGATCTGGAGCAGCGGTTCTCATTACAAGTTAACCAGACACAAGCTTGGAACTTCTGATCTGGAGCAGCGGTTCTCATTACATGTTAACCAGGCACAAGCTTGGAACTTCTGATCTGGAGCAGCGGTTCTCATCACAAGTTAACCAGACACAAGCTTGGAACTTCTGATCTGGAGCAGCGGTTCTCATTACAAGTTAACCAGACACAAGCTTGGAACTTCTGATCTGGAGCAGCGGTTCTCCTTACAAGTTAACCAGGCACAAGCTTGGAACTTCTGATCTGGAGCAGTGGTTCTCATTACAAGTTAACCAGGCACAAGCTTGGAACTTCTGATCTGGAGCAGCGGTTCTCATTACAAGTTAACCAGGCACAAGCTTGGAACTTCTGATCTGGAGCAGCGGTTCTCATTACAAGTTAACCAGGCACAAGCTTGGAACTTCTGATCTGGAGCAGCGGTTCTCTTTACAAGTTAACCAGGCACAAGCTTGGAACTTCTGCTCTGGAGCAGCGGTTCTCATTACAAGTTAACCAGACACAAGCTTGGAACTTCTGATCTGGAGCAGCGGTTCTCATTACAAGTTAACCAGACACAAGCTTGGAACTTTTGATCTTGAGCAGCGGTTCTCATAACAAGTTAACCAGGCACAAGCTTGGAACTTCTGATCTGGAGCAGCGGTTCTCATTACAAGTTAACCAGACACAAGCTTGGAACTTCTGATCTGGAGCAGCGGTTCTCATTACAAGTTAAGCAGACACAAGCTTGGAACTTCTGATCTGGAGCAGCGGTTCTCATTACAAGTTAACCAGACACAAGCTTGGAACTTCTGATCTGGAGCAGTGGTTCTCATTACAAGTTAACCAGGCACAAGCTTGGAACTTCTGATCTGGAGCAGCGGTTCTCATTACAAGTTAACCAGGCACAAGCTTGGAACTTCTGATCTGGAGCAGCGGTTCTCATTACAAGTTAACCAGGCACAAGCTTGGAACTTCTGATCTGGAGCAGCGGTTCTCATTACAAGTTAACCAGGCACAAGCTTGGAACTTCTGATCTGGAGCAGCGGTTCTCATTACAAGTTAACCAGGCACAAGCTTGGAACTTCTGATCTGGAGCAGCGGTTCTCATTACAAGTTAACCAGACACAAGCTTGGAACTTCTGATCTGGAGCAGCGGTTCTCATTACAAGTTAACCAGACACAAGCTTGGAACTTCTGATCTGGAGCAGCGGTTCTCATTACAAGTTAACCAGACACAAGCTTGGAACTTCTGACTGATCTGGAGCAGTGGTTCTCATTACAAGTTAACCAGACACAAGCTTGGAACTTCTGACTGATCTGGAGCAGCGGTTCTCATTACAAGTTAACCAGACACAAGCTTGGAACTTCTGATCTGGAGCAGCGGTTCTCATTACATGTTAACCAGGCACAAGCTTGGAACTTCTGATCTGGAGCAGCGGTTCTTATTACAAGTTAACCAGACACAAGCTTGGAACTTCTGACTGATCTGGAGCAGCGGTTCTCATTACAAGTTAACCAGGCACAAGCTTGGAACTTCTGATCTGGAGCAGCGGTTCTCATTACAAGTTAACCAGACACAAGCTTGGAACTTCTGATCTGGAGCAGCGGTTCTCATTACAAGTTAACCAGACACAAGCTTGGAACTTCTGATCTGGAGCAGTGGTTCTCATTACAAGTTAACCAGACACAAGCTTGGAACTTCTGATCTGGAGCAGCGGTTCTCATTACAAGTTAACCAGACACAAGCTTGGAACTTCTGATCTGGAGCAGCGGTTCTCATTACAAGTTAACCAGACACAAGCTTTGAACATCTGATCTGGAGCAGCGGTTCTCATTACAAGTTAACCAGACACAAGCTTGGAACTTCTGATCTGGAGCAGCGGTTCTCATTACAAATAACCAGGCACAAGCTTGGAACTTTAGATCTGGAGCAGCGGTTCTCATTACAAGTTAACCAGACACAAGCTTGGAACTTCTGATCTGGAGCAGCGGTTCTCATTACAAGATAACCAGGCACAAGCTTGGAACTTCTGATCTGGAGCAGCGGTTCTCATTACAAGTTAACGAGGCACAAGCTTGGAACTTCTGATCTGGAGCAGCGGTTCTCATTACAAGTTAACCAGACACAAGCTTGGAACTTCTGATCTGGAGCAGCGGTTCTCATTACAAGTTAACCAGACACAAGCTTGGAACTTCTGATCTGGAGCAGTGGTTCTCATTACAAGTTAACCAGACACAAGCTTGGAACTTCTGATCTGGAGAAGCGGTTCCCAATATAAGTTAACCAGACACAAGCTTGGAAGTTCTGATCTGGAGCAGCGGTTCTCATTACAAGTTAACCAGGCACAAGCTTGGAACTTCTGATCTGGAGCAGCGGTTCTCATTACAAGTTAACCAGACACAAGCTTGGAACTTCTGATCTGGAGAAGCGGTTCCCAATATAAGTTAACCAGACACAAGCTTGGAAGTTCTGATCTGGAGCAGCGGTTCTCATTACAAGTTAACCAGGCACAAGCTTGGAACTTTAGATCTGGAGCAGCGGTTCTCATTACAAGTTAACCAGACACAAGCTTGGAACTTCTGATCTGGAGCAGCGGTTCTCATTACAAGTTAACCAGGCACAAGCTTGGAACTTCTGATCTGGAGCAGCGGTTCTCATTACAAGTTAACCAGGTACAAGCTTGGAACTTCTGATCTGGAGCAGCGGTTCTCATTACAAGTTAACCAGACACAAGCTTCGAACTTCTGATCTGGAGCAGCGGTTCTCAGTCAATGGTCAGCGTAACACGTCATTCTTGAAGTTTCAAAGGAAAATAACAGCTACGGCCCAGTGGCACATTGAGCTTAACTCGCGTCCGGGGAACAATACTTTTAAGGTGCTCCCCCCCCCCCATTCAAAAAGCATATAATATTATATGTAAAATATACCATTTGGCGCCCCATTGTGATTATCGCGCGGGACATGATGCCCCTTGCCCCACCCATTGCTACGTCACTGCTACGGCCCTGGACCTATTCAGCTCAGACAGGTGCGAGAGGAATGTTGGGGGGTGGGGGGGGGGTGTATTAAATAATACAACATACAGTAGTCCCCATATCCTTGTATTTCACTTCGACTATTTTTGAACTAAACACGCACCACACCCGCCTATAAGTCCAGAGAATCTCAACCTTTTTCGCGATTGTACCCCAAATGTGTGAAAATATATCCACGGGTACCCCTCACAAGTAAGTTCAGGAATAAATGCAATTATTTTGATAATGAGATTTCTAACGTGATTCTTGGGCACTTATTTGTAGCAACGTAACCCCCCCCCCCCTCGCATACCCTTTCCCGTACCCCCTTGGGGCATGCGTACCACCGGATGAGAACTCCGGTATTATTCAACTATACATTACCATTTTTAATTGACTTAGAATATAGAATTCTCTTAATTGAGAAACAAATATAAATAAGAAATACTTCGCTCTAGGAAATAGCAAAAGAAAGACAATGTAACAGAAAAGAGCCGAATACAACCAGCATTCAGCAGCTGTCTTTTGATTCACCTATTTTTCTAGTGATAGTGATTTTGGAAACATTTGTAGTTGAAGGAAACAATCTAGCGTATAAGGAAAGAGAAATCAACTAGTTGTAGTGTTTGTGAAGTCCATGTAAGGATGAAATGAAATCTCTCAAATCTTACAAATCAGTGGTCCCCAACCTTTTTCTTGCCAGCGTTTGATAATTTCAACGCGGCCCGCTGGAAGGGGGAATTATTTCTCGTCCGTGGAAAGTCGGACAATCGCGAGAAAAATAAATAAAAAGGAAATGAAATAATGTATCTTGGGCGGCCCAGTAAAATTTGCTTTACGGACGGGTACCGGTTCGCGGCCCGGGGATAGGGGACCGACCACTGCTATAAACCACTAATGAATTTTTTTTTTTGCAGTGCCTTTCTTTCATCCCCGCCAAAGGTGATAGTGCAATGGCCTTAGAGACACAACTTGAGATATAGCGAGGATTTTAACCAAGACCTGAGATATCCATTGGTCCTCACAGGAGTCCAAACCAGGGACCTCTTAGGCCGACAGTTGAGCGCTTTACCACAATAGTAGTATTAGCCAGCATGTTTGACAGAGTACTTTTAACAAAGCATTCTTTGCCAATGCCATAATAAATGTTAAGATTATCGACAGGACAAATAATTTCTCCGTTCATTAATCTCTGGACAATTAACCAGAGGTTGTCCAGGATGCAGGATGGACTGTGCCTGCACTACCGACAACTCAAGTGAGAGCGTAGATCGGCTCTTTGAAATCCGCTTTTCTTTTTATAAAATCTGACATGCTAGCATCGATGAAAGATGACTTAGCATAACAAGCGATTCTTTTTCTAATTACAAGCTCAATTTGACCAATGTTTACTTTTTTTTTATTTAAATAAACAACTCCGTCAAGTTATATTTTATTATTCGGTCATTAAATTAAGTACTACCGACAAAAATACAGTGAAAAAATACATTATTTCAGGTCAGACTTATTCACTGTATGCTGCTACATAAATATACTTTATTATGCATAGATATTTAGAATTATGTATGCTTATAGTGGTGTTACCACCCCCACTTTTCCAAGTGACGGGGGTCGGAAAATAGAAGTGCCCACAAACCATCCCTGCTTTAAAATATCAGGCATTTTTCTTTTGTGTTCAAGCAAAATAAAAGCTACCGGTACCATAGAAGTAATTTAATTAGATTGTATTGGTATCCTACTAAAACGATATGACTGCTACGTACATAATTGTTATGACTCCACTTACATAATCTACAAATTCCACATGGCAAATACAGCAACAGAAATAATTCTGTAAAAATTCCTCTGTGCCAGGTACACGTAATGCTTCAGTAACTAGCGAACTAGCTGTCGATCGAAAACGTGCCAGGTATGAAGTGATCTGTCAATATTACTACTCCAATTAAGAGTCAACCACGGCCTTGCGATTCATAAAGCGTGGAAGTTATTCTGGAAATAAAAAAAAAATGTCGGTAATTTTATTTTTGTCTAAGTGTTGCTGTTTATTTTGGAAACAGTAGTTACACGGTGACCATTGCAGAACTAAGTGTGTGGGAGTAAGAAAATGTCTACACTTTTTTCAGCGGTTCTAAAATTGATGAGCTCATTTTTGAATATCAAAAATTTGAATCATTCAAGGCTTTCTTTTGATTGTCATGGGCTACATGCAAAGTAAAAGTAAAGTTCCCTTCTCAGCCCTAACGAGCCATCGGGGCAGATGAAGTGTAGAATTCAACTGTTTCTAAAACCTCGGCATATGAAGGGATTGTGTGGTTAGCACAACGCCCAGCCGCCTTTACTTCCCCAACTTAAGTTAGGTACCCATTTAAAGCTGGGTGGACTTGTGGGACGACTTTGCAATGGGCTACATGCACTTTGAATATAAAGGGCTGAGGGGGCGCTTGAGAGGAACTACGGTAGTTAACTATTTGAATTTTTAATTATTTTAGACATTTGTGAGCACTTTAAAATACTTGGCCCCTAAGGCACACATCATAAAAAGGATAATAGGCGTGGCAGCGTTAGTGGGGTGGCAACTTTGGTGACCGCCCTATTGACTGCGTCAATCAATTTAGCTGCCTCCGAGCTTGGAGTCAGCTAAATGTAACAAAATAAATGATTGCTCCACTCTCGATTACGTTTAAATCTTATACAATTTTTTTTTTAATATTTTTTTTAAAAGCCTACTGAAATGATCTTTAAGTACAAATACAAAAAAATATAATACTCTCTCCCCGAACAACGCATGACGTAAGCAAAGTATTGCCGAAGCTTAATTCAATGACAATGTCATATTAAGCCCTTGTCTACATTATAGGACTATTCTTTACACTCGACTTCTCGGCACTGTCATATTTTACGATCTAGTTTAATTAATTACACTTTCATGATCTACCATTGTCTTCTTGATGTTTTTTTTTTCTATTTTCACCTTGTATGTTGTTACTTGTCTTATTCTACGCTCAGCTGTTGTGACATTGAATACTCTACACTCAGCTGTTGTGACATTGTCTTACTCTACGCTCAGCTGTTTTTTTTGACATAGTCTTATTCTACGCTCAGCTGTTGTGACATTGTCTTACTCTACGCTCAGCTGTTTTTTTGACATAGTCTCATTCTACGCTCAGCTGTTGTGACATTGTCTTACTCTACGCTCAGCTGTTTTTTTGACATAGTCTTATTCTACGCTCAGCTGTTGTGACATTGTCTTATTCTACGCTCAGCTGTTGTGACATGATGAACTTATTTACATAATGGACTTATTTACATAATGGACTTATTTACATAATGGACTTATTTACATAATGAACTTATTTACATAATGAACTTATTTACATAATGGACTTATTTACATAATGGACTGTTCTTACCTTTCTATTGTGACGGTTAGTCACGTGACTAGGCGATGAGTCACGCAGCAAACTGGCGATCTCTTTCAGACACTTGGTTATTAAACAAAAATTATCTGCTGCTGCGTAACCTTTCCCGTACCCCATGGGATACGCCTTGAGGACCGCGGTGCTAACCGTTCGAGTGGTCATGTGGTTAGGTCACAGTCACGTGGTGGCATGTTGGGTCGCGTTTACAAATCACTAGTCTAAGATCTGGGCCCCGTGCTGTGACAAGTGTGTGTGATGTGGGCCCCGCACTATTTGATCTATGCTTCACGTCTGAGAACTTTGACATTCTTCACGGGTGATTGCCCACCAGCGCCTGATAGACTGGAAATGTTCTTTATTTACACATGTATACATATTGAAATGAAAACTTTGATCTTGCTACAAGTCAATATTTTTGAAGCTCTTACAAAACAAATATTGAACAAACAGTATTTGTTTCACAATGATTTGGTTTTTTGAATGGCCAGTTAATAGTTTTGCGAGTAGTATTTCAGAAAGAGCTGTTCGTAGCTGCTTGGGGGCAACTCGTGTTGAAAGATGGGGGCTCCTTTGGCTGCAAGAGTCTTAGAATGTTTGCCAAGTTTGCCTTTTCTTTTTACCAACGGTTCAGATGTATTATAGTTACACAAATGCTATTGTAAGTACTGAAACAACAGGACAGTACTAAAAATGAATCAGAACTGTTCATAGGAACAACGTTCACTCAAACAATACATGTTGTAAGCGAGAAATGATATACTGGCTGTGTGCGGCAAACGATAATTTGGCTGTGTGCGGAAATGATATAGGCACACTCTTCTGTAAGTTGTTTGCGCGCGCAAATGCTTACCATTTAAACGAAAATTAAATTTGGGTCATTATTACCTGAGATTTGATAGAGATTAGTTATGAATACCGGCCTTTTTGTTTGAAGTGTCATAGGCTAATCACGGCTATTACTGAATGATTAAATACAATCTACACCAAATTTCATATTTTGACAGTAAATGGTTTTGATCGGATATTTATAGAGACGAATTAGGTTTGGAAACAAGAATTTCAAAAGTGTCTAAAAGTAAATTAAGAACGCTGCAACATTGCAAATTATGGTGCACAAAATGAATTTATTTATCCATTTTCATTCACATTTAGAAGCACAAATGTAGGAATATCGCATTTACTGACATATTGGGAAAAATAAAGAAATAAGCGAGTATTTTCAATTCTGACAATAATGGTGAATACCAATATCTGAAAAACCATCAAATGCCTTCCCATCGGTCGCGTTGCAGTTGACTCGTGTGTCATATAAGCTCCGCCCAGCGCCGTAGTTATTCACCAATCATTTCTGCATCTAGTTATCACGAGGAATTATTATTATTTAAGTCCCTGAGGTTTGAAATAATTACTATGGGATCATATAAACCACAACTGCATTGATCTTTCTATACCCTCATCACACTCGAGAGTACAATGGCCAAGTAAAACACCACGAAGGACATCGTTGTCGGACACAAACCACGCCCATAGGGAATATCCAATGGTTCATTACACGTAGTTAAATATAAGTCATAATCATTTACACAGATCTCTACAAACAACATGATTGACAAACGAAAAGCAGGTCTTATCCTAATAAACAAAGTCAAAACCGAAAAAAAAACCAACGTCGCTATTTAATGTCTAGACGGATGGTCGTGTGGAAAAGCGCTCGACTCTTCCTGAAGGTCCATGGTTCGATCTCCGATGATAAACCAATGGACATTTCAGGTCCCCACTATATCTCCCGTGGTGCCTCCATGGTCATTGCACTATTGGCTATGGTGGGTATGAAATAAGGGCACCATAAACTCCGTCCCATTAGTGGTATATAGGATCTAAGATATTTTTATCTCATCCATACAGGGACATCACACACTAGTCTAGTAAATAGACACAAGGGTGAAGGCCGTCTCTCAAAGACCGGCATACATTTAATCGGTCTAAAAACATAAAACTTGACTAATCACAAAA